>OX608080.1:105340666-105383166 GCA_951509765.1 Sphenella marginata | reverse complement strand
GCACTTTTTCACGCTAGAGTTGAATGAGCTACAAAACTGCTTTCTTCGAAATTTTCTAAAAATTCTAAAAATGATCAAAAACAAAGCTGCTTCTTATTTCTTCAAAGGATAACAAATCAATTGACACTACTATTATTGCAAACACAACTGTAAATGTAACAAAATACAACAAAGCATACTCACATCAGTCCACTCTTCCACCTCCCACGTTGGACATTTCTCCAGTATGCAGGGTTCCGATGTAGTCGGTTTTTGCATACGACAACGCACGTCTGGCACCTGTTGGAAAATTAAAAAAAGAAAGAGAAAAAAAAAAGTTTATTAACGAAGGCCAATTTATATTTAGCCAAGTAAAAAAAAGTGCTAATTCTACAAAATTAGTCAAGAACAAGAGCAACAGGAACAACAACAACCACAACACTACAACAATAACTCAATTCCAGTGAAGAGCGCCACACACACACAAACACGCGTTCGCCGCAAGCCATTGGCTGAGTGACGTGCCTTCAACTGAGTCATAGTACTTTGTACAACAACAACAAACATTGTTAGTACAACAACAGCTGTAAGCGTTTTTTGATAGTCTTCTTCCCAAAAGCGCAGATAAAGCATGCTAAGCTATTGTAAGTTGGGTAAATGGCAAGCATAAAGTGGATGGAGACTGTGTTGTGGATGAATAATAATATTTTGCTTTCGTTTTTTTTTCGCTCCATTTTTTTCCGGTTCCTTTTTTGCTTGGTACATTTTATTGTTTTGCGCTATTTTTGTTCTCGCTCACACTCTTTTCGTGTTTTTTTTTACGTTTTTTTTTTACGACTCAATTTGCATGCTTACCGTTGTCTTGATGCCATTATTTTCCTCAGCGCACACCACAATACGCTCACGATGCCCAGCACCACACAGACGACTGCAAGGACTCCAATCATCGGCAATCCACCTGAAGCGAAAACGAAATTAAAGATAGGTTTTTACAATTTTTTTGTTTGGTCTTTTTGCTTTTTTTTTCTTTCTGCTGTGTAATGCTTTCCGTCACTTAGGGGTATTAGAGATAGCTCGGGTGGATTATTTACTATTTGCATATTGCTTCGCAGTTAAAAAAATACTAAAAAATTCTTTCCAAAAAAAAAATTTTATTTTTATAGAATTTCTTTCTTATGCACATTTTTAAAACAAAAACCAAACTGCATCAAACATTCTAACACCAACATTAAGGAAATTGTAATAAAACTGTAACGAAAATGTAACAAACTGTAACACAATTGTAACGAAAATGTAACAAACTGTAACAAAATTGTAACGAAATGTAACGAAATTGTAAAAAAGATTTGTGTATATTTTTAAAACAAAAATTTCAAGTTTTTGTACTAAACTCGTCCCACTGCCTTCTTGTAAAAAACTAACCTAAACCTATTTATCTTCCCAAAGTTCACTACCAAGTGCGCTAAGCATTAATATTGCATGTTAAAATGTTACATTTCATTAACACTTTTCACCCGTTTTAAGTGGACGTGTTATGACTTTGCGCTCTTAGTTCTACTCTTGTACCCTAACCACTTCCCTCCCCCACACATGACACTCATTTTGTCCTTGGCCAGCCGCATTGTTGCCACATGCTAAGTGGACTTTTTGTATGTCTTTTAAGTTTGGCATCAACAAAACTGCCCAAGTCATGTATTTGCCTTAACTTCTTCCGCTTCTTCTTCTTCTTCGTTGTTTCTATTTTTTAGTGTTTTATGATCCAACTTGTTTTTGTTCGTTTCAAGTTTACTGCCTCGTTTGCATACAACTTGAACATATGAACTTGTTTTGACAGCGACAGCGACAGCAACATCATAATTTCTTTTTGTTTTTGTTTATCTATGTGAAGGGTAGAGTGTGACCGACATGCTTTCATTTACGGCACAATTTTGCGGGCGTTGAAAAAGTGCATAAATTTTGTGAAAAAGGCTTTTTATGGCAGTGCAAATGGACGCGTACCAAGTGGTTAAGCATTATATTGGATGGAACAAAGAAGCTTTTATGTTCTAAACATCTATTTGTTTGATGGAATTTTTTTAAGTGACGGATGTTTAGTCGAAGAGGAAAATATTTTATGAGAAGTTGACGGCGTTGCAGTTTAATTGCAATTCTTGTAAAGCAAAGACTTTTAGCGAAAGCTCGAATAGAAGAGACTTTTTTAATCGTTATTGTTTCCTAGTAACTTGGTGCGAAATGTTTTGTAACGAAATTGTAACGCAACGTTTCTGTGCAGATAGATATTAGTACCATTTCTCAAGCAATTAAATTGTGTAAAAACCTCAGGTACTAAAACAAAACTAGTACCGAAACTGTAAGAAAACTGTAACGAAATTGTAACAAAACTGTAAAGAAAGGGTAACAAAACTCTAAAAAAAATGTAAGAGAAACTGTAACCAAACTCCAAAAAAAAAAAAAAAAATTTGCGAAATTGTAATGACATGTGACAGAACTGTAACGAAATTATTGAAAAACTGTAACAAAAGTCTTATGGAACTGCAAGCGAAATATGTGAAAAAACTGTAACGAAATTGTAAAGCAAGTGTAATAAACCTGCAACAAAATTCTAAAAAAATTAAACGAAAACTGTAACGAAAACTGTGACGAAAGTGTAACAAAACTGTAACGAAACTGTATTAAAAATGTAACGAAAAAATAGCTTAATTATAACAAAACTATAACGAAACTATAACAAAACAACTGAAAAAAATTGTAACAAAGTAACTGGAATAAAACTGTGACGAAATTGTAACACAAGTGTAACGAAACTCTTAAAAAAGTAATAAAAAAAAATTTAACGAAATTGTAATGAAATGTGACAAAACTTTAACAGAACTTTAACGAAATCGTAACGAAATTAGAAAAAAACTGTAACGAAAGTGCAACAAAACTGTAACAAAAACGTATAAAAATTGTAACGAAATCGTAACAAAATTTGCCACAGAATAACTGAAACCAAAGTGTAACAAAAGTGTAACAAAGTTCCAAAAAATATTTTAATAAATTGTAACGAAGTTGTAACAAAAAGTTCACTGTAAAACTGAAACAAACTTGTCTACGGTTTCTGTCACTGAATTTTAATTTATAATTTTATAAAATTTTTATTTTACACACAAATTCTGCTCATTTGTTAAAATTTAGTAATCTTGCAAAGATTTTGAAACAAAAAGCATTTAAACTAATCAATTGTTTTGTCGTAAAAACGGAGAAATTTGAGCGTTATTGTACTTTTAAAATTTTACCAATATTTTTAAATTCTTAAAAGGCTTCACTGATATCTAAACATTCTCTTACCAAAAAGATAAACAATTAAAAAGAAAAGCATCAATCATAGAAATAATCAAGAACAGTAGAGAAGGAAAAACCGACAGACTAATAGTTAAACTTAAAAAAAAAAAAATTACCAAACCGCATCGAGACAGAGTGACATTACAGCTTATTGCTGACATTGCCAACACATTTTCCGAACTTACCTTGGTGGACAGGTGTGCGTGTTGCAGAGCAGCACCGCTGGTTCCGGACGTTGAGGAGCAATACACATAGAATCGTCTACTTCTACGCCAGTGACACGATTTCGACATATCGAATGAGACATCTTGTAGCCTGTGGGTGAGTAGACAAAAAAAAATAAAACGAAGAAAAAGAAGAAGACATTATTTAGTAAAAAAAGTGAAATGGGTAGCATAATCAATGTTGAAAGTGAAAACTAGAGCGGCTAATAGATATCAAAGGTGTGTATGTGTGCTCGAATGTATGTGTGTGTGTGGATGATGCGTTAAGGCGATAACTTGAAGAATAGTTTGTGTATAGTAAAAGAAAATCAATAAGAAGTTGTCGAAGTTACGCAGAAAACAAATCTTATATACCCTGTTGCAGGTGGTCATAAAAGAGGCAAACAAAGCAGCGATTTTAAGAGCGTAAACTATTCATAACAAGAGGGAACGATAGAAAAGACAAAATTTTTTAAAAATTTTTATCGCATGTAAGCATTTTGTCACCCATTTTATTTCGTTTACCAGCACAACCGGGTATAAAAATCAACCAAAGACTTGCTACTTCAAAGTAAAGAAAAACGCTTTTTTATTTTATACTCGTATACACACATATGGGTGCGTCTTAAGGGCGCCACATAGCAAAACTTACAAACTCTGTCACACAGCGCCATTAGCGCCAGGCGACGCGCCGCAAAGTCATTGTAAAGAATTTAAGTGCTTAAGTGGCTGAATAGTGAAACAATAGTGGCGAGCGCATGGGGAGGAACTTTAAGCAAGCGGAGAAGGCAAAATTGCCACGCGTTTAACTCCCACGTTCTTGTGACACAGTGCATACTTGCATTCTTGAGACTCTCCATGTGGAGCGGACGGTCGTTTGGTGGGTGTGCTGCAGGCGTGCATCTGTGAAGTATCTGAATGACGACGACATGCTCTAGCGCGACACAATTGAATTATATTCTAAAGTAAAACATAATAGCTGGCATTTATGAGCATTTATGTGTAAGTAGTTATGTACATTAGTCCGTGCAAATTTTTTTTTTTTTGTTTTACGAATTATAATACATAAGTTGAAAAAATATTGAAGCAACCAAAATGGAACCAAATAGATCATAGTTTTTGAGGGTTAAGGCCGAATAAAGCATTTAATTCTCTTTTAGAATTTTTTTTTTTTTTTGAGAAACTACCAAACTAAAAGCGTCACATCAGAAAACCATACCAATGTTCAAAGGTGGATTATGCTGGAAATTTATTTTCCAGCAGTTTTTTTGTGAGGCATTCTATTTCCTTAAAAATTATGTAGAGCTAAATTTTATTGACTCATAATTTTTTTTTTTTGGGGGGCAGTCTAATGCTTGAAGTCAGTTGTGTGTTTGGGTCGTGCATTCAAGAATTCGCTGTAACGCCCATACAAATTAAAGACGATGGGGCACGATGGCATACTTTCGGACGATTTTTATCAATTTTTATCGATTAATGTGTGCTCATGATTTTTTTAGTTAAAAAATGTATCGATTAATATTTTCGAGTTTTAATGACTTGCAATTTTTTAAATAAAAATTTGAGTTGCTTGCTAATTTTTGCAAATTCTGGTTTGGTTGTCTTTTACAAAATTGTTATATGGTTTGCTACCGATATTGTTATCGATTTTTTCTCTTTTAGTCGTAAGTCTCTTTAATCTTCGAAACTCCATTTTAGCGAATATTTCTGTTATTTGGGTTACTTTCGATAATTATTTAAATAACAGCTGCAACTTTAATTCAAATTAAATTAGCAATCCTTAAATTAATTGCACCAAATTAATAGCTAAATGCGTTTAGTTACAAAAGTCAATGAACTCAATTATCTACACAAATGTAAGCGAAATTAATTATTAAACACAAAAGTACTTTCATCTAATCGAAACTTGTCTCATTGTCACGCTGTCCAAAACATTAACAACATTTAGTTTGTCATTTATTTAAGCTCACATTCCGTCTGTAATGATAGATTGCTGTTAATCAAGTGTAAGTTGTCTATAATTGATTTCGTTGTGACACAAAATCAATCATTTCTCATGCCGCGTTATAGCCGCATGACTACGACTCACGAAATCCACTCAAATGACTCTGCTGTCAAATAAAAGGTTGCGTATACGCAATGGCGTGCCACGTTCAAGCGACTGCGGTTCATTACAACATTTTTGTGAATACAGTAGAATCGCGAAAAAGTTAACCAAACCGTTCCAAGGGTGTTTTACTTTTCCAAAATATTAACTTTTCCAAAGGGTTCTCGAATTTGAAAAAAAAACACGGAAATAAACATAATTTTGGGAATATAATACGTTCAATTTCTTTGCATGACTCACTTTTACTCGTAACAAAACAGAAACTTAGATTTAGTTTGTACTTTTTCACATTTTGCATGCATACATATGTATGTACATATTAATTTGTAAGGGCTGGTTTAAAGAAGCGGTCGAGAGACTTGTTTGTTTCTTTTCTTTTGTGTAATAGCTCCTGACAATTTTCGTGCGCATATTAATAAGATCTGATATCTGATTTGCATCGATTTGCCAATCGATTTCCACGAATACCTTCATCGATTTTTCTTAAAATCTCAGCTTTTTGATGCAAATTTAATCTGATTTGCAATGATTTTTTCTGCTTAGTTGACATTTTTTAACACACTAACTATAAACAACTCAGAAGCTCAAACGCTCATGACAAACTACGTATGTACCAACCGACACCGACAATAATTTTTTACATAGAAATTCGGAGAATACATAGCAATAAGGGGAATACCCGAGCTTGTTTTTCTTGCCAAACAAACGTTTGGGTATAAAAAAATAGATAAGCTCGAAAAAGTTAACAAAAAGTTAACTTTTTAGAGCGGTACGTGGACGCTCAAAATCGGTCAACTTAACCGAAGGTTTAACTTTCTCGCGAGTTAACTTTTGCGCGATTCTACTGTATTTCTTTTTTGCTTGTCAAAGAAAGTGGTTCAAGTAAATAGCTGATTGACATTGACTGCGGCACGCAATATTTCGTCTAAATAAGCAGCAAAGTGTTTTCTTAAAAGAGCCAAGACTTGTGAAAATGATACCACCGCACGGGCGTGACGCATTTATCTATTCGAAATGTGCGTGTTTAACGCATTAGTTTAAGTATATATTTATATCCACTTCCATTAGTCAGTAAAAACATATTAGAAAATAGCATAATTGTTCCACAAAATTTATTAAGCGGAAATAAAAAGGAAGTAAACGAAACTTAGAAACCATCATTTTCTCAACCAAGCCATAAGAATTAATTATTAAGAATTTTTATTTTGTTTTATTTTATTTTTTTTTCATTTAGTTTAATTTGATTTAGTTTAATTTAATTTTATTTCGTTTTATTTTATATTGTTTTATTTTATTTTATTTTATTTTATTTTATTTTATTTTATTTTATTTTATTTTATTTTATTTTATTTTATTTTATTTTATTTTATTTTATTTTATTTTATTTTATTTTATTTTATTTTATTTTATTTTATTTTATTTTATTTTATTTTATTTTATTTTATTTGATTTGATTTTATTTTATTTTATTTTGTTTTATTTTATTTTATTTTATTTTATTTTATTTTATTTTATTTTATTTTATTTTATTTTATTTTATTTTATTTTATTTTATTTTATTTTATTTTATTTTATTTTATTTTATTTTATTTTATTTTATTTTATTTTATTTTATTTTATTTTATTTTATTTTATTTTATTTTATTTTATTTTATTTTATTTTATTTTATTTTATTTTATTTTGTTTTATTTTATTTTATTTTATTTTATTTTATTTTTAGTTCAGGTTTTTCATTTCATTTCGCAATTGTTTGAAATTAACAAATTTACTAGTTGCAAAACAAAATATTAAAATTTAAAGGTTTCTGTATAAATTCCACGAATTGAAATCCCGCAGCAGCAGAATAAAACTGCTAAAAACAGGCAAGCTCCTGATGCCACATTGACATTATCGTTCCCTCTTGCCACGTAATTGCTACATTTGTTACATTCAAATTTTCGCTTGTTCATTTAACTTTATTTATTTGATTTGTTGTTGTAGTGACTTATGCTTTCGGTGTAAAAACATGCGAGTTCATTGTTTAATAGATGTATTACAAGCTTGTTTATTTATGTTTGTATGTGTAAATATAAAATGAAGGTGGGTATTGTTTGCCATTACACTCCCACTTACCTCCGCCACATGTCACTGAGCATTGTGTTGTTGCTGCCGTGTCCCAGTTGTAGAGTGGCTGCGAGCAGGTGGTGCTATCGCCACCACAAACCCCACAACCATCGATTTTTTTCGTTGAACCGATTTTTAAATCGCAGCCAACACGCTGGAATATAAAATTAGAAGAGGATAAAAGAAAAAATTAGAAGTTTTAGTAATTTGTATAGAACTTATTTCAACTATATAGGAACTAGTGGTTCAGTAATAAAATCATCTTATTCAGTTAAATTAAAATGAGATCTCTCCAAGTGCCTGGGACATTCCAAAGGTTTTGATTTTTAGCCCTCCTCAGGTTCGTTCCTCATATTCTAAACATTTGGGTGCACTTAAAACTCAAAATTTTCCCGCCTATTTGTGGCCACGAAAGGCAATGACAGCTCAAATAAAAAATATTTTATTGCCATTAGGAGGACGCGCATTTCCTTACATAACTATCTACAGCTGAATATAAAGCGAAAGTGATTACTCGTTTATTTTTGCTAGCCAGAAATCATTTCCAAATAGGGATTTTGTTTTGAAGATGATTTATTTATTTGCCTAAAAGTAGGCAACATAATTTTTCGTTTGTTTTGTTTGCCGGAATTATTTGAAAAAAATTGTTTTTTTATGTGATTTCACTTGTCTTCTTAGATATTTTTTTTTGCTTACTAAAAGCAAAATAAATATAAAAATAATTTGCAATAACACAGCTTAGCTTGTGCCTTCAAACGGACTCCCACAACATTTACTTCAGTTAGTTTTTAAAGCACTTTATAATTTCAACTTGTTTGTCTTAACACGGTCTACTAATACCCAAATTCCCTTGCATGCTTTTAGGTGCTTTGTTTCCTTGATTAAATTTGGTACTCACCTGACATTTTCCTTGTATGCACATATCGAGACTACCCGTTCGGCAGCGTGTGCCATCTTGAACGCGCGCCGATAATTGTACGATCACATGATCGTCATAGTGTTCGGGATCTTCAACGCCTTCATTCTCGGTTGAAGAGCTATCGCCCAAATGTAAATGCGCTGGGCGTCCTCTAAAATTCGGACAGGTAAAGAAAAACGAAATGTTGTAAAGTGAATTTAAGTGGAAAGGTGTTATCTGTATAGACAACTGAGACAAACAAGTGTTGAGCCGTCGACAATTCAAGTTGATGTAGCTCACTTTACTCCCGGGTGGGTTGTGATATTAATTAAGCTAAGGGTTCCCAAGGGCAGTTCTGCGCCAAAGATCTGTGGATAGCGCTGACATACCATAACTTTAATTGTCAACATTTTTGGTTTTGGTTCTTCCTTGAGCTCCGGCAGTTTTTGTCTAATGACCACACTTTCTAAGACTCTACAAACATTTGTTTTAAATTTTATTCTGCCCTCCTATCGATGCTACCATTGGACTAGGTACTAAATCATAAAAAACGTATTAGTGCAGTTCAAAAGGTCATTGTACCCACCAATAAATGCGGAAATGTACTTTCAACCAATTCGGAGGCCAACTAACATACCGCTAGAGCTATGTGAATGACCTATTAGAGATGTACCCTTCGAAGAATAACAAGAACCGGTTATTGCATTTGAGCACGGACTTGGAAGGACTTCAGTCAAGATTGCAGAAGGCGCTGTTTTCCATTCAACGAAATTAAGAATAAAGAAATTTGGCCTGTGAGCCTCTCATAAATAGGAAATTTCAGCCAATGGGAGGTAGGTCTAATCGAAATGGTGGGTATATTCTAAGGAGCTTGGAAATCAGCCCGGGATATCACATTGGCTACTTCAATCTCCGGAGCGAATTTCCGGTTTACAGAGCTCCTTAGGTCTAACAATTCCACCAAACGTATTTCGAGGACAGCAAATAACGACTATAAATAACAACAACAATTTCGTCCACTAACTCTCGATATAGTACCGAGTTGTCCGAGCCGATTACTCGGTTCTAGCACTCATATGAGCTATGGCTCTTACAAATGCTATAAATTGGCTCATGCACCAAAACGCTTATGCGGTTTGCACATTCACACGAATTGCATGTGTCGCTTTGGATCATAAATTTCACATAACTGACATTCGATTTCAGCGTACATAAAAAGAAAAAAAATGGCGAAAATATCAACAACAACAACAAGAAATGATATGAGCGCAGTTTGATATAGAAAAGGATGCGCTACGACCAACAGAAACATCCGACGGTCATACAAAGTAAATGCTTGTTCGTAAATATGTATGAATGTGTGTATGTGTGTGTGTCTATTCGATTTGGCTGCTCCACTCACCTGCATGTTAACGCACATGGCTCCACATAGTCGTAGTGTGGCGTCCACGTATACAACGTACCATCGTAGGGCACATCATTGTAGGCAGCACATTGATTCGCACGAAAATCTTGTTGCTCCGGGCATGGCTGCATATTACAGATGCGATAGCGTACGCTCTCACCTTTGCAACCGTTTGTGTTGTAACAGCGGCGCATTTGTTGCATAATACCGCCATCGCAGGTACGTGAACACGTCGACCAATCCGACCAACCAGACCATTGGCCATCTTTGCTGCCAGCATTGCTGGAGGATGAAGATGCCGCAGAATTGCTTTTGGCACCACGCTTTTGCTGCAACATGCACTAAATTAATATGAGAGAGAAAACGAGAAACAGAAAACAAAAAACAAGAAAACGAAACAAAAAAAAAGAAGAAAACAAAACAAACAACAAAAATAGCAAAGAAAAACAAACCAAGCGTAAATGTGAAAGCGCCAAAATGTAGGCTGCCTCTAATCAATATTGCTATGTTTAGTACTACAGAATGTGAAATGAACAAAAAAGGCAGTGGCGTGAGCAGAATGTGAGCGAGAGGGAAGATTTTTACAATAACAAAAAAAAAATAATTTTTGTTTACATTTTTTTTTGCTTGGCGTGCGTTTGTTGCTATTTGCTGAGACATATGGGTGCTGAAAGAATTGCATAGTTTTAGGCGAAAATATTAACGACAGCGCGTCAAATGCAAAGCAAAAATTATTTACTTTTTATCATTCACGAATATTCATGAAAATTCATTTTTCCCGCATAATTTACGCGCCCCCCTCACACCATTCTGCTACGCCTTTGAACTAATAAAGCTATCTACTGGTTAGTAAATATTTATTTGATTTTCTCTTTGTTAGTAAATATATAAATAAGAGGTTTATGTACTTCTTCAAAACTCACTTCGAGTTCATTCTCCAAATCGGAGGCTGTGTTCCACGTATCATCAAACGCTTGACTGGCATTTAGGCGTTTCGCCACTGATGTATTCTCAATGAAAATTGTCATCTGAAAGTAAAAAAAAGAATATTTAGCACACTAGGTAATGAATAAATATGAGCGTATTAATTGGAGTAAATAATAAATTTAAAGCGAGTGTAAAATTGAGTAGTAAAATTGTTTTTGTTTTGTTCCTTTTTCGGCATCACAGGACAGCAACTTGATTCGCTATGGTAGGCGACATCGCAAATAGAACAAAAGCATTGTCCATCTCTCACTCGCTTGCGGTGCTGAGCAGCTGATTCGATTACATAAAATTATTTACACCGTTATTTCACCATTATACCGTTACATTTATTGCGCTCAATGCTTGGTTGTTTTTTTTTATTTATTTTTGACTTCTTTTTTGTCGGCGCTGTTTTCGCTGATGGTATTTAAATAATTGATTTTTACTGTTTGCTGTCAGTCAGTAAATCAGTGGCGGCGCTAACATTTCGAGAGTGGTGTGACAGCCAAGCAGTGAGGTGGGAATACTAGCTTGTGCATTGTGGTGAGCAAGAGAACTACAAATGGCGTAGGATGAAGATAAACCGATTAGTCGGCATCGACTTTTTTGGCAGACAAAATTTTTTTTAGTGTTTTGTAGTTCCTTCCCAATTTAAGTTAATCGTTAATTTTTATGAAGATTCAGCATACTTGCTATTTCATGTCCAAGAAACAGGAAATCACATAAAAAGTAACGGCCTTACATATTTCTTGCCTTAAAGAAAGAGCGCAGAAATCGAATGTACTTAAAGGGTGAGCTCAGGACGCCGAAGTAAGCAAGTAAATAACGTCAAGTCAAGCCACAGCTCGCTACTTTTTGCCATTTTCAATTCTTTGCGCGTTATTGTCGACGACTTCCCATACCACAACCGTAAAACACGTAACGCACGTAACACTTCAATTCTCATTCAGGCTTTCAGCCAGTCTATTTACTGGAAAGCCGTAATGTACTGGGAAACAAATAAAAATGAAATAAAAATCGAAGAAAAACAAAAAATTCGGGAGCATCATGAATCAACAACAACATTTACAAGCAGTAAACATTTGTTAAAGTCCCGTTCGCGCGACCAACTCCGAGGACTCCTTTTGCCATTCAACTTCCATTCGCTATTTGCCATTTATGACATGCAACAGCTGCATGTAGCGAATGTGCTGAATAAAAATTTAGTGGAAGCATTCTGTAGGAAACATAAAAATTTGCCACATAGTCCTTATATGAGGAAGAAATTAAAGGAATAAAATAAACTAAAAGAAAAGAAAAGAAAAGAAAAGAAAAGGAAAGAAAAGAAAAGAAAAGGAAAGAAAAGAAAAGAAAACAAAATAAAATAAAATAAAATAAAATAAAATAAAATAAAATAAAATAAAATAAAATAAAATAAAATAAAATAAAATAAAATAAAATAAAATAAAATAAAATAAAATAAAATAAAATAAAATAAAATAAAATAAAATAAAATAAAATAAAATAAACTTAAATAAAATAAAATAAAATAAAATAAAATAAAATAAAATAAAATAAAATAAAATAAAATAAAATAAAATAAAATAAAATAAAATAAAATAAAATAAAATAAAATAAAATAAAATAAAATAAAATAAAATAAAATAAAATAAAATAAAATAAAATAAAATAAAATAAAATAAAATAAAATAAAATAAAATAAAATAAAATAAAATAAAATAAAATAAAATAAAATAAAATAAATAAAAATAAAATAAAATAAAATAAAATAAGATGAAATAAAATAAAATGAAATGAGATGAAATGAAATAAAATAAAATAAAATAAAATAAAATAAAATAAAATAAAATAAAATAAAATAAAATAAAATAAAATAAAATAAAATAACATGAAATGAAATGAAATAAATAAAATAAATAAAAATAAAATAAAATAAAATAAAATAAGATGAAATAAAATAAAATGAAATGAGATGAAATGAAATAAAATAAAATAAAACAAAATAAAATTGAACTAAATTATATTATTTTTTTTTTTTTTTTGTAAGTTTTTGCAAGCTCGAGACCAGAGAAAACAATAATTCGTAATGAATTTTAATTGTCAGTTTTTGGGAAAAATTGATAATTGGAGAAAAATTACAAAGGAAAAATCAACAGCGATGGATAGGATTACATGTTTCAGAGTTTCCAAGTTCATCATCAGATCCCTTTTCGGACACTGGGATATGAACCAGTGTCTGCACCAAAGCCGCTGTTAGAAAATTCTAACATCTAAGCTATGATGCCCTGTGACGTCACAATGCATTTATCTCCACTTCAATTAATTCCCTTTTGTTTGTTTGTTCTTGCCAACAGTTAATTATATTAAGTTAAATTAAATTAAATTAAATTAAATTAAATTAAATTAAATTAAACTAAATTAAATTAAATTAAATTAAATTAAATTAAATTAAATTAAATTAAATTAAATTAAATTAAATTAAATTAAATTAAATTAAATTAAATTAAATTAAATTAAATTAAATTAAATTAAATTAAATTAAATTAAATTAAATTAAATTAAATTAAATTAAATTAAATTAAATTAAATTAAATTAAATTAAATTAAATTAAATTAAATTAAATTAAATTAAATTAAATTAAATTAAATTAAATTAAATTAAATTAAATTAAATTAAATTAAATTAAATTAAATTAAATTAAATTAAATTAAATTAAATTAAATTGAACTGAATTGAATTGAATTGAATTGAATTGAATTGAATTGAATTGAATTGAATTGAATTGAATTGAATTGAATTGAATTGAATTGAATTGAATTAAATTAAATTAAATTAAATTAAATTAAATTAAATTAAATTAAATTAAATTAAATTAAATTAAATTAAATTAAATTAAATTAAATTAAATTAAATTAAATTAAATTAAATTAAATTAAATTAAATTAAATTAAATTAAATTAAATTAAATTAAATTAAATTAAATTAAATTAAATTAAATTAAATTAAATTAAATTAAATTAAATTAAATTAAATTAAATTAAATGAAATGAAATGAAATTAAATTAAACTAAATTAAATTAAATTAAATTAAATTAAATTAAATTAAATTAAATTAATGAATTAAATCAATAAAACAACGTACAAATCAGTATATTTGCTAACACTTTAGTTCAATACAGACATTTATAACTAGTTGTAAATAAAAAGAAAAAATCCACACCACAAAAGTCACACAACTATTCACTTTAGACGAACTGTACTTGTAAGGTCTTCCATAGGCCATGATTTGACATTTCATATACAATCTTAAACATATATATTTCCATGCTCATTTATGGATAGCAATATTAGTAAAAAGCATATTCTAGAGAAAACTTTCGAACCATACCATGCCCTCTTAGTACGGCATGTATGTAGGTTGCCAAATCGAATGTGGCTTGTCATCCCATTCTGCACACTTTTATAGATACATACTCAGTGGATATTATTTTCCAAGGCTCTAACTGCAACATAACTACATGAGCTTTTCCATATATTTGCACCGTGTAGGGAAAATGGCTAGTTGTGGTCCGAAGTTGCAAAAGGAAATTTAAAAAAGTTTTTGAGAATTATTTTTGTAATGCTGGTTCATTCAATAAAAGCTCTAAACAAGCTCTGTAACTCTTGCGCTGCTCCAAAAATTTCGAAAGCTAACTATTGATTGTCCTGCAGGGTATGTTGCTCTGTCTTTCATATTCACATTCAAACCTGTGTGTATGTGTGAATTTCGAGAACCATAGATGTACCAAAATAGACTTACAGCACTTTGGCTCATTTACAATTCTGTAATTATTTATTTATGAGTTAAAACCGTTTCAATAACTCATTTCACATATCAGATGTCAGCATTGTGAGAAGAGCGGAATGAACAGAAAAGTTCAATAAAAGTTGAAAGTAAAGAAATGTGTTGAACTGAAGGGCAATTGGAGGTAGCCAAAATGGGCAGAGCAAGCGCAGAGGTAAAAGTATCGGTTCAGTCTAAAATGACAGCTTTAAAAGAAAACAAAAACAACACAAAACTGCAGGGAAAGCAACAACAAAGAGGTAGCTTAAGCTAACTTGCATGGGTTTTGTCTATAAAGTTTCAAAAAGTTGTTTATTCAGACTTTGCTTCGGTAGTAATTTAATGTAAAAAGGAACCCTTTAAATCTAGGACCACTTTCTGAAGTTAGACATGACTTCAAACCTGTAGCATTGAAGACATCGCTTGGTACTTAGAAAATTATGCTGGCTTATTAGGAATTTTATTTTATTTCTCAGGCTATATTCTTTTATTTTCTGTCGATATATTTTGCTTCTAAAACGTCGATTTATAAAAGTTTGGAATCCTCTTTAACTTATGAGATCTTCAGCTTTACGGAAGATAAGCCACAGGCTGTTCTCCAAATCCTTCCAACAGTAAATATCCACGGCCTTAACCTATTCAATGGCGCGTGTGTTATATACAGGCATGACAGGGGATGAATTACTAAAAATACATACAAACACTTTAGACTTTTTTCCATTAGAAACAAATAAACAAAATAATAAATAGAAATGTTGAAAACACGAGTGCTTTTATTGCTTTGGTCTCTTCCTCAACACCCTTCTAACGTCTTACGCGTCTATCTAGCTATTTTTCTGTGTACTCATATGTCTGTATGTTAACGCTTGTTTTATTTGTTTTATGCTGCCTTTCATTCTATTTGATTGGCATTACTTTGTCATTAATTTTCCCCAACTGTTTCAGTTTAACTTTGTGGAAATTTAATTCTTATTGACGTATGAGGGCACACATGCATAACCATACAAATTTATTTAACTGCTTCTCCCACCCCAATTCTCATTTGATATCAAATCCGCTTTCCAATTTCTATTCAAGAATAATTGGAGAACATTCTCCAGTAAAGGGAACATTTATTCTGATGCCTCCACTTGAAGAAATATTGCATTCTGACTTGAGTTCCATTATTTTTTACAACTGAATTCAAGCTTCCCTTTTTATATACGTACATATATATGTACATATATATATGGCACGATATACACCATTTATATCATCAACCTCCTAAGAGATTTTTACGCGAAGCTTCTTTTCCAATTTGTGGTATGCCGCTTTGAATTTTTTTTAAATGCCAGCTAACATATCTTATAAATACATACTACCTTTTGTCACACAAATATATATCTTTTTATTTCTTTCCTTTTTTTATGCTTTGACAATTTTTCGTTCGATCACGTGTTCCATTCATTTTTGACGTCTTGATGATTTGACAGAAAATACGAGTATTGCCATGTGGAAAAGTTGCACGCGCACTCTCACAATATTAAATTCCATTGGCCTTCAAACTGAAATCAAACCTCATTTTGAACAGATTCACTTAAATTTGCCTACTTTTAGGCGCAATGAAATTAATTTTAGAAATCCTTGTAGTGGAAGTAAAAAAATAGTTAAAATTTGCGTCGGGTTGTGCTACTACTTTCCTATTTGTTTTAAAAAGTTTTCGAATTTCGCCAGCGAAAAAATTTAAATACCAACTAGGGTCAACATAAGCCACCCTTTCTCTATTGGATTAACCCTTAATTACAAGCTTTTCGTTAAATATTTACCTTCCATCAATTAAAGACCATTCATCATCATTTTGTAATACAACTTTTTTTAAACACAAAGCGCTTAAAGCAACCCTGCGCACAACCCTTCAATGCGTCTGTAGTCTTTCATTAACGCTACCCAACTCAACTCAACTGGCAATAATTCGCGCTTAAAGTTTTGTGCTGCTGCGTTTACATGAAAAGTTCTTGGCATTGTACTCTAATTGCTTTACAGTAAAAACTTGTTTCCTGTTATTGTTTTTGTTTATTTTTTATTTTTTACATCCACTTTACGGGCATTTGCTTTAATACAACACCATTTACTTGTTTTTGTTGTAATAGAATTTGAAGTGAAATTCGATGCGCCTTAGAGACACCACAGCAAAAATTTAAATTCATAAATACCCTGCAGTCAAAGCAACAACTTGTAAACTAATCCAAAACTAGTTTGAACAACAAACGAAGTTAGTCAAAATCGTGGAAAAGGGGTAAATTTTAAGATAATTATTATGTTGAAATAAATGTTTTCGAGCGTGGTGTATAAGTAAACGCCCCATATGGGAGACGTGAAAGATTGTCGTGGTGGAAACATCCCATTCAAAAAAAATTCTAGAGGGATCTTTTCAACTCAGTGCCTCCCAGTACAAATTTTTAAAAATTTTAAAGTCTGTCTAGAAAAATTCCTTTGTATTTCAACAAATTTGAAAAGAGTTACAATATATTAGTCGAAAACTATGTTTTCCCCAACTAGTTTGGGTTTTCCCTACAAGTGCATGCAAATATCTAAATCCCTTGTACGAACAGTATACGATCTGCCGCAGCCAACAACAATTTAATCTGAGGCCGTTTAACTGACATAAGTGCCCATAACGTAATCGCTATTAAAATGTTAGTGTTTGTTGTTTTTTTTTCTATTTCTTTTTTCCTCGCGGAACCTACAAACAGGCCAGACTATCTGCCGACTAGACAAACAAAAAAGAAAAATAAAAAAAGAAATTCTGCAGTATTGCACTTTCCGCAGTTGGCAATCAACGACTTTCCCAAACGTCCATTCAGACATTTTACTTGCGAATGCACGAAGATCGGCGGCAACACAAATATACTTACCAAAAGTGCAGTATAAGGCTTCCCCATACTTATGGCACTTGTCTGGCGGCGGCTCAAAAAATTAAAAAACAAGTAAGGAAGTCTAAGTTCGGGTGAACCGAACATTAAATACCCAGCGTTAGTTTTTAGAAAAAGGGGGCGTGGTTTTCATCCGATTTCGCCCATTTTAAAAACCAATCTATGCCGAGCCTAAACAATAGCGAATTTGGTGGGAGCGGCCACGCTCCTTGCTTATAAAGCTTTAACCGCTTACATGAGCCAAAAGTACTGAATCGATCTTTTCAAGGGTTATACCATGTCCTATATATAACTTTGGAAAAGAAGGCGTGCCATGCCCATAACTTTTAACGTATTTTGTGAAATTTTTCGATGTACGGATATATGTGTCCATTAATCAATATTTACATAATTTTAAAAAAGTGGGTGGTGGCACGCCCACGGATTTTATTATGTTGTTTGTCCCTATTGAAGATCAGTTTTCATTGCAGATCTTTATGATACTTTCACAGTGGCTTGTTAATAGTGAAATGTTGATATTTTGTTTATTCACTTGTGGGCGGTGCCACGCCCATTTTCCAAAATATTACCAAAAAACCTTTAAACATCACAAATAACATCATCAGGTGAATGAGTGTACTAAATTTTAGCATTATATCTGTATCAGTTAAACAGATATTGCATATTCCGGTTTCCTAACTCTCGTTTAGAGAACTTTAGTCCAAAAAGGGGCGTGGTCGTTCACCGATTTTTATTATTTTCTGTGGTAGTACTCTACATAAACATAACATACCTGGAACCTAGTTTCGTAAACCTATCTCAGATCGTTCTGAAGTTATTAGCAGTCGAATTTGAAAATTGCTTGACTCATAAGTGGGCGGTGCCACGCCCACTTTCCAAAATTTTGCAAAAATAATGTAAAGAATATGAAAATTGATGTATGTACAAAATTATATTATTATAGCGGTATCAGTTAATTAGATATGGACTTTTCAATATTTCCACCTCCTTTCAATATAACTTTTATAAAAAAGTAGGCGTGGTCGCCAAGCGATTTCGTTTATTTTCTATATCTGAATTTAACACAACAATAGTATGCCCTCTACAAAATTTCGTTATACTAGCATAAACTGTTCTCAAGTTATTAGGAGTCAAAATTTTAAAATTTCTTCAAATATATGGGGGCGGTGCCACGCCCCTTTTCAAAAAATTTGGTAAAATCCGCCTAAGAACATATAAATCAATACATATTGCAAATTTTATCATTGTAGCTGCTTCTGATATTGAATTAACCCGTTTTATACGTTTTTCGAAATTTTCGATATCGAAAAAGGGGGCGTGGTTATCATCCGATTTCGCCCATTTTCAATAGCAACCTACCTTGGCCAGAAAGTAACCTGTATGCAAAATTTCATGCAAATATCTCAATTTTTACTCAAGTTATCGTGTACACGGACGGACAGACGGACAGACGGACAGACGGACAGACGGACAGACGGACGGACATGCCTTAATCAATTCCTCTTTTCAACCTAAGAACTTTCATATATGGAACTCTATATCTAACTCGATTATTTTGTGCCGTTACATAGTACCGTTATGTGGACAAAATTAATATACCCTTGTACTAGTACTAGTACGCTGGGTATAAAAAAACCACAATTCGAATGCGAGACGAAGCGTTAAACGTAAGTAGGGGATTGTAATGTCTGGCAGCATTGTTAATGCTATTTGTTTAGAGAAAGAAAGAAAAAAAAATAGAAAGACTCGGTTGGAGAGGAACTGAAAAATATATACCCAGTAGCACTCAGTCCTGTCTTTGCAAGTTTTAAAAAATATTATAATCTTAAAAAACATAGGACCCTATCCTTACAAAATATTTCTTAAAATAACATAACATAACATAATATAACATAGCGTAACATAACATAACATAACATAACATAACATAACATAACATAACATAACATAACATAACATAACATAACATAACATAACATAACAATACATAACCTAACATAACATAACATAACATAACATAACATAACATAACATAACATAACATAACATAACATAACCACAAAATTTATTGAATTTAACGAAATATTTTTAGGTAAATAAATACAACGTGAATTGTTTTTCGCACGTAATCAATGCAACAACAACAAAAAATCGAACAAAAAGTAATCGAAGCGATTGACAAGCATTTAAGCCCATAGCTGCTTAATAAAATATGTGAAAAGTGTTAAAAGCATCTGTCAGTATTAATTTATGTCGATTTGCGCTTTCAAAAAGTTAAGCAAATTCAGAATTCAAAAAAAATATTTCACTTGAAAATAGTTTTTTGTCACAAATATGCTGACTGATTACCCTCAATAGCCAAGTATAAAACAAATAATCAGGCTTAAATGTGCAAATGGGAGTCCCACTTTGAATTCAAGCCATTCCACCCATAAATTAATGCGTAAAGTGACAGCAAAAAGTGACCGCAGAAATTAATTACATCAAATGGATTAAGCTTATTATTCCAAAACCAAATGCCAGAAGATTAATTTTCGCCTTTTCACTTTTCAAACAAAAGTCAAAAACAATGCTTCGCACTTTAAGTCAAAATTGAAAATAAATAACAAAAACAAAAAAAATAAATGCGAAGTGAGAAAACAACAGAGAGCAACATAAAAGCAACAACAAACAGAAAATATTTCGTTTTAGCGAATGTAATTTATTTTTAAATTTCCTAGACTAACGAAGTATGGCGTCAAAAAGGAAAACCTGCAAACGAGTACATATAAGAGTGACCAGACTAAAAAAATATTTTGTGGTTACTTAATAATTTTTTGTTACTTTTAGTGCTATAATGAGTTCATAATATAACACGAAATCTTAGTATAATATTCAAAAAGTAGTTCACTGAATTCTTATATCAACCTAGCTTGGAGCAAAGAAAATAATCCGAGCACCTTCTTTTTGCTGGTCATTTTAATGATCAGCTCTCAAACTACTCAAAGTTGCTTCAGTATTTTTTTTAAACGTTAGGGTAGAGTGCCGCTATGTTCGAGTCAAAGTAGTTTTGCTGCCTCTCTCTCTCTGCTCATGGATATATTTCACTACTTCTCGAATAGTATTTGCTTTTATTAATGATGCGAAAAAGAAATTTAAAGTATTTATCAGCAAAAAAGTTGCTTATTCCATTTCAGTTACAATTGCCGAATTAATTTATCATTTTGAAAAATTAGGCAAATTGTTTAAATGCAAAGGAATTCGAGAAAAAAAAGTAGAAATGCGCGCGTAAAGGGAAGGACTGCAAAGCGTAAAAGGAAAGCAAACACTAAAAGAGAAACAAAAGAGCAAAGCAGAAGTTTGAGTTACTTAGAAGGATATACAATTTTCACGTACCATTTATTTTCTTAATTAAAGGAACAGCGAAAAGTGGGCTCGCATTTTTAAAAACCTTTATCGAAGTTGACAAAGAAAAATTATTTCGAAGTTTGCGTGTGCAAGCGAGTTTTAGAGTTTCTCTTTTATATTTATGGGCCTCTCAACGAAACGTATACAGACTCTCTTCAGTTTTTTAATTCTTTTTAAGACTCTGTACCTTTACTTTGTCGCTCTACTCGAATCTTGTGCTACTCACAAGTCGGTAGTCTGTAGTTCGTTCGAATTTACTTTCACTGTTTTGCAATTTTCAGAACACAAATTCGATTTACTTGCCATCAAATTATATAATAACTTAATTAACCCAATTTGAACAATTATTTTCAATAATTTGCCTTAATAATGTCCATACACACTTCTGGGCGCTCCACCTCCTTGCACCTTCTTTTGTGCGGAAATAATTTTGTTGCGCTCACCACGCTACTTGAGTATCTTGCAATTATATAATGCCTACACTGCTTTCATAGTAAATTGATGTAATAACTAATGGCTGTGATTTATTCTAAAGAAACAACTACATACATTTGATATTTCTCTTGCGATTTCTTCTTTCTCTCTTTCTTCGGGCACATTTTTCATGCGACCACAGAAAGTGTACAAACTGTGATTTCCTTTTCCGGCGAGCGGAACAAATTACGATTTATGTAAAATAGTGCAAAGTGAAAAAGTAGTTGCATTGCAAGTGAGCTCGTGACTATAGGCTAGTTAGGGAGCAATTGCAAGAATAGTTTTGAGAGATCCCTGGAAAGAGCCCCGTATTAAGAGCAAAATTCAACCGCAGACTCAATCTCGTGACCCAGACTCGCAATCCACGTAATCAGAAGGACATGCACTCTATACAGTAGAAATATAGTGTATATTGGACCGCTCTCCGATCTACTCAAGCGCCCTGAGAGAAGTTGCGTATATGTATCTGACATTCATCGGCCAGTGGGCTAGGTGCAAATGCACTCTGACTGGGCAAACATTTGTTATTTCAATAAATTACCTTTCATGAAAAAACTCCAAAAAAATCCTATTCAATGCTGCATATTTCAACCATTCACTTTTCAAGCCTACTTCAGAGCATTTTTTAAGCGCTCTTCAAAAAAAAAATTAAAAAATATTTTGTTGCCATAGCAAAAAGTGAATTAAATTGGACCCAATTTGCAAATGCCAGTTAACAGTTTTTCTAGCCAATGCAAGAGCTCGTATACAGACAAAAAAAAAAAAAAAAAATATTTTTATGCTTACAAATATTCACTAACGAAATATTTTTTTTTTTTAATATTTTTCAACAGTTTCATTAAGTTATTACCAATAAAAAAAATTCTATAAAAAAAAAATAAAATAAAAAGAATAATTTTTTTCAATTGCACTTACCAATAGTATGACCCAGAAATGCATTTTTGTATCCATTATTTTTATCTGCAAGCTTTAACGGTCATGATTTATTCTATAAAAAAAAGAAGAATAATTACGGTAGCTGTTAGTGTGAAATTGCTGTTTTAATAGTTTATTGAAATAAAAATATTGCTATACAATTTTTTTTTTGTGTTGATAGTATTTCTTGACTATAAATGAGCTCAATTCAAGCAATAATAATTTTTATGAAAAACAAAAAATTTTTTTTTGCTGTTAAATTTAAAATTTTTTTTTTATATTAAAACCTTTTTTTCAATAGAAGAGAAGGAATTTGTAGTTGAAGTTGCTAGACTTCTTTCCTAGAAAAATTTTGCACGCTTTGTTAAGCTTTAGACTATAGCTATCAGAACAAAGGATCCGTTTGCTTTTCTTTTTTGGTACTAGGTGGACGTTGGGTTGTTGTACAAAGCATATATTTAAGGAAAGTTAATAGAAGGTTTCATTATAGTATCAAAATCAACAGTTTTTCGATTTTTTTTTTTTTGTCTGTCTGTATGTTTGTTCGCGCATCACTCAAAAACTGCTGAATGGAATTCAATGCAACTTTCACCATTGCATTACCAGACGTCTAACTTCAAATTTAAGATTTGCCTTTTTTTCACTAATAAAAAGTAGACTAAAGTTAGCGAAAACTTCTAATAGTAACGACAGCACAAAATCATCCAAGATAAGAGAATAGAAATAAAAAAAGATGTGAACAACTCGTACCTTCGAACCATACCAACAAACTTTAAGTTGTAGCTTCATTTTGTAAATTTTTCTTTTGCTTTTGGCTCATTAAAAATACAAAATTTTCGCAAAGTAAGTAGAAGAGGCAAAGCGAGCTAGAAAAGCAAGGAAAGCATAGAACCGACATTTGCAAAAAGACAAATTCATAGAAAAGCATTCAAAGTTTTCTTCGTTCATGACTTTTCCTACGTTGTGTTGAGAGCTCTCTCTCAGTATTGAAGTGCCAAGCGAAGCTAAAAGGAATCAATTTATCAAACTATGACAAACTTCTAATTATTTTGAAATGCCATCGAAATTGGGTAAAGGACAGCAGGACATCATGGAGATGCAATTAAATAAACTAACAAAATTAATGGATGCAATTCATGTGCTGCTGGTATAGTATGAAATATATGTTAAGATATATTCAGATATAATTTGTGCTTATGTAGATCCAAGTAGTATTATTATTAGGCGTCATCCGGTGGTAGTGTGCTGGAGTCAGATAAGGTATAAGGTCACGTGAATGCACCAACAATATTTGAGACAAATAGATTCATGTATCTAGATGTCTGGTTCGAAAGCAGATGTTGGATGAAGTTTCAGGTAGATCCTGGGTATCCACAATATTTAAAAAAAAAGACTCATTAAAAAAATTTGGGTAAATTTATCTACCTTACAAATTGTGCCAGTAGCCTATTTTTCTAAAAATCATTGTTTTTGCATTTACATATAAAAATTGTTTAAATGGCTCCATATCATGTCAACCGGATGACGCCTTACATTTGAACTTTCGGTGTTCTAAGTTTTGTATGGTTAAAAGACAAACAATCATCGCTTTGACTTTGAGTTGGCGTCGTGTCATTGTCGCTTGCTATTGTTGGTTGTCAAAAGTTATTTGTGTTTGTTCTTTGTGTTGTAGTTTTGCTATGAATTGCAGCAGCGTGACTGAACGTGATTTTGTGTGACATATGAGAGCATACGCTTACCGAGCAATAACGAAAAAAAACCTAACAAAAAGTAGAGTTGGCTTCAAATCAGTGACGAGTAAGTCTTCAAAGATCCAACTCCGAGGCAAAACTAAAACCATTTTTTGATCTCTAAGCTTTTTAGGTTAAATTCTTACTAAACCAGAGCGTTGTTCTGAGAAGTTAGTTCCAAGTTTTCAGAGTGCTTTTTCTTCAATAGAGGTCTGACAGTTTTTCCTCCAAAGTTTTATTTCAGTTTGAAAACCACTGGAGTTCGGTTTGGAAGTGCCACTTAAATGTATACACTTGGCAGCACTCTTACTTGCTGTCAAATCTGACATCAAAAATTAATCAAAACACGTGAGCGGAAGAAATTTTTGCGAAACATTAAAAAAAGGAAAGAAATAAAAATATATATATTTGTGTGACAAAAGGTAGTATTTATAATGTGATATTGTGTTGGGCATTGTGTTTTATTAAGTAGTGAAATGCTTAATAAACAAGTAAAATGTGAAGTTTGATTTGCGTTGGAAAATATTGACGGCATTCAAGTCGGTATCCAATATTGCTTTCAAGTGGAGAAATAAGAATATTTTCATATCAAAAATTTTGCCCCTTTGCTGGAAAATGGACTGTTTCTCGAAATTGTTTTCAAGTTGAACATCAGTATTGGAAATTGATGAGAAGAAAATTTATTTCCAACAAAAATACTCACTCGAAATAATATCTCTTAAACACTTCGTAAACATACCAGCAACAAAATGAAAGCTAGAGCGAAGGAAAATCCATTCCATTTCAATTTATATATCTACCTATGTACAATCTTACAACAAAACATCCAAATGTATTAAAAAAGTGTGAATCTATCTGCAGCTTTTCATTCATTTGTTAAATTTGCTATGCAAATATTTTGCTATGTGAAAACATTTTGAGGGCAAGAAATTGTACAAATTTGAGCTCAAATTGTGCTAATTAAAAATTAAAAATGAAAGCAGCTACAAATTGATGCAGCAAGAAAATGCAATTTGCTAATGCATTTTTCATTAAAATAGTTGTTCTGGATATTTGCGAGCTGCCAAAATTGAAATTTCCATTTATCTGTGTTGCTATTGAGTTCAGCGACCTGAGAGGAAAATTGAGTGGATGAGTTCTGTTGCTGTTCAATTTATGGGATATTTATAGTATTTTGTTGCTAGAAAAATTTCCAAGTCGATTAAAAATATCGCCTTTTTCGGTAGACGGGTTATACATTTTTGCGCCCGAGTAGGCCTCGCTGCACCTCAATTCGGTTTATGGATTATGTATCCGAAAAAAGTTTAGATATAAAATTAAGTCGCATCCGTTGCTCCAGAGCTCATTATGTTTCTTTTGTACCCATTTGTACTAACTTATTTTGGGTCACCATAGTCCACATATTGGTCGATAACTTCAGAATGGGTTGTCCTATCAAAACAAGAGATATCTTAAATTTTAGGTTAGTTATTTAGTAATGTAATGACTAAAGTCGCAACAAATTCCATACAACGGATATTAAGTGATGCGCGCACAAACATACAAACAGACAGACAAAAATTCTAAAAACCATTGCTTTGCATTTTACTGGCTCTAAAATAAATTTTTCTTAAATATCGCACAATTCAAATGGCGGTGAAATGTACAGAGCCTTCCACAACATCGCATACAGCGCTGTCCTTACTTGTTTTTAATTTAATATTTCCACATTTTCATCACTTAAATACCGCTGAGTAGCTCACTCACGTTTGTGTATTCTACTCGATTGCCCCTTGTGGCGTGCAGTCACGACTAACAAGCTGTGCAGCTCTAATTAAATGTCCATTCGAGTGCCTCGTTAAGCGAAGCTGTCAAGTGAAGTTTTAATGATTTTATGGTCGAGAGTTGAGAATTTCAAAAGTTTATGACAACTTATCAAAAGCGCTTGCATTAAAAATATTGAATTGTTGACACACTTTTTTGCTTCTTCTGATAAATCATTTATAAAGCAAAACTACCAGCATCTTGGTTGAGCGTAAATGCTGAATCATTACTCAAGTTTGGTGAAATGGAAAATATGTTTTCGATTTTCGTTTCTACAAAATATTTGCTCCTATACAAATGCAGACTTGGAAAACAAGTACAATTTCTGTGTTTGGCGTTACAATTTATGAAAGCGATTACTGTTGATTTTCACATTAAATTTATCCTTTTAATTTTCACACACTTACGCATGAATAAATAACTTTTTCCTTCGTCGCTATTTTAGCTGTACTTTCACTTACACTTTAACAACTCTGCTTACGACATCGGTTAAAGTAAACACATATATGTATGTGGCAAAAACTTAAGAATCCATGCAAAGATTTATTTCAAGCTCAAGGATAAAGTTGCCATAAAACTCAGTCGGTTGCATTGATGTGTGCATACATTAAACTGATGAAAAAAAATATTATTTCTCGAAAAATAAAATAAAATAAAATAAAATAAAATAAAATAAAATAAAATAATATAAAATAAAATAAAATAAAATAAAATAAAATAAAATAAAATAAAATAAAATAAAATAAAATAAAATAAAATAAAATAAAATAAAATAAAATAAAATAAAATAAAATAAAATAAACTAAAATAAAATAAAATAAAATAAACTAAACTAAAATAAAATAAAACAAAATAAAATAAAATAAAATAAAATAAAATAAAATAAAATAAAATAAAATAAAATAAAATAAAATAAAATAAAATAAAATAAAATAAAATAAAATAAAATAAAATAAAATAAAATAAAATAAAATAAAATAAAATAAAATAAAATAAAATAAAACAAAATAAAACAAAATAAAATAAAATAAAATAAAACAAAATAAAACAGAATAAAATAAAATCTGAAAAATAAATATTGTTTTTGTAACAGTCTAATTCTTACAGCCCACACAAGCTCAGTTATGCAGTTACACATTTTCTTGCGTAAACATTGCATGCGTGTCTGCTTTAAGTATTTGCCACATTTCCTAAACATTTCAGGAGCTTTCAGTAAGTGGTATGTAGGTTCATTTTTATGCCACCACTTGGCCTGACTGTGTCACAGCTGTGCTAACTTTTGCTTGGTTTAATTTTCACTTTTTTTTGTTTTTGTTACTGCCACAAAACAGAGCTCATAAGTCGTGTTTCCTCTAAAAGTTGCAGTTGCACTTTTGTAATCCGTTAAAGTAGTTTTTTCTTATATATTCTTGGTGTTAAGAAGTAGATAACTTTAGGAGAATTTCATAAGCGTGATTTTTTTTTTTAGTCCAAATCGACTCTGCGGATATTTGTTTGAGTGGGCGAGTAGATTTTCTAGCTCATAACTGTTTTATTAACTGGAAACGAATGAGATTTGTATGGATAATAAACGCTCGAATTTTTTTAGATGTTGCCATGATTGATTTAAAATTTGAAACTACTTAACTTAAAATTTTTAACACTAGGTGGCGCTCAATTCAGCAATCCTTTTACGACGATTTTCAAACAAAACTTACGCTCAGAGACTTGTTGTTGCTTTTTTCGTTGGCTAATTAAATTCAGTTTGAGTGAGTTATTAACACGTTGTAAAATTTTTTTATTTCATCTTCCTCTCTCGTTTGCCCCTCTCTTATTAGTTTTTATCTTATTTTTAAATCGCAAACACTTTTGCTCTGCTCTTTTGCACCTTAAGTCCCATAGTGTAGTAGCTCGTTCGCAATATGCACATGGTCATGAGTACTCGAACATATTTGAGCAAGTGCGTAGTTGCCTTCGTAGTAGCCACCTGGTGCTCAGGAGCAGTCGTTAGCAGGCGATTAGTGAAACAACAAAACAAATTTGTGCGCAAATGACTTCGATTGAGCTGAGTTGGTTTTTGCTGCACAAGCAGTAATTGCTCCCAAGCACAACGAATTGCAATCAAGTGTACAGAACTAACATACACACACACTCACATGTAAAACCACACAGACACACATACACACATAAATGGTAGTTCAGTTTGTCACACTCAGCTAATTGTTTCACTACCATGGGTGAATTAACACCTCACTCTATCGCATTGTTTATCATTTCAATAAATTTGTTTTTGTGTTGACACATGTTGCATGTTGTTGACTTGTTGGCTGACCCTTGAGTTATGTTGCAATCGCCATAAATAATGAGAAATAAACAAAATTAATTGGTTGGTAGTTCACGCATCATTGATTAGAGTAATCAATTTTTATTAATGGAAGGGCCCGCATTGTGTATGAAGGTTGTCAAAAGTTAAGTGATTCAAATATTTGTTTATTAAATTAACAGTAATATGAATTACACTATGCAACCTTAATTTTTGAGAAGAAGCAAATTCAATTCATGTTGTTAGAAATTTAATAATTAAAAATTAGTAGCTCATCCAACTTCATGAGCACACGGCAGTCACAATTTTTTACTTATTATTCCGACCTAACCTATTACACATTACCAAACACCGAATGTCACTTCTCACAACTTTCGCATTCGCACTACAAACGAAATTCAGCACTTGCAACACTCCTCAAAACAGCAAATCCAACCCAGTCAATGCCATCGAGTTCTACCACTACATAAGGAAATTCTTGTAAATATTAGCGTTAAACCCAACTAGCGACACAAAAATTTAATTGAAAAAGTTTTCGTAAACATTTCGAATTTTCAATGCAGACATTGTAACGGTAAAAATGTCAAGAACATAAACACGTTTGTAGTGCAAGTGTGAGTTACATATAGTTAGCCCTGGAGGAAAAACAAGCACTTTTGAAATGATTGCACAAAAATGTTTGTTTGTATTTAATGTTAATGCTAATACTGTGAAATTAATGACCTAAAATAACTCAGTACTGATGTGGTGACCTAACCCATTACAAGCTAAGAAATTGTTTTAATCCTTACCTCGGATACCACATTTCGAAATTTTTTATACATTTATGGATCTCTATTAGATCTGTTGAATAATGATTACTAATTGTAATGATTACGGGTTTAATTGATTATTTTCCTGAGAATTCATTTAATGGTTGATTACCAATTCTTTTAAATTTTTAATAATTATTTTCAATTAGAATAACAGTTATTAAAAAAAAAATCATGATTTTTTCACGATTGTTAAAAGTAATCAAGAAAAATAAAAAAAAATAAAATTGTAAAAAAAACTAAAAAAGAAAATAAAGAAAAATTAAAAACTAATCAGAGGCAGTTTTTCTGATTACTTTTGATTATTTTTAATAATAGTGAGAAAATTATGATTTTTTTAAATTTTTTTAAATAATTTTTCGTGAAAACATTTAAAATTATCATTACATTTTGATTACTTAAAGATTGACTACTTATTTTCCCGAAAATCCATTTAATGGTTAATTACCGATTCTTTTAAATTTTCAAATATAAAATTTTCAATTCTAATTAAAAAATCAAAAATAATTAAAAAGAATTCTAAATAATCAAGAAAACAAAAAAATCTAAACTAATCAGAAACAGTTTTTTGATTACTTTTGATTATTTTTATTTTTTTTTTATCATTTTTCATGATAGTAAAAAAATCATGATTTTTTTTAAATTTTTTTAATGGTAATCAATTAATGATTGCCTATTACCGAAAACAATTAAAGTAATCATTACCGACTAAAGTTGGATTACTTGTTTTCCCGAAAATTCATTCAATGTTTAATTAATAATTCTTTTAAATTTTTAATGATTATTTTCCAATTAAATTAAAATCACGATTTTTTCACGATTATTAAAAGTAATCAAAAACATAAAAAAAAAAATCAAAAATGAAAAAAAATACGAAATAATCAAAACTAATCGCAAACAGTTTTTTTGATTACTTTTGATTATTTCAGTTTTTTTTTGATAATTTTTATAATGATGTAAAAATTATAATTCTTTTTTTAATTTTTTTTGCATGTTAATCATTTTCCTGAAAACAATTAAAATAATCAGTACCGATTAGAAACACATTCTAATCAATTGATTACTAATTACTAACCAAATTTGACCGGCGTGATCTCTATGAAGGGGTAATCCTTAGCCACACTTCTTTCATTACATTTTACTGCCCCTCCTCCCAGTCCTAGCTACCCCGTCTTCACGCATTTTATTTAGCCTGAATTATGTTTAATTTTATTTTTCTTACTTTCTCCCCTCATCTTGTTTTTGTTTTTGTTTTATCATTTTTGCACTGATTCATCTTTCGCGTTATACGTTGTTTTTGTTTTTATTTAGCATTCGAAGTTGCCAAAGTTTTAGCCACGCAAAATGAATTAAAACTTGTTAAACTTGGGTTGTTGCTAAGGTGCGAGAAGTTTGCTATGGATTTTTATTTGCTTTGCTGCTTTGAAGTTGTTGGGGAAGTTTTCGAAAGAATCGCGTACAACTTGAACTTTTTTTTTTTTTGGAGAAGATGCGGAAGTTGGTATGCTGCGCTAATTAAAATGCAATCAGTTGGATGTGAAGGAAATTGAGGTAAAGTGAGTTTGATTGTTGTTTAAAAAGAAGGACTCAATGTTTAAGAATAATTTGGAGAGAGTATTACATAAACAACAACACAATTTTGCTTAGAATAAGTTGGGATCCTTAGCAAATTTTCATTATTCGTTGTCAGAACAATGTTCTTGTTATTGCTTTTAACGACAAAAATACTCTCCGAAGGAGTTGTTATAAGACCAAACTTCGCTGGATGAGGATGTTAGCAGAAGCAGAGGTATCGATGTGTCTACACACTCGAGCTCATCCATACCCAAACATTTTTCTAAATGTGTCTTTCTTTTCTCAGTTCTCAGATTAAATTAAAATGCATTTTCCACTATGACGTGCTAAGCCATGTCAATCAGGGTTTAATTAATTAACTAATTAACCCCACAACTGATGTCAGACAGAGCGCCCACATTGCTCTGCGCAGCCCATCAGCATAACAAAGCCAACGAACAATTAGCCGAAGCTGCCTCATGAAAGCACAATCCAATCCACAAAGTAGTGAACTTTTGTCAAATTTAAATTTATGTATGTATGTGTGAGTTCATGATTGGATTCAAAAACATACGCACCCAACCACATTCAAGTCTGATTAAACAAACAGTAAAAAAATCGAATAATAACAATGATTTAATTAAATTATCTCAGACGTTTTATAACCTTTTGATTGTTATTGCTAGTCAGCTGTCCGTTTGTTGGACAGTTAAATCCAAAATCAACAAACAATAACAACAACAAAAAGGTAACATAAAAAGGTAATTGTGTCGCTAATAACAAAAACATCCAGCTCTACCTCTGCAGCAATTGATTATCTACGACGACAAGCAATAAAAATGTATGCAAACGAGGTGAATGGCAGCTTTTGCACTGAAATCGTGCGGTTAATCAACTCAAATGAAGATTGATGGACGGCAATTGTGTGCTGCAATGCCGCTTGCGTTGACTTTCATTGCGTTTTAGTAATTAGTATTTGCATTTCAGAGATTAGCTGCGTTAAGATAAAACTTCAGAGGAAATCTGCTTTATTGCACAACAACAACAAGAGAAAATAGGCGTTATTGCAGCTTGAATCATTTTTGATTAGAAAAAGTAATTTGGCTGACAAAACCACATCGTTCTGATGATTCGCTGGTTAGTAGAATTTGCCGAAATCACGCTAATGAAGATTTAATAAATTTTACAACTTCCAGGATCGATATTTAACTTGAGATCAATTGGAGAAACAATTTGTTTTCCCTGCAGCAAAAGCGAGTATTTTTGATATGAAAATATTCTTATTATTCCACTTAAAAAATTTTTTAGGTCGGGCTTGAATTCCATCAATAATTTCCACTTGAAATCAAACTTCCCATTTTCCTTTTTTAACGGAATTCGGAATGTAATATATATTATATAAATACTACCTTTTGTCACAAAAATATATATCTTTTTATTTCTCTCCTTTTTTAATGCTTTTGCAAACATTTTGGCAATTTTTCGTTGACGCACGTGTTTGATAATTTTTAAAAATTTGGTTTTATAAACATTGGGCTCCTTTGCTCAAACCAGCTGTGATTCAAAATTTTGAGTGAAAAAACGCATTTGTCACTGTGAAGCATTGCGGTGTAGGGTTGAAGAGATTCTGCGCTATATTCTTATGTGAAGTAGTGTTTAGTTCAAATATTCCTGCTGGGTCCGAGGTGATTCGCTAAAATTTGGTAGAGAAAAATTAGTTCTACACATGGAATTCTGAACTGGGAGAGTCATATATGATGCAAACGTTCTTGAAGAGCCTCTCTCTTAGCCTTTTTTACTCAAGGAATGTACAATTTTTTCATTTCAATTTAAGAATATTTTGACTACAGTTTTTCTTGAATAAATGAAAAGTACATAAATATTGTTCCAACTTACATCGCCAAAGAGTTAATCCATCTCGTTCTTGATTCACGTAGAGAAACTGAAGTATTTTTGACACATACTTTTGCCTTGCATTTCAGTTCACACTTCTTTCAAGCACTTGGTTGAGTTTTAATTCTTGGATTTTATTTATTATTTTTTTGCTCACATTTTTTTAAATTCCTTTTATGATTCAAATTTTTGGGTTTTTCTTATTTGGTTTTTCTTCTCTCTTGCCACGTCTACAATGCCTTTGTTGCCAACAACGAACTTAGCAAACTCTTTTTTTTCTTTGTTTTTCTCACTTTGTTTTGCTCATTGCTTTGTGGCAGAATAAAACACAAAAACTTGTTAAATCCTTTTTGCAGGATTTCCACTTGCTTTCCTGATTTCAACGTGGCTTGTTTTATTGCACTTTTTTGTTTCTATGCCACTTGCACACGCTAGACAAAATTGTTGAAAATAAAAATAAGAATACGTTTAAAAGAATAGAAGAGGTAAATGCAGTTGCTGCTAATTTTTTTTTTTAATTTTTTTCGCTTTTTCTTTTCATTTGCATTTGCTTGCTCAGCTTTGGTATTCTATGTGCGCCCCACCTTTGCATATTTAAATGAAGCAATACACTTTCACTGCACATCCTTTTTCCGGCTTTCACTTCCTGTGCACACACACACACACACACTTAGAAACACAAATAAATTTTGCTCCCCACAAACACGTTTACCCATTGAATCCACGTATGCTAAGTTGTTGCAGACTTTCTGTCGGCTTTGTGACTGCTGTTGGTATTGTTGTTTTTGTTATTGAGCCTTGAAGAAGATTTGCGTGACACTAAATTACCGTAAGATGGCAGTGGAGCGTGCGAACGGCGCTTATACACTAAGTGTTTTTGGCACCAAAAAAAAATAAAAAATTTTCGTAGTAGATATTTTGAAACGAAATGGTACTGTTCCTTGAAAAATATGTTTTAATTGAAATGAAATAAACCTGTGATAGCTTAATCGAAAACTTTATGTTTTTTAATATAATAAATTTTGAAAAAAATTATATAAAACAAAATTGTAATACATTACATTCAAACATAAAACATTCTCTAAAATATATAAATAAAAATATTTTCCCAAATTTTAAATATATTCTGCTAAAAAATTTAAATATAAAAAAAAAACAAATTAAATTTATTAATTTAAAAATAAATTGCAAGAAACAAAAATGAAAAAGAAAAAAAAATTTATTTTTCACACCAAAAATAAAATCTAAAGTCAACGCATTCCTAGTCAAATGTAATTTGTTCGAGCGGTCAAATCAAAAAATAAAATTTTTTTTTTTAATTTTTATATTACCTAATGCAAAATTTCAGCTTTTCTGCATTTTTTTTTTATTTGCAAAGTAAGTTTTTTCAATATTTTCAAAACTACTGTATTCAAAAAATTTAATTTTGATGCTTTAAAGGGGTCTTTTGGAGTTATTAAAAAAAAATATTTAAAGAAAAATTTTAAATTTCTAACTTTTGAAAATTTAAATTTTAATTTTAAAAATCGAAAACGTTTTTGTATTCCAGACATTTTTTCTTATAACATATGATTTTTTGAATTTATGTAAATAAAATTTTTTTTTTTTTAAATTTTTTACAGAAAATAAGAATTTTTATAAAGAAAATCATTTTTTTGTGCTGATAGAGTGAAATTAAAAAATGTAAAAAAAACACATTTTTTTTAAATTTAGAAACTTCCAAAAAAAATTTTTTTAAATAATTTAGTTTATAACGATTTTTAAATGTTTTCCTCCTGAAACGAAAGGACATTTAGGTATTCAAAACTATATTACAAACAAAAACCGGTCAGAGTGCTGCATTGCGTTTGGCGCCGGCTATACCCCTTCGTGTGAAAGAGAGGTTAGTTCACATGCAGCGTGCAGACAATAAATAAAAGATGCGTCAGCCAGGTAACGGTAGCAACAACAACAACAATAACTAGCCGCAAGGACACACGGCTAGACGTAGCACACACAAAACGAGCTGACGCACACTGGCCAGACGTAAAGGCTTGAGACGCCAAGTGACACTTAGCGCGTAGTTCAAAAGCAGGTGAAATTGTCTGTGCGATGGATTGAGTCTGTGTGGGCGCGTGTTACTGTGTGAATAGCGTAAAAAGCTTTTTCTGCTTGTATGAATTTTATTTTCTTTTTATTTTATATGCTTGTCAGCCCGAATGTTTGCAAGGTTATTTGAAGAAATAAATAAACACACTAACAAAACTCTTAATTTATAATAGAATTTTGTATTTAAAGCTTTTTTCCAAGGTACAACACACTTTAAAATATTCGAACTACATTAGAAACTCCAAACTATATATATATTTTTTTGTTTTTGTTACTAAACAATTTTTTTATTAACCAAATTAAATTTTCACTAACACTTTTCAATTTCGCTTTCATTTAAAATTTATTCAAATATATATATTTCTTTTATTTACATACTACATATTTACACACCTCTCAATTTCAAATTGCACTGTTTTATATATAATATACATATATGTATGTACATATGTAAAGTCAACACACAAACGCGTACCCGTCCACAGTTTTCAACGCTAAACTACATTCAACGACGGTCACAACGGAACTAAACTTTCTCGTTTTTGGCTCAAAAGCCTTTGCTTGTTACAGCCTTTGCTTGCTTGAACCACTTCGTAGTTGAGTGCATACGAACTGAAATTCACCACGCAAGCACACCACTGGGCTTTATGTGGTTTGAGTCAGTGGGTGGCTTGAGTATGTTGCTGTCAATGCTGGTGTAATGTTCCTTGAGCTTATGTTTCACCCTTTGTCCGTTAAGTATGTGGTATATGTTGCGGCAACATGTTGAAGTAACATTATGATAATACTTGAATTTAAATTGTTGACGTTTATTCTTCTTCTTCTGTCGTTCAAGGTGAGAGTGTCGAATTTACTAAATAATTTTAAAGAATTTATTTCCACATTTCATTTCATTTTATTTTATTTTATTTTAGTTTATTTTATTTAATTTAATTTTATTTTATTTTATTTTATTTTATTTTATTTTATTTTATTTTATTTTATTTTATTTTATTTTATTTTATTTTATTTTATTTTATTTTATTTTATTTTATTTTATTTTATTTTATTTTATTTTATTTTATTTTATTTTATTTTATTTTATTTTAATTTATTTTATTTTATTTTATTTTATTTTATTTTATTTTATTTTATTTTATTTTATTCTATTTTATTTTATTTTATTCTATTTTATTTTATTTTATTTTATTTTATTTTATTTTATTTTATTTTATTTTATTTTATTTTATTTTATTTTATTTTATTTTATTTTATTTTATTTTATTTTATTTTATTTTAATTTATTTTATTTTATTTTATTTTATTTTATTTTATTTTATTTTATTTTATTTTATTTTATTTTATTTCATTTTATTTTATTTTATTTTATTTTATTTTATTTTATTTTATTCTATTCTATTATATTATATTTTAGTTTATTTAATTTAATTTTTTTTTTGTTGTAAATCTTTTTAAATATTTTGTTAACACACTTTAATCACCTCAGGCAGTTTTGCCGTAAAATTTTCCTTGTCACAAAAACACCAAACTTGTTTAAGCTTTAGAGAAGGCGAGTTGTTTTTTTTAAGTTCTTATTATTTTTTTTATTTTATTATTTGGCTCAGGTGCTATGTGACCGTTTTGCTCAAATTGTATGTATTCATTTGGCTCAGGTTCTGATGACCATGTTTGCCTAAATGTTCAAAATTGTTTGTTCTTTAGAGAACGGGAGGTGCGGTACACCTGTGACACCCTGTATGTATTATTGGTGGCGAGCACTGTTGGCTCTGAGGCATGGCGCTATTGGCTTCCTCATTTTCGCTTGGAAAAACCACACTTTGGCTTTCCAAAACATAAACTATATCTTCGAAATATTTTATAAGCTGATTGCGAATTACAATAGCATGCAATGCAAACAAAATAAACGAATGAAAAACCGTAGCTTATGTATGTATGTATGTCGTTTAAACATCCTCGCCCCCCTAGACGGCTTAGTCGTCTAGTGAAATGTATAAGTCGCCGGTTCGAATCCGGCTCGAAGGACCATGTTTAAGCTTTAGAGAAGGCGAGTTGTTTTTTTTAAGTTCTTATTATTTTTTTTATTTTATTATTTGGCTCAGGTGCTATGTGACCGTTTTGCTCAAATTGTATGTATTCATTTGGCTCAGGTTCTGATGACCATGTTTGCCTAAATGTTCAAAATTGTTTGTTCTTTAGAGAACGGGAGGTGCGGTACACCTGTGACACCCTGTATGTATTATTGGTGGCGAGCACTGTTGGCTCTGAGGCATGGCGCTATTGGCTTCCTCATTTTCGCTTGGAAAAACCACACTTTGGCTTTCCAAAACATAAACTATATCTTCGAAATATTTTATAAGCTGATTGCGAATTACAATAGCATGCAATGCAAACAAAATAAACGAATGAAAAACCGTAGCTTATGTATGTATGTATGTCGTTTAAACAGTGGGCTATAGATTGAAATCAGGCCACTAAAACGCGGAAGAATGAAGTGTCTGTGCAAAACACGTTTCACTTGTCCAACTTCCCTCCAAACTGTAATCAGGTTTCCCTTGTTGTTGTATTTGCTGTGCGATAGAATTCCCAATTCCAGTTAAATGAAAATAAAACTTGCATAAGTGCCACAATGTGTAATCGCTAGCTCAGTGCCGGTATTGGTATGATTTAATATTTCAATATGCCAAGCCCACTTGAGCGCGAAAACGATTTTGGGCCCCAGCTTGTCTGCTAGAGCAATCATATTCCAACAACAGTGCGTAATTTGTGCATCGCCTACGCGGCACACCGACACCGCAGGTAAAATGTGTTACAAAGCTGGTTTGTTGTTGTTCTTGTTGCTACCGGCGTTGAATTGAGGCGCTCATAATTTGCGCTATTTATTCGATACAATCAATCAGTGATATATGTCGGGGTGAAAAAAGGACAAAAAAAATTGTTTGAGGGTGGGATTTGTTCGGATATTCCACTTTTAACATGAAAATCAGGAAGGATTTAAAAACAAATAATGTGTGTACGTAAATATTTCTGAGTGCACTTCAAGCAAATAAAGGCAAGCCGTGGAAATGTGTTAAGTCTGCTTTATTAAAAATTAAAATTTTTTCGATAGTTCGTTTTTTATTAATTTTTTTGTTTTTCAGTTTTTCTTTCAATTTCAAAATAAATTTATAAAACTTTGTTGTTTTTTTTTTAAATTTTTTTATTTGAAATTTTTTTTTTTTTTAATTTGTTATTTTTTGCTATGATTTTTTTTTTTATTTTTTTTAATTAAAATTTTTTTTATTTTTGACACTAAAAATTATTTAATACATTTTTTAATGTTTTTTATAATATCTTTTTTTAGTTTTTATTTTTTTTTGGACATAATTTGCAAAGTTTTTTATTCATTATTATAAAATTTTTTTTTTATATTTTTTTTATAAATCTATTTTTTTTTAAATGTAGAAATTTTTTTTTTTTGTAACTAAAAATAGTTTAATACATTTTTTAATGTTTTTTTGTATCTTTATTTGTTTTTTTTTTTCTTTGGATAAAATAACCAAACATAACTTAAGAAATAATATTAAAACATAACATAGCATAACTTAACATAGCATATACAGCTATTGATTAACTGGCCCTTAAATACACAATACAAAATTCCTATTTTAACTTCGTAATTTCTATCTATCCCTCACTCCCTCGCACACAAATCACTAAACAACAAAAATCATGACTATGACTCTTACACATCACACATAAATGAACATAAAGCTCATTAGAGCTATTTCCCTACATTTTATCACCCAACGTTCTTCGCTTTTATTGCACACTCAATGAAGAGAGAATAAGTGAAAACAATGTTGTTAATTGCCTGGCGGGACTTGAAGCCAATCAAGAAGCTTTTTATGGTTTAAGTAGACTAGAGTGAATGAATATTCAGAGCAATTTGCTAGAAATATTAAAATCAAGTGCAGATAAGAAGTGCGCTTAATAGACTTGAGAGGGTTGAATGAAAGCAGCACAGTTTTAGTGATGTTACCTGGAGTGAGAAAAATCGATAACTAATTGATTAATTGATTTTTTTGGTTTATTTCTGAGATAGGTAAATTTGTTTATGAAAAATACAGTTTCAAAAAAATTAAACGATTTTTGTTCGTAAGTCGATTTTTTTTTTATGAAAAATGCATATTCAATTCGCAGGTAAAAATATATATTTTTATTCGATAACAAAAGTCGATTTTAAATACATAATCGAAATAAATAAAAGTCGATTATTTATTCTGAACCCTAACCTTATCTGCGTCCAACACTGCTAACCTCAACGAAATCAAAAGTTAATCACTTCCAATTGATTTTCAATCCCCCATAGGAATTAATGTTTAACACAAGGCAACACCCCAACCCTCTCCGTCAAATTAGCACCATTTAACAGCGTGTGAAGACTTGCAACATTCCGCGCTGTGGCATGCAGCATGAAACTACTGGACGTGTGGCATATTTAACCAGCAATTTGTGCAACTCAACTTTAAATGACCGTATGAGCCTTGTGTCCGCTTAGCCATTAGGGATTCATTGAATTGTTAAGTTCTCATCTTAATTGGTAGCCCAAGAGGGTTCAAGGGTTGCAGGGTTTGGTGATGTAATCCGTTACGGTACTGTACCGCTGACCTAAATGGGTAAAATAAAATTTGAATGCGTCTCTTAGCTTTTCTATATTAAGATTGGCAGCACTGTCTCAATGTTGTGCAATGATTTACAGTGACGGCTGTGGAAAATGGCTCACTTGGTTGTTCTAATATACTTCGAAAACTTCTTCAACTAAAATTCGTATGTTAATTTTATTGCAAATTATAGATTTTTCTAACTTATAAGTAACTACTGCTTTTGAAATAGATTTTCAAAATTTTTGGGAAAATTTCAATAATTCGAAAAAAACCCTGAAATTTTGAAAATACATAATCCAAAAATTTCCAAAAATAATTTTAAAATGATACCAAAAATTTCCCAAAAATGTTCCAAAATGATCCCAAAAATCTTTAAAAATTATCCCAAAAATGTCCCAAAGTTATCCCAAAAATGCCCCAATATGATCTAAAAAATATTTAAAAATTATCCCAAAATGATCCCAAAATTGTATCAAAATGATCCCAAAAATGTCCTAACACGATCCCAAAAATTTCCCAAAATGAGCCTAAAAATGTCCCAAAATGATCCCACAAATGTGCCAAAATAATCCCAAAATACACGCGAGCCACATGAGAGAATTTTCCAGGATCTCTTATTTTTATTTTTAAATAACTGAATAAAAATGAAGTTTTATCGTTATTTAAGAATTTCATAAATAAAAAAACATGTTATTCATCACTTTGATTTTTTTTATAAAAAATAACCGGTACTATCACTCAAATTTTTTTGAATAGTGAAGAAAAATTTATTTTTAATTTTTTCGTCACTCGTCACAAAATTTTTTTAATAATGCCCATCCCTGGCTTAGAGACACGCATTCAAAAGATTTCTATGTCAAAAAAATCTATATTGTTTTATGAAATTAACAAAAAAGTTTCAGCTGTAGAACACCAAACACTAACGGTACCATTTTCAGTGACACTCACTGTATCACCGAAATGTGTAATTTTAAGTGCCAATTGGCACATATCACTGTCAAAAGCAAACACCTTAGGAACAGCAAAATCTACAACAGCTACAACAAGTAAACCTTGTGAAGTAAATTCCCATACGTACCTTTGGTGTTATGTCCAAGAAGAGAAGACTTCAGTTACACCAGCTGGGCAGTGAACAAAAGAAAGTATACAAAGAATGTAAAATTCTAGACTGTTTATGACTATGTTGGACATTTGAACATAAAAGGATACATACTTTGCAACACTTTCGCATAAGAAAAAAAAAAAAAAAACATGTCATTGCATGCTTCGTTACAAACTTAATTGGTAATTGACCCTTGTCATGTGTAAGTAAGTGTTTAATGAGGCTTATAATGCACACATACACAAAGGAGGTAAACGAATTAACAAGCAAAAATAAGCAACAAAAAGGAAACATAACTGTATACAACTAGCATTTTCTGATTGGTACCGGTGTAGTCCAAAAAGGACTAAACTTGTCTAAGTAAAAATGCAAAGTTATTTCCAGAGTTGGAGGAATTCAAGTAAAGCTGTTTAATTAAATTTTATTTTTTAACTCACTCGAACAAGTGACTTTGCCATGTGAATCAAGCAATTATTTATTTTTTTTTTGCCGACGGAATTTAAATTACTTTCGTGTACCATGATTGAACTAAAATTTGTTGGCGTATTTTGAACTAGTTTGAGACTAGTATATTTTTGGGTGAAATCAGACATTTGACAACTCGTAGGGTATTGCCACCTTAAAAATACCCGTTGCCTCTACGGAAAAAGGGAAATTGGCTAAGCAGTTACACTTGATTTATATACTAGTTTGGAAGTAGTTTGTAAGTAGTTGCTTTGACTGCAGGGATCTTTTAACACCGGCTTGTATCATGGTCTGTTGTTGACAGAAACTTTTATTCATAGCCACACTTTGAGGCCACTTGTGGGTGTATTAACAAGTTGGCTCTTTGCACTTGCACTGTGGGTGGACACATACACCCACCTGCTTGCCTGTACCTGCTACGAGTATAATAAGAAGTGTGCAATGTTGTCAAGTATCCTGTAGTAACAAGTATGTTGATGAAGTAGAGATACTTATGAGAATAAATGTTGATAGGGTCTGGAAAGATTTAAAAAAAATTCTCACGAAAAGTGTTGAAAGAAATTTGTTTCGGAAATAAAGTTAATAAACCCTCGATTACTACAATTCAAATTTAAATATCAAGCAAAGAATGTACTAATTTTTAAACAGGTGGCAAATCTTTAAAAAAAAAAATTCAGCCTACAAGACTACGACACCTCCCTTTCGAAAATTGATTTAATGGAAAAAGCTCAGACATTTTGATGATCACTGTTCTAATAAGAATTATATATGTACATGCATACATACAAACACTTTCTTTAATGCGAAAACTCACAAGTAACCTCTCAAGGACACTCACTCCAAATACACTTACTTGTCTTAGTCAGCAGGCCAGTGAAACTTTGAAGTGTGGCAATGGATGTCAAAATGTCAATTACCAAAATGTACTTGTGACCCTTGTCTGAATGTGGCATAAGAAGAAGAAGAAATTGCAAGCAAACAAACTCGATAGCACATAAGTGAAACAACAAGTACTTAAGTGCATGTAAGTTACGCCTCATAATTGTCTGCTTACAGCTCACAACTCAAGCTTTTATACATTTATAACAGCTTAAAAGTGAATGGGATTATTAAAAATAGATGCAAGGGGATATAGCCAAAAATCATTGCTACTGGTGAATTGGATCGCTTTAAGTTTCACGAGAGAGTGAGGAAGTTAAGTAGAGATGAGAAGGTGGAAATCATTCAAACTCGATATTATAAACGATAGATTTGGGAATATATGTATCTATGGAAATAAATATTACATCACCATATTGAACAACTGAAACAAATTTCAATAAAAGTATAGTTGATATATATGGAAATTTTACGCTTTTTATCGTATATGTATCTGCTTTCCATTTTCTTTGTTGCAGCTTCTAAGCAATTCCTCTGGAGATTCACTGTTTTTTTATTGTTAAAAAATGCATTTCACAATCACAATTAGTTAACACTGAAAAATAACACGAATTAAATATTTCTTGTATGCTTTGGTTGAAAACTTTTTCTCCAGAAAAAGGTTACTTTGAATATTCCAAAATAAATTTTTTTACTAACACAGTTATTTAGAGAAATGATCGTTTCATTTT
>OX608080.1:105313789-105340466 GCA_951509765.1 Sphenella marginata | reverse complement strand
CATTTTCGCTTTTATTCGTGGTTTCCATTGAGCGCTGCTTACTCGTTGTTGCTTCGCTGCTACGCCACTGTCGACGTCGTAAAAAATAAACGTGACTTTGCTGGCATGCATGCACGCACATGATTGGCAATCGAAATGCACTATTAGAAGCATGAAATCAGTGTACTAGTATTACACTATAAAAACGTTTATTTTCAAGCTATTTTTAACTTTAAATTAATTATTTTAATCTTCAAAAACTCAGAGTATTAGTTAAACAGAAAATTAACACGCAAGATGGCGTTCTTAACTGAACGATTGATGGCCGAACACTCAATTGTTTTCTTCTTCGCTGACGTATGTATGTATGTGCATACCTGTCATATTACAACACATAATCAATCAGCGAATAAATATTCAAGAATTCGCTCGCTATTGAGTATTTTTATGAGGATTGGACTATTTAGCAGCGTACAAAAAAGATAAAAATGTCAATCATTTGACATATTCCAGCAGCTTTACTATTTATATGTTCGTCTGTAGCGATACAAATTGGAATCCTTATGAATCGATTATGAACGTATTATTTCTGAATCGTTGGTATGGGTTGCGGGAAATTCTCTGAATTGTATTAAAATTATTGAGGATGAAATATATGAATTACAGACTTTGTATTTCCATTAAAAATAATGAAGATTGATTTACATATTTAAGGTGAAATCATACCTAAAAATAATTATGGAAAAACAATTATAGAATTTTGGTAAAAATTTTATAGACAAAAAGGCGGCTGAGGAGGTGAGTATCTTTGATGAACATCAGTCTTTCTAAGACAGTTTCAGAACTTTCTCAGTGTCAGCCACTCTCTCCACCCTCAGAGGTCTTACTAGTTTTAATGAGCTTAGGTTCCGATTTTCCTAACATACCCACACTTCAGAACATTCAAGGCAACATAAGTCCATCAAACTTAAGACGACCACCCTAATACACACCGTCTTTCTGCTTCAGTGACTCTATGTAAAATTTTATGTCGCGAGCAAGGCATTTCCCTCTCACACCACACACGCGTAAAACAAAAATTTCAAAATAAAATGGCAAAAACAAAGTAGACATGTATGCTGGAACTAATTCTATTTGCAAAGTTTTATTTCCTTAACTCATGAACACTTGAGAAGTTGTAGCAGAAACTTTAACAATCGTTGCGGTTGCTGCATGGGTGCTGCCAATGTATGCGCACATAGAAGCGCCTAAAAGTATGCTATTTTAAATGTATTCTGAATTTTTTCCTGTGATGTTTTTTGCACTTTATTCTACCTGCCAGTTCCAGCTGCCTGACTTACGCTTAAATTGATACCAGTCGAACAAGCCATCATTGGCATTTACAGCTGTTTGGGTTGCAGCACTGTCAGCACTGCTTCACGCGCAATAACTCAATAGTTTGGCAGCACTGTTTTTTGTTTTTTTTGGAATATGCTTGGTAGCACCACAACTTCGAACATTGATCGCTCAACCTTGCGTTGCATTGCGAACTCGTAGAAGTGAGCGAGTAAATTGGCATTAGTTTCATTTGCGTAAATGTAATTCAAAGTTTAATTGAAATTGAAATAAACAAATTTTTGTGAAGTGGCACAAAAGTGTGTGGCATTAGTGCTTTTGGCATAGAAAAGTAGAATTACGCTAAAAGCTTTATTTGGTAACCAAAAATTGTATTTGTATGGTTTCTTACATCACATAGAAGCAAGTTCGTTGATGCAGATTTTTTGATGCTGAAACCGAAGTCTGAGGATGCAAATTAGTGGTGAACGTAGGCTCGTCGATCTAAGGCGTTGCGCCCATAATTTCCAATGCCATTAAAGCAACGAGGTTTGAGGCCCAATCAGAGTCCGCCTTCGTTTCATAGATCTACATACTTCCATTTATAAATTAATTAGATTTTCGCCATTATTTTTAGCTCCAGCCAAGCTCCGTTCCACTACACGCTTATCGGTTTGATGCGTTTTATACTATGTCAGCAAAGTAAAACATGACACCCCTCAAAAAAAAAAGTTTTCAGCTTGGTTTATCGTCATTCCCTTCATTTCTTGTATGATCATATGAGCCACCACTGACTTTTGGTTGGCTTTTTCTTAGTTGAGCAATCATTGCTCTGCAGTTTCTAGCTTGCTTTTGCTCCTCGCCATTGCCAGCATTTCTCGCACACCACGAAAATGTGAGCTTAAGCACTCACACACGCACATTTGTTTGTTTATTTTATTTCCATTGTTTTAATTTCTAACTTAGTCTGTTTCAAACTATAAACTCGCACACAGTAGCAACAACAACCAGATGCCGACCCTGCCAACCATGATCGGATAAAAATCTGGATAATCATTGAGTCGCGCTTACCAAAAAAGAGGATAAAAAAGTGGGTAATTTTGTTCAGAGAGGTTCACTTTTTACCCATGGTGAAAAGATTTTTGCGCGTAAGTGTGAGAGCATACTTTTAGGCACTTGTCGTTTTCTATACAAATTCTAAAAATATGCGTTGGGGTTAGTAAAAATTTGTGAATTTTTGGAATCAGAGTTTCACCATGGTTAGCCATGGTTGGTAGGGGAGTAGAAGCAGCGCTCACTTAAAATTCTCTCCATCCCACCACCACGACTACTCATTGCAAAAAACAGCGGAGTAAATACATAGTTGGTATGTTTACTGTGTTCCCAGACAAGTGACTGGGTAATAAAATGTTATTAACTCCCTGAGAATACTCGTCGTAGCATAAACTCTTGCTTGGTATGTGCTGCAGCTGAGTTGGCATTGAGGTTAACTGAGCCAAAATGCAGTTAGTTAAAGTGCTTGAAGCTGTGTTGAGAGAAGTTTTGCCAAAACTGCGCTTACTTCTAATGGATTCACATAGGCGGCAACTAAGTCAATGAGTGTTCAGAGACTGACTTAATAAACGCATTTGAGGAATATAAAATTTTAAAATTTGCATTTTGAGTGATTTGTAAATTCAATTTTATTATTATTCAAATTAATTTAATTTTGTTTTTGCATACATTTATGTAGTTATGTGCTTTAGTCGGAAAATAAAATTAAATCAATGAGCCCACAAACAAATTTAATTTTGTATGGAAATTGAGCGTTTTGTAAAATAAATGCCCAAGAGAGTTCAGTGAATGTTGTCAAAAGGCTTGAAAGTCGGTCTAATGGTTTAAAATGTTCAGTTAACCTTTTTATAAGGGAACGCAAAATGTGTAAATTTTGGCATATTTTATAATTTTTTTGTGGAATCAATAAAGTAGGAAAAGACGGTGTTTGAAGCCGCTTTATGATCGGGGCGCAATATTCATGAGTATTCGCAAAATGGGCGATTTTTAGTTAACATGTTTATATGGGAACGCAAAATGGGTAAATTCTGGCAAATTTAAAAATTTTTTTCTGGATTCCACAAAGCAAGAAAAGACGAAAAGTGGTAATTGAAGCTACTTTATTTTTTTAAACCGCCTACAAACATTTGCATAGTATCCCAACTTCTAGCGAATTATCAAATACATAGTGATGACGTGGTAAGGAGCACCGCTTTTCCACGCACTTTCGGCTCGGTTGGTGTTAAAATAAAGAAGAAGAAGATTTGACACGTGCGTGTGAGTGATTGTATTCTATTAGTCACGCGACTATGTGGAGCTTTGTTCTTGTCGAGGTAGCAAAATGTTGTTAACGTTTTTTTTTTGTTGTTGCTTTGCAGCTTATTTTTGTTGTCATTTTAATTTTATTTGTTGTTTCTTCTATATTAAAAATTGTATTGTCGCTCTAAGACGTGAAAGGACAACCCACAACAAGAGGGAAGGGGGCTTACAACATGCTCAAGATGGGAAGGACGAGTATGACAACATTTATGTTGGCAATGAGCTGATGGCAAACATACGTGCTATGGTCTCCCAGTAAGCACAGAAAAATATTTGATGATTGACTTTCTAAGGGAGACGGAAAATAATATTGTCGCTATGCATTACAAGTGATTACTTTGCTGTTGTTGTTGTTATTACATGATGCTATCGACAATTTCACGATAAATCTGCGGTATTTTATTGAACAATTTAAAAAGCTCAAGTGCTTAGGTGGACACAATTTCAAGAAGGAGAAGAACACCGAATTGGTGAGCGGGGTGGCTTAAATATGCTGGAAGCCGTACTTCCTCTTAACTGTATTATAATACGAAGACTACTTGTTCCTACAAACAATTTATAATTAAACGCCTCACCAGTTGTCAGTACTAATATTATCAAAAACACATTTTGTCAACATAGTCGTCGATAATAAAGCTTTCATTCGACAAACTCCTTCCCAACCTCATCTTAACCACCTGTCTGCTAGCGCGTGTGTCTCTTGCCATAAACCACAAATCCTTACAATATCCTTATCTAACAACTTTAATCGCATGTCATTTGCCTTTAGTGTCCTATTTTATTTATCGGCTGGTTGTCATCAGTCTGACTATTCTGTTGTTAGCACTTTAATTTTCATTGTGGTCAGCCGCGCGTAGGTAGTTTGATTGTCACTCAATTTCATTTAATTATTTTTTGTTGTTATTATTTTTTTTTTGGATGTCTACAATCGATTGTCAGTTTTAGTCCATTTTCATTGTTGTTGTTTTTGTTTTCTGCTTATTTTATGCACCACATTAAGTGCGAGAACTTTTACAACGACCTTCAAACCTTAGTTGTTGCCCTCTCTACTTACCTCCTCTTCGCTGTTTCTGTCACTCTGTTCCCCTCTATATCTACCTACCATTACCTTCTTCTTTTCCAATAAAATGTTTACACTTCCCTTTTTGGCAGTTCCGTAGTCTCTTTTACATTTGTGGCTTACAAAGTTTTATTGCTTTGTTGCTTTGCCTGCAGCTTTTCAAGTGCTTCACAACCTCCATTCGTTTGGTTTTCTAAGTTTCTTTGGTTTTGTTTATTTAACTTTATTTATTCACTTGAATTTAATGGTCCAGCAAAGAATTAAAATTTCTTGAAAGTAATTTGGAATTCTTTAATTGGTTTTGAACAAATTTCGGTGAGATACGAACAATTTAATGAGGGATGCAGAAGCTCATTGGCTATGTGTAAACGTATACTTTCGAACCGGTAAAGAAACTTAGAATGAATAAAATAAAATAAAATAAAATAAAATAAAATAAAATAAAATAAAGTAAAATAAAATAAAATAAAATAAAATAAAATAAAATAAAATAAAATAAAATAAAATAAAATAAAATAAAATAAAATAAAATAAAATAAAATAAAATAAAATAAAATAAAATAAAATAAAATAAAATAAAATAAAATAAAATAAAATAAAATAAAATAAAATAAAATAAAATAAAATAAAATAAAATAAAATAAAATAAAACAAAACAAAATAAAATAAAATAAAATAAAATAAAATGAAATAAAATAAAATAAAATAAAATAAAATAAAATAAAATAAAATAAAATAAAATAAAATAAAATAAAATAAAATAAAATAAAATAAAATAAAATAAAATAAAATAAAATAAAATAAAATGAAATGAAATGAAATGAAATGAAATGAAATGAAGTGAAATGAAATGAAATGAAGTGAAATGAAATGAAATGAAATGAAGTGAATTGAAATGAAATAAAATAAAATGAAATGAAGTGAAATGAAATGAATTGAAATGAAGTGAAGTTAAATAAAATAAAATAAAACAAAGCTGCTCAAAGCTCAACCACACTGAGCTTATACTTACATCAATAAAATAATAGGAAATGAGATAAATTTTTCGAGGATATGTGGTATGGTGTCATGCATTTCCCTTAGGCTTCACATATCTGTAGCAATCCATCAAATAATTCTTAATTAAGACAAAAAAACTGCGCTCTCCTCTTATTATCTGTGACCCATTCTCTAAATGCTACTCTAATGAGGTCATCAGAGCATCAGTTATTCATTAGCCAACAGCTATTTCCCAGTGAGTCGCCCGAAAAACAAAAAAAAATTTATTATTTCTGGCTTGCAAAAAGTTTGTACAACAAGCAAATACAACTGCCTCGCCATTTAAACAATCCGTAGTCAACATTGGACACTGGGTCGGGTCAGGTTGGGCGCTTTTTCACTGCAATAAAAACAAAACCATGAAATGATTTGGGTGAACTCGTTGCAAAATTAAAAAAAATAGCGCGCCTGCTGACATCCACAAATGGCATAGGAAAGTGAGTTGACAGACGGGCTACACAAAGCGGTTGAAAGGTAAACAGGAATAGTCAAGTGGTGTAGGAAAAAGTGACGAAGAAGAGTGCGGTAATAAAGGTTTGAAACCATTGGCTATGAAGTTGCATTGTCCTTTTTGTGTATATTTTGTAAAACGACTGCAAACAAAGGGTTGGATGGTTGGTCGATTAGCTGGTTGTGCATTTAGAGAACAGCTGGTCAGCTAACAAACTGTGCGATCTTTGCAGAAGGAATGATGTTTAGTGAATAGAGGATTCTTTATATCTCATACCTCCTTCAAACCAAAGACAGTTGGCTTGCTAATGGAACTTGTTGTACATACAAAATTGAAAGTAGTTTGCAACTAGTTGGCTGGAATGCAGAGAGAAAAACACATTCGAAGTTAAAGCATACAAATTCCAGAATTATTTTTGTTGTTGCAATTATTTCTGTGCTTAACTTTCCACACAAGCTTACAATAAGCTACAACAACAACATTACATTTTATCATTCTCGTAATATCAGTGGCACAGTCTAGTGAATGTTATCAATGCAACATGTTGGTCTGGGCCCCACATTCCTCACTCACACACATTCCCAACACTTTTTGTATTTCACATCGGTTACAACTTCGTCTGTGCTTCACCAATCGAATAGTTTTCCTCATTTTACTCCAATGACTTTCGAATTTTTCACAAGCCACAACATATTTGAATTTTGTGTACTTATGTATATTGCGATGAATTAGGGTGGTTCTCGAACTCAACTTGTATGGCTAGCCAATGGTATGTATGTGTGTATGTAACCCTTCAATTAGTGTAATTAATTTCGCTGGAATTGCTGAGAGCAGTGAAAAGTGTTAATGGCTCTCAGTGACGTTAATATGGCCAATGTCACAAAGTAGGATTAAATGGGAAACAATGATGGAAGCTATTATCAGAAAAAAAAAAGGAGAGTTTTGCGGAAATATGATGGAAGTGGCATATATGATGATATGTTGGAGTAAGCATGACATCTAAGCAAATGAAAGTTGACTGACAGAATACCCAAACAGAGTTGCCACCTATTTTCAACATATTTATTTTTTGCACTACTCCTATTTTTTTCACTATTTTCCAACACATTTTTATTATTTTTTTCCAAATAGCTGTCTTATATAAGTGTTGCTAATAAATAGGGTGTTTACAAAGTTGCCACCTATCGCAAATTTTTGTGAAGTTATTTGAAACATGCTGATATGGGTATCAAACTATGGGTAATTTACGTTATAAAATAGAAAGAAATTATATGCTTCTATGTAGTAATAGTACATAGTAATGTATGATAGGTGGAGTTTTTACAGAGTTGCCACCTATTTTCGACATATTCATTTTTCACACTTCTCCTATTTTCTTTACAATTTTGCGACACTTTTTTATATTTTTCAAATAAATTTCTCACATATGTAAGTGTTGCTACTGAGTAGGGTTTTTACAGAGTTGCCACCTATTTTCAACATATTTATTTTTTGCACTACTCCTATTTTTTCACTATTTTCCAACACATTTTTATTATTTTTTTCCAAATAGCTGTCTTATATAGGTGTTGCTACTAAGTAGGGTTTTTGCAGAGTTGCCACCTTTTTCCAACATATTTATTTTTTGCACTACTCCTATTTTTTCACTATTTTCCAACACATTTTTATTATTTTTTTCAAATAACTGTCTTATATAAGTGTTCCTACTAAAAAGGGTGTTTACAGAGTTGCCACCTATTTTCAACATATTTATTTTTTGCACTACTCCTATTTTTTCACTATTTTCCAACACATTTTTATTATTTTTTTCAAATAACTGTCTTATATAAGTGTTTACAGAGTTGCCACCTATTTTCAACATATTTATTTTTTGCACTACTCCTATTTTTTCACTATTTTCCAACACATTTTTATTATTTTTTTCAAATAACTGTCTTATATAAGTGTTCCTACTAAAAAAGGGTGTTTACAGAGTTGCCACCTATTTTCAACATATTTATTTTTTGCACTACTCCTATTTTTTCTCTATTTTCCAACACATTTTTATTATTTTTTCCAAATAGCTGTCTTATACAAGTATTGCTACTAAGTAGGGTTTTTACAGAGTTGCCACCTTTTTCCAACATATTAATTTTTCGCACTTCTTCTATTTTCTTCACAACTTTCCGATACTTTTTTATTAAATTTGTCAAATAACTTTCTCACATAAGTGTTGCTACTAAGTAGGGTTTTACGGAGTTGCCACCTATTTAATATTTTGTGAAATTTTTAAAAATATGCTGATATGAGTATCAAACTAAGGGTTATTTATGTTGTATTTCAAAATTAAAATATTTATGCTACGTGCATTAATAGTACATAGTAATATATGATAGAAGAAGCATACATTAGGTGGGCGAAGAAAAATCGAAATTTTTTCAGCGACAATTTTTTTTTTTTTTTTTTTTTGTTTTGAGAGCTCGATTGTATATGCTAAATAAGATGAGCCTTTGCTTTTTCTTTGTCTTCGCCATACACAAACTCCTACTAATGTATAAATTGCATAACAATCAAGTTTTTGTTTTTGTAAAAATATTTTAGTTTATTAAATATGCAGACTGAGTTCATTGACGAATTAATTGGAGTTCATTGGAGTTGATTGTTTGTTAATTGTGGCTACTTTCTGTGCTGAGAGCTTGTGGTAAGTTTCTTACTATGAACTCGGAAGTGCTTGATAGTGATTAATTGACTAAATTAGCTTGAAAGGATGTTGTACTTAAGATTATTAAATCAGTTAAGGAAGAATCACTTAAGAATATGGGGGCGATGCATTCATTGTCATGAGTCAGGTTATATTTCCTGTCAGCGTGTTTCTGGGCTCGATTCAATTTCTTTCTTCTTGCGCAATTTATACACTGCACTACCCCCTTCCATCGACCTCCTAACTTTTTAACCGTTTATCTTACAATTGCAGCTCATTTGTGCTCACCAAGTGCGCCCAACTTATGCGCTAATAGGGTGGCTTGGCTTAAATCTGCTTCAGAGCAAATTCAAAGCAGTGCAAGTTACCTCAATTCCGCTTCCATTTCCTGTCTCTAGAAGCAACACAAATCCAGGTGTGATAAGTCCACAAAAGCACCGACAACAAATCGAAACCATTGAAACGTTGAGCAATTTAACTTGCAAACCAAACACTTAAGCGCTCCAACCAATTCCAGCTAAGTTAGTTTGGCACAAAATCCAATAAAATGCGTATTAGCCGCGACACATCGGACATTTATTGAAGCTTAATGCCGCATTGCGTATCCGCGCCGCTTAAATCCATTAAAGCTGGCTCCACACAGCTACAATCAATGCTGCCCACTTCCCATCCACTTCCCCTTAGGCACCACTACCTCCACACTGTTCGGCGTCGTAATCCATTTATTGTCAGCGTCAGTGTGTTGGTGCTCTAATGAGTTGGGTAGCAGCTTTGAAAGCTCAACGTATTTCGTGTCATCTTAAGGAAAATCTACGCCCCAAAGTAAATCCAGTCAAGCGCGTTCAAAAGGCAACAACTCAGGTACAAAGTGCATTAATACTTGCTGAGTTTGTAATGGCCACCGTTGCAATGTGGTTGTTGTTGTTTTATGGGTTGCGTAAAATCACCTTGGTCTACGTCCTGCATTTTATGTCCTATGACAGTGCGGTCTTTAGTCATTAAGGCAGTAAAGCTGTGAGTTCTGTATTTCTGGTAGTCTCTCTCTCTTTTCTATGTTAGTTGGGAGTGGCTGACCTGAGTTGCGTTTTGATAGTGAATTAATTTGAATATTAAGCAGTAGAATAAGATGTCTGACACAAACCTTTAATTGTCGTCTCTCACCAAACTGCAAATGAGATGGAATTGTTATTGAGCTCAATGGATAGTTCAATGGTTTTGAAACTCCGAGTCGTATTATGAAGTTCTACTTTGAGGAGAAGAAAGCTCTGATATTGATGAGGGCGATACTTGTTTGAGAAGTGTAAGGAAGGAAATCAGCCCAAGAAGTCTAATCTGGAAACAATCAGCCGCTTGATGTGAAAAGTTTGACAATAATCATGAAAGCTCTCTCCCCCAAAGACATAAAGCCTTTTACCTCTGCGGTCCCACTTGGGAGCTTCGGACCAAAGAATTCACTACTCCCTTTCTTATAGACATTCATCAGGTCGTACATACAAAGCTTTGCAGCATCTAACTTTGCGCTCTATTCAAATTCTAACAAAACCAAAAATCAAACCCGAATTGAGAACACATAAGAAAAGCTCCGTATAAATCTTCTATATAAATCATCACAAAAGCAGTAAGCAAAAGCTTTAATATGAAATGCCTTTGTGCTCCAATTCACTGAGTTCTTACTCTACTTACAAAGCAGTTTGCTCTAAAAAAAAAATAGCAAGCAATATGTATGTACGTCTGGCATTGTTTCAATCTTTCTTCAGCTGCAAATTCGAACATTACAAAAGCAAGAAGAACTGACAATAAATAAAGTAAAATACGTTCAAGTGCAGCTTTTGTATAAGTGAGATATTTACATCAAGCTGGCTGCAGTGCAGGATATTAGAACTTGCTAAGCAAATAGGAAATATTTGTGTTTGTAGGTAGTAGGGATGCCAGATATTTAGATTACTAAAAACTGTTTGAGTGGAAGAAGACATAAATAAGTTTTTTTGAGAAGCTAAGTAGACTTAAAATGTAGCAAGTTAGGAAGTTCTAATTAAATAGATTTTAAAATTTTTATTTAAAAAAAAAAAATCTCGCATATCAAATCACAATACCGAAAATTCTACAATCCCGGTATTTGCATCCCCAGCAGTTAGAAAAGTGTATCACAAGTGACAAGCTAAAAGTGCAACAATCAACACTTCACATTTTCTTTTACATAGCGTGTGCTCCTTTTTTGTCTTTCTTGTAGTTTGACAGCTTTCAATTGCACTTCAAATATGGATTTGTGTTTCGTTGAGTAATATTGAATTTCTTACATCTGAGGCATTGTAGCAATCAAAAGCGAAGAAATAACAATACGTTAGGGTGGCATTTACATTTACTTACCTGCTCTTGGCTTGGCTTTAAATAAAAGTCAGTATATGTATATTTGTGCTTTCTTCTTCTTCTTGTTTTAGAAATTTTATTTTTATTAACACATATTAATGCTCTTATAAATTACTAGCCTAGTCTAATTGCTGATTGCTTTATTTATATTCTATTATTTTTCGAAGTTCGTTTTTTTCGAAGTTATGGTATTTAATGAATTTGTATATTAAAATTTTCGAAATTCAACTTTTTGAAATTCGAATTCTCTCGAACTTTGGTTATTTAACTCTCCAAAGATTTTAGTGTCAGTTTTATTCGAAGAAACTTGAAGTTTCATTGTTTAATTTTTTCAATGAATTTGAATTTTATTTGTATTCGAATTTTCGAAGTTTAAAATTTCGAAGTACGAATTTTCGAAGTACGAATTTTCGAAGTTCGAATTTTCGAAGATTGATTTTTTTAAATATTTTGGTATTTACTTTTTCAATAAATTTGAACAGTCAACTTTTGTAAGTTAACTTTTTTCGAAGTTATGCTATTTAAATTCTCAATGAATTTCAATATTAAAATTTTCGAAGTTCGAGTCTTTAGTATTAATTTTCTAATGAATTTTAGTTTTATCTATATTAAAATTTTCGAAAAGTTCGAATTTTTTCCGAATTTTTTGGCATTAAACTGTACAATCAATTTTTATATTATATGTATACTGCGTTATTTATATTCGAATTTTTGAAGTTCGAATTTTTCGAAGTGGGAAATTTACAAAAATTTCAACGTCGAATGTGTATTTTTTGTGTTTCTTTAATAAAATTTGAACTAAAAGCCCTATTGTGTCATAGGCAGGCGATATACTCTTTCAATTGAAATCCGTTGGGATCAGACAACGTCCTGTACAGGCTCCGCCAGCGGCACCTTACTACGCGCTTTGATATAAGAACGAACAAGTATTTCCCTGTAAATAAAAAAAAGATATTAAAAATTAGGATATAAAGCTTTGCACAAGAAAATAGCTCAAAAAGTATGCGTTAACTTATTAATCAATTTGATTAAACAAGCTATCTGTATCAGTAATGAGTTGAAAATCATCATGTGCGAAGGAAATGTAATGTAATGTTTTGCTGAGTAGACGGGACCACGTGCTAAAAAGCTCTTCTCAGTACTCATCATCCTCCAATTAAGTAGTTTTAGTCCTTGTAAAAATCTATCACTTTCCATACTCAGTCCGCTAGCCAACCAAAAACCAACTCAAACTCAGCCCCCCAACTCCCATTTCATTTGCAGTTTAATCACACAAAAACACGGCACTACCCGCAGGTCGTACTACATGACTTTCTGATTTCCCAAGGGTGCACGAAATGCCAACATTCTGCCAGGCTGTATGATGACATCCAAATGCAAGTGTTGGACTATACAACAAAATACCAAAAAGAAAGTGAAGACACATTACGCTGAGCTGAGTGGTGCCTACAGCGCACTTCCACAATAGAAGAGGACGACCATGCAAATGACTATTGCGCTCAGTTGGGCTGTTGTTACTCGTACCGTTAGGCTGCATTGCTGGATATTGAGTTGCAATTATGCATTCATACCGACTGCTGGGGAATTGGCTATGAACGAGAGTTGAGCATTGCGGCTGCCCATGAGCGTCAACTCAATGGCAAATAGACTTTTTGTTTTGTTGCTATCGAAAAATGAGAAAGCTGGTGACTTTGTGTTGTTGCAGCAGACATATACATATGTAGATGTCGATGTGTGTGGGTGAATATTTTCAATATTGTCATTGGATATTACCTCAGATCGTATGCTGCATATGTGAGATTGGCATTCACCTATATTTAGGAATTATTTGTATATTAATACACTGGTGGCGAAAACAATTGCACTTTGATGTATTTTATGAAGTATTTTGATAACAAGAAATTAAGGCATATAGTGGTAAGATTGCCTTATGGGAAAGCGAATACATACTTTAAAAAGCAATAAAGTATTTATATCGATATACAGTTGTGCTGCTATTATTGTGAACACAACTGTACATAAGAAAAATTTTGGTAAAATGTGTCAATGGTTTCTAGATGATTTTTTGTATAAATGAAACAACACTAACTTATATAACTAACTAAATAGTTATTTTATTTGCTAGAAAACTTATTATTTTTGCCACCACTGTGAATGCCTATGTAGGACTCGCTTCATTCTGTGTCACACACAGCAGTACATAGTTAAACTGAAAGTAGGTAAGCATGGCAATTAACAACAATTCTCTGCGCTCGTAACGCAAATGAACAATCATTTTGGGAATTTTTCACCCACCGCTGGGCAAATGCAGCTCACTTGAACGCTTATATTTTCCTACAACAAAAAAACAAAATTAAAAAAAAAACTCATTTGCGTTGAGACCGATATGAATAATTGCATGTTTGGCATACACATTTTTTCTATTTTTTTATTTTATTTTATTTTATTTTATTTTGTTTTATTTTATTTTATTTTATTTTGTTTTATTTTATTTTATTTTATTTTATTTTATTTTATATTATTTTATTTTATTTTATTCTATTTTATTTTATTTTATTTTATTTTATTTTATTTTATTTTATTTTATTTAATTTTATTTTATTTTATTTTATTTTATTTTATTTTATTTTATTTTATTTTATTTTACTTTATTTTATTTTATTTTATTTTATTTGATTTGATTTGATTTTATTTTATTTTATTTTACTTTATTATCTCTTGCCAACAGTTGTAATTTTTCTCCAATTATCAATTTTAAAATAAAATAACAATATTGTATTTTATTTTATTTTATTTTATTTTATTTGATTTTATTTGATTTTATTTTATTTTACTTTATTATCTCTTGCCAACAGTTGTAATTTTTCTCCAATTATCAATTTTAAAATAAAATAACAATATTGTATTTTATTTTATTTTATTTTATTTTATTTTATTTTATTTTATTTTATTTGATTTGATTTTATTTTATTTTAATTTAGTTTATTTTATTTTATCTTATTTTATTTTATTTTATTTTATTTTATTTTATTTTATTTTATTTTATTTTATTTTATTTTATTTTATTTTATTTTATTTTATTTTATTTTATTTTATTTTATTTTATTTTATTTTATTTTATTTTATTTTATTTTATTTTATTTTATTTTATTTTATTTTATTTTATTTTATTTTATTTTATTTTATTTTATTTTATTTTATTTTATTTTATTTTATTTTATTTTATTTTATTTTATTTTATTTTATTTTATTTTATTTTATTTTATTTTATTTTATTTTATTTTATTTTATTTTATTTTATTTGATTTTATTTTATTTTATTTTATTTTATTCTATTTTATTTTATTTTATTTTAAATTATTTTATTTCATTTCATTTCATTTCATTTCAGTTAATTTCATACAACTTACAAAACATAATTACAATTACTTTTCCTTGTCGCCTTAAGTTTCGCTGTAGAATTTATTTACAGTTTCAATTACAATTTCGTTCATAGTTTGAATTTCACCTAATCACCTGTAAACAAGACTCATTTTCCTACTCGTAGTCGCAGTGCAAGCCATTAAGTTGGCTTTTCCTCTAGGTAAACCATTGTGAGGAGTGCTCTTACTCCAGCGTCTGTTGTTTCAAAACTTTCAAGTATTTCTAATTTTGATCCTCCACTAAGAAGCATTTTTTATTGTTATTGTTTCGTGTTAAATATTCACTTGTATTTGCTTTCATGTCACCACTTCGTAATATTTGCGGCGTACGCTAAGCGAAGTCTATGGCTCACCACTACAAAGAGAAGCAAATGTTAGTAGTGACGAAGCAAAGTGGGTTCATGGCGACTCTTCGTTCATTTTTGAGTAGTTTCGAGTTGCACTTCATTTTCTTGCAGTGCGTTTTGCCTCTTTTTTGTACAGCGGTGTTGGCCAAAATAATTGAAGTTGGGTAACTTGATTTCAATGCAAAATTGTTGCGTATACGCCATGGCACACCAACTCTGTATTGATGCTATCATCAATTTTTCATTTTTCGTTTTGAAATGTGTAAGATATCCTGAGAAATTTAATTTCTGAGACTGAGAATAAAATTAAAGCTCTCAAAAAAAGTAATGAGAATTTAAATACAAAAACAAGCAAAAAATAATAAATCATAAAAACAAAAAATCTTCCAATGAAAAAAAAAGAGAAAAAAAAAAAATCATAGCAAATCAGATAAGCGAAATGAAAATTGTGTACAATTTCATATTTGCACGCTTCGCAGAACAACAACAAACAATAATAAAACAAACGAATTGCAAGATTTGCCATTGCAATTCATTTGAGCGCACTCGTCGACCCTATGCAAGGATATGCGTCCTTGTTTGATTGTTTGAGCGCATCCTTACTTTGCTCTTTAACTTCCTGCTTTGCTTTCATTCTTGCCCTCTTGCTCGCGTGACTTACAAGTCACACAATAGAATATGGCTGAAATCTTATTACAAATGCAATCCCACATTCCAGCACATTCAACAGCGTCAGCGAGGAGGCATTGTCAATGCTGGGTATACACTTTTGGGAACCAACGCAAGTGCTGCGGTGGGATGAGCGGTGGTAAATGGATTGCAATGCTCGAGCAAACGAAGAGGAAAACTATCAAATTACGTAAACTTGATAAACATTTGTTGTCAACAATATCAACGAAAATCCGTAAAGCTGCATTCAGCAGTGACTTAGCGACGAATCGAGTTGGCAGGAGCTGGAATGTGTGTGTGTAAATACATGTAAAAATGAAAGGAAAAAATACAACAAATTTTTGAGTTTTAAAAATTAAATTGGCATTCAGCTTAAAAATGAGTAATCTGAAACTTTGATTTTTATTTAAACCATTTGATCTAATAAAAGTCTAAATTATTTTCTTAATGTGAAAATTGTTATTTAAATAAAGTTTAAAGTGTTTTTGGAAATTTGCTTAGAAAAATAATTGTTTTTTCTAAAAAAAAGTTTGTTTTAAATCACAGCTTTTTATCTATGTATATATTTTCAAATACTGTTCAACTTATATAAACTTATTCCAAGCAGTTACCCCAAAATGTGTTTTATGAAGCTCTTTTATGATTGAAAATTTGTATGGAAATGCCATTTAAAAATGCGTTTAATATTTTTTTTTTTTTTGAATTGGAGTAGCATAAACAAACATCTGAGTTTTTAAATGTTTTTCAAATTGTAAGTTATGTAAAAAAAATGTTGAAAATTTTTTATTTATATTAATAGACAAAAAAAAATATTTTCAATAACAATTTTAAGTTATTATTTTTTTTGAATTTGAGTATTAAAGCACAAATAAATATTCACTTTTTTATTTTTTCCAATTTTAAATTATTTAAACACAAATTTTGAAAAAAAAAATATTTTCAGTAACAATTTCAACATATTTTTTTTTTGTATTTGCATTTGAATAAATAAATTTTTATTTATATTTATATTTATGTACGTATGTTTCAACATATTTTTTTTTTGTATTTGCATTTGAATAAATAAATTTTTATTTATATTTATATTTATGTACGTATGTTTGTATATAGAAAAAAAAAAAAAATAACAATTTCAAGTAATATTTTTTTAAGAGTATTATAGCATAAATAAAAATATATGAATTGCGAAAATTTTGAAAATTTCAAATTACTTAAAATAAATATATATAATAAATATTTATTACTTTTATTCATTATTAAATAAATATATGAATTCTGAAAATGTAAAAAATTTTAAATGACTAATAAATAAATAAATAAATAATTTTGAAAATTTTTATTTATATTTATTTACAAAAAAATAATATTATCACTAAGAATTTCAATTTGGAACATTTTTTTATTATAAAAAGGAATAAATAACAATTTTTTTTTGATGTTGCGTATTATAGCACAAAGAAATACATGAATTTTAAAACATTTTATCAATTTTTAATTATTTTAAAAAATGTGTAACATTTAGAAAAATATGAAACATTTTTTATTTATACATATTGATAGGCAAACAAAAAAATTATCAATAACAATTTCAACTTATTTAAATTGTGTAATTGAGCTTTCAAAATAGTCAAAATAAATATTATCAATAACAATTCCAACTTAGTTTAATTCTTTAATTGACCACTTTTTAAAATCTTTTTATAAATTTTTAAGTTTAAAAACAATTTTTATTATATTATTTTTTTTTATTGCATTTTATTTATTATTTTTTTTTAGTTCTTTTTGGATGTTCAAATATTTTTCTGCCACATCTCGATTTTGATTTAAAATCAGTGTCCTTCTGTTTAATGTATGTTTTATCTGAGCTTTTTCCATTCGTCGATTCCCTATTGTGCACTTAGCAGCTTAAGTACTCAACACACTTCAGCACACTTACAACGACAAAGCGAACAGCTGCGTAAAAAAAGGAACGGCAAAATGAAATCACATATCAAGCCTACTTACTTCAGTGGTGCATGAGATCGAATCAAGTGAAGTGAATTGAATTAAAGTTAAAGGCAAAAGGCGGCAGAGCGGATGAATATATTTAGACAATATGTGGATTACGATGATATCCTGAACTCATGTGATATAACATTAAAGCAAACGAAATATTAATAAGTGAACTTTGCTGAAAAGCTTAGTTAGCTTAATTTATTTATTATTAATTTAATTTATTTGCGAATTTCAAATTCTTTCAATTACCACTTGACCCCCACAAAAGTTTAAAAAAATTTAATCACCCAGAAATTCCATTTATATACGATTCATTTATCAACTTTTAGTCAAGTTAAGCGCGAGCACAGCTTACATTCTTATACAAATGTAATAAAATTTTGAATCATTTAGTTTTATTTGGCTACAAAAAAAAATACTAAAAAAAAGTTCAAAAAAAAGTTCAAAAAAAAGCGCCAACAATTTATTGTGGTTGCCAGAAAAAAATTCGTACAAAAAAAAATTAAAAAAACCAGCAAAAAATTGGCAATTCCCAGCAAACATTGTTAGCCCTCCAAATACATATATTTCCAAAGAAACAATTTCTCAGCCACATAACAACATTCATACTTTCATTCAAAGCTGGCAACAGTAAGAATGGCTCATTGGCGACATTATGACGCGCCGCAAAGTCTGTACAATGCCATGCTTTCTGTCAGCGGCAAATAAACTGGCAAATTTGTCTTGGAAATAATTCTCAAAGGAAAAAAGAAGAACAAGAACCCAAAGAGAAGTTTATTATAGCGCGGGATTTGGCCTACTCCAGCTGCTGCATGTGGAAAATCTCAAGCAACACAAAAGAGGCTTTGCGCTGGGTAAATGGACGGCGCTGTTAAAGTACTCGTACAGTGGGATGAAGTAGCTGAAACATTTGTTTAAATTTGAATTACTTAGTTAATATAGAATTTTCTGGAGAATGATCTAAGGTAAAAAAAATACACAGGCGTATCTCTGAAACGTTATCGTAAAAGCTTGATCCGACTAAACATTACCAAGTGCCAAAAAGTATGCAATGTGATGTTAACAACTGGATTCCGACAACAACACAAAATATTTCCAGTGATTGCATCTCAAAGCGTTCCTCCGTTGAGTTGTTGGTACAAAAAAAGTAAAAAGAAATAAAATAAACACTTCAAAGAAGCAATTCACACACACTGTGACTCAACACAGACGCCACAAATAATTCGAATCCGACCTACTTTCACTTCGAGCCCAAATGTATGCTTCGTTGGCATGGATATTCAACAAACGGCCTGAAATGTAAGAAAGTACAGAAGCCAAGAGATGACGATAATGCTGCGCACAAGAAAAGAAAAACGCACTGCAGTAAAAGTATTTCGCTTTAGACAAGCAGCAAAGTGGAACCAGATTTGGCGATGAAATAAAGAAGTAAGGAAATGCTACTAATAACCACTGAGCAAGTGAGTAACAGAGTGGCTCCACACCGGACAAGCAGTGGCGCTAACCAAGCCTCCTCTCCATTTTTATGATTTTGGATAAAGGGCACAATGTATAGGTTTTCGGGATCTTTTGGGGATTATTTCGGGATTGTTTACTTGACTTTTCTAGCACCATTTTTTGGTCTTTCGGCATTATTTTAATATCATTTCTCAACTGTTTTCGGTGTAGTTTGGGGTTTTTGTCGCATTATTGCAGGATTATTGCGGGAATATCAATTGAAAAGCATATGGTATTGTCTTCGGGGTTTTTTCTTAACTTTTTTATGATCACTTCAGTAGTTTTTCTCTTAATTTTGGGACTCTTTTCTGGCTTACTTGACAAAGTGTTTGTGGGAAATTATTTATGGATTTTTGTCGCAACATTTCGGGATTATTTTCAATACTTACTTGGGTTGGTGTTGCATCTTTTTCTGAATCATTTCAAGATTTTTTCTGGAATTTTTCAAAACATTTTTTTGATGATTTCGGGACTTTTTCTTTTTATTTCAGGCTAATTTCAGTGTCCTTTCGGGACCAATATCTAAACAGTTTTAAAAAACTATATTAATTATGAATTACTTTTAAAAATCAAAAAATTGTTAGATGTATTCTATATATATATGATATACAAGTTATATCATCAACCTCCTAGGAGATTTTTTCGCCGAGCTTCTTGGCGGCCACCGTGGTGTGGAGGTAGTGTTGCCGGCCTACCACACCGAAGGTCCGGGTTCGAGCCCTGGTACAGGTTACATCAAAAAGTGGTTTGAAAAAGTTTTTTCACAAACGGGGTCGCCCCTCGGCAGTGGTTTGGCAAACTGTCCGAGTGTATTTCTGCCATGAAAGGCTTCTCAGCAAAAATTCATCTGCTTTGTAGATGCCGTTCGGAGTTGGCGAAAAAGCGTAGGTCCCGCCAATTTGTAGGAAAAATTTCAAAGCGGCACACCACAAATTGGAAGAGAAGCTCGGCGCAAAAATTCTATGTATACAGTCGGCAAAATATATTGGATGCTAAAAAAAAAAAAAAACAAAAAAAAATATATTCACTAACCCCCTCAAATGGACATTTACATCATAAATGCGTTGATCCAGACCATGTAATGCCTTACAACTTGTTACTCGTTCATTGATTGTGCCATAGAGTGCACAAATTCTGCACTCTTCCAACGCCTTCCAAAATCGTTTAAATCAAAGCAGGTCCGACAAATACTCTGCCTCTGTTGAACATGATGATGTTCCTGCTCCTGTCAAAACAAGTTCATTTGCTGAGCTTGTATGCCTAAGCGGCTGGAATTTTGAAGGCAGCAAAACAAGTTGGATCATAAAACACTCAAAAATCGGAGCAGAGGAGAAGTAGGAGGAGGAAGAAGAAATAGAAGAAAAAAACAGAAAAAAGTCCACTTAGCACGTCACAACAATGCGGCAGGCCAAGGACAAAATGAGTGTCATGTGAAGAGCGAAGTGGCAAAAAGGCAAAATCGAGTACACAAAGTCCTAAGACGGGTCACTATTCCAGCTAAATATGCAAATATGAAGATTGTTAAGGTAAAAAAGAAAAATTTAAACTACAATGCTTTTGTTCAGGGAGAGTTGTGCCAAGCTTATAAAGGTAAATATTTATAGGTTAGTTTGTTAAAAAATGCAAATTTGGGACAAAGAAACACTTCATGAGTACTTTATCAAGGACTCTTTGAATTTTTTAGTGCCTAAGTTCAACCAAAAATCCAAGCTGCTTTTTCAAATAACATTTAAAGAACTCTTTCAGCAAGTCAATATAACATAAGCCCTTGTGACGTAGAAGATGCTTTGAGTAGCGAAATTGTCCAAGTGAACGAAAAAGTAAGGAATTGGAATGCCCCCACCGAGGTGAGAGCACTTGCTGTCTAATTATTTAATCAATTCTGTTGTTTTATTTTACCTTACTTAGTATGAAACTTCCATCTTCCCAAAAAATGTGGCCAAATTTAAATCACCTCCCGAGTATATTAAGCTACGTGCTCAGACTTAAAATCATGTCACTATCGCAAGATCGCATTACCACATTTTATGCGTCATTTTCTTATATGATTGTATTATCAGTATTTTTGGTTTAACCACGTACTTTTAGACGATATTGATGCACATATTGATACTCAAATTTCGGCCTCGATTACTTCCACTCAATTTCAACTCAAATGATACAGAGCGTGAGTACCAATTCAAAATAAATTTACGTGACGTGTGGAAAAGTTCCATCCTCGCTACAACTCAAGCAGCCAGATACATGACAAATATATTTACTTACTACCTGCTGCCAGCTGTTATTTTTCTTTTTCAATACCTCCATGGAATTGTAGTGAATTTGTGCTTTTGATTTTTTCACGCCGCTGCTCAAAACAAAACGACGCAACGTTAAGAGTTGTGCGTGCAGCAGATAAGCGGATATGAAGTGATATTTTAGTATAAACAGAGCGTGAATGTAAATATATATCGTGCTAGGTGAGATTTGAAAAATTGAAAAAAAAATAAACCAAATCGAAAAAAATTTGACACATCAAGTTTGCGTGCGTGATTTTTATCATTGAATTACTATGAGAAGCTCTTATGAAAGAAAATACCAAACAACGTGTAGAAAAAAATTAGCAAAAATAACCCGAATTTTCCAGAGCCACTTTATGAGAATAGAATTTAAAGGGCTACAAAACTGCATACTCGGAAAATGATTTAAAATTCCAAAATTTTTCAGCCCGTATATTTTTGTTGGAATTTTCGAAGATTTTTTTAAAATTTTCCATAGATTTGGAAGCACTGGTTTAAAAGATGTGTGAGACAGAAATTTTTTTTTTTTAATTTTCTAAGAATTTTTGAAAACTTTTTCGTAGACTTGGAAGCACTAATTCAAAAGTTTAAATGTGTTCTATGGCAGAAAAATCTGTATTTCTACATGAGTCTTAAACTTGAGATTTTGCTGAGAATGTTTTCGAAATAAATTAAAATAAGCAAGTGTGCCATTTTGTGTGGCACGCACTGTACCCTTTCGTTGATTAGAAGATTGTTTCTCAATTTATGAAAATTGAATATTTTTATGCAGAAACAGCATATTTAATATTTAAAATTTAATATTCAAGAAATATCAAATCAAGCAATTGTAAATTAATGGCATAGATAATATATTTCTTGCTTTAAAAGAAATTCGAAGAAGAGTTTTCAATTCTTTGCACGTTGTTGCCGAAATATTATTTCCGAAATGCTCGCTGCGGAAACAAAAAGGGGGGCATTCGTACTTTGCTTCAATGTGGCTACTTTGCCAAACCACATTTAATCGTTTTTCAAAGCTTTCATTTATTCGAAAGCTGTTATATAGCAAAAAAATCAGACAGAATGAAAAATTAAAAAAATTAAAATTAAAAAAAATAAAAATACAGAAAGAATGAAATTAAAAAAAAAAAAAAAAAATTAAAAAAAAATAAGAAAAATTAGAAAGAATGAAAAATTACAAAAAAAAAATAAATAGAAACAAATAAAAAAAATTTGAAATAATGAAAAAAAAAATCAGAAAGAATGAAAAATGAAAAAAAGAATAAAAAATTAGAAAGAATGAAAAACTAAAAAAAAATAAAAAATCAGAAAGAATGCAAAATGAAACCAGGAGAAAAATAAAAAATCAAGATAAAAAAATAAAAAAAAATAGATATTAATAAAAATAAAAAATAAATCAATGAAAAAAAATTAAAAAATCTATAAAAATAAAAAAAAAAAAAAAAAAAAAAAGAAGATCTTCCAGCATCGTGAATCAACAAAAAACATTTACAACCACTAAAAATTTGTTGAACGACCCCTAAAAGCAGGCGCGCTGATTTCGTTTTGCGACTGACCTTTCATTCGCTATTCGCCATTTATGGCATGCAACAGCTGCGGCGGGCAAATGTGCTGAATAAAAATTTAGTGCCAACATTTGTGAAGGCAACATAAAAATCTGCCACATGCTCATCATTTGAGGCAAAAAGGACACAAAATTACTTTTTAAGTATCCAACACAGAATTAACCAATTACGAGAGGGCGCAGGAAAAGGGTGTGAAGGAAGGTACAGAGCATGAAGGTGAGCAGCTTTTGTCTTGAAGCTTTTAATATTGCCGCTACCGTTGAATGTCTCACTTCCGACTGCTATAAAAAGATTTCTTGATAGTTTTGTGGGTCATTACGGTGGTGGATCTGGATTTATATGGATGCCAAATCATTTCTCTATTTGCTTTGTGAGTATTGGAGCACTTTATAACCAGTTTTTTGAGTTACTTAAAATACAAAAGGAGAAGCTTACATCCTCTTGGGATATTCGCAGACAGCGTTTGTTTTATTTGTTATTTTCTTGCTTTCTTCCATGTATTGTTTTCTAGGTATTCTTTAATATCTTATACGTATGTATAAGTTACTGAAATTTTCAGCCAGCCAACTTTGACGAAGGCAAGCCACAAAGTCTTCCACGAAATTATCCAATTGTACTATAAATATACAAAAAGGTAAGCCAGTTACACATACGAAAACGTCCATCAGTTTGGTATAACCTTGACAAGGGATGAATTACTAAAAATAAATGCAAACAGTATAACAACAATAAAAAAATTTAAAATTTAAATGTTCAAAACATGAAATATTTTATTGTTTTGGCATCTTCTTCAGCAACGTTCTAACATATTAAGCACATGTTCGATCTCTCTATCAATTATTGTACTTACTCATCTCTATTTATTTTGAATGACATTTATTTGCTATAATTTCCCGAAACGTTTCAGTTTAACTTTGTTGGGAATTTAATTCAAAATAAGTTGAGACCTTGACTGAGGTTGAAAAAAATGGAAGGTGACTTTAGCTCTTTTGGATGAAATAATCTTAAGTGGTGTATTCGAAAAGGAATTTCACAAAACATTGCATACTTTTAGGTGCCAAGATATTTACTTTATGCACACTTTTAGGAGGCCGTTTAACTGACATACATAAGTAAGTGTCCATAACATAATCGCTATTAAAATGTTATTGTTGTTTTTGTTTTTTTTTGTATTTTTTATTTTACCTCGCGGAACCTACAAACAAGCCAGACTATGAGCCGACTAAGTAAACAAGCAGAAAAAAAACTAAAAACAAGAATTGTGCAACATAACACTTTCCGCAGTTGGCAATCAAAGAGTTTCCCAAACATCCATTCAGACATTTTACTTCAGAGTGCATGCAGATCGGCGCTTGCACAAATTTATTTACTAAAGGTGCAGTATAAGGCTTCCCCATAGTTATGGCACTTGTCTGGCGGCGGCTCAAAAAATTTAAAGAAAAAATCGCATGCGAGACGCAACGTTAAACGTAAGTAGGGGATTGTAATGTCTGGCAGTACTCTTAATGCTATTTGTTTAGAGAAAGAAAGAAACGAAAAATAGCAAAACTGGGTTGGAGAGGAACCGAAAAATATATACCCAGTAAAGGGAAATGTCGGTCCTTACTTCTGCAAGTTTCAAAAAATATCATGTTATAAACACTTGACAATTATTATAAAAACCATAACATAACATAACATAACATAACATAACATAACATAACATAACATAACATAACATAACATAACATAACATAACATAACATAACATAACATAACATAACATAACATAACATAACATAACATAACATAACATAACATAACATAACATAACATAACATAACATAACATAACATAACATAACATAACATAACATAACATAACATAACATAACATAACATAACATAACATAACATAACATAACATAACATAACATAACATAACATAACATAACATAACATAACATAACATAACATAACATAACATAACATAACATAACATAACATAACATAACATAACATAAAATAAAATAAAATTATATAAGGTATACAATTTACTTTGTGAGCTTCTGGTTATTTACTTCTATTCAACCTACAATTGTTATACCGGCACTTGTTTACTTAACAACACCATTTGGGTGACGAAAGGTATAGAATTCCATAGCCAAAGGCGGCAAAAGTAAATACGACAGTGCGAGCTTTAAAATAATTACAAATGCAAATTGGTTTGGCTAGTTAAAAGCTGATTGCATGAAAATAATTATAGTCAGAATAGAAAATAAGAAATTAGAAACGCGCACTGCTCCAACAACAATTACCTTAAAAGTAAAAATATTTTAGAATGAAATATCCTGAATGACTTCCCTTAATAGGCGCGCGTGCAATATATAATCACGCTTTAATTTCTAGGTGGCACCCTCAATTTGAATTTAACCCATTCCACTTAGAAATTACAACAAAATTCAACAGCAAAAAGTGACCGCAGTTATTAATTACATCAAATGGATGTGGCTTATTATAACAACACCAACTGTCGAATGATTAATTTTGACTTTTCAAGTTGTAAACGCGAGCCAGCAACATTTGCTATGGTTAATAAATAACAAAAACAAACAAATAAATGTAAAAATGGTCGTGCAAGAACAGCGATGAACAAAAAAAAAAAATAATAAAATGTTTTATTTTAGCGAAAGTAATTTATTTTGAAATTTCCTCTAACAATTAAGAATGGTGATACCGAAATAGCGAGCAAATAATTTCGTCATGCTCGGTTCCACGCCGCTCTCCGCCCTAGTATACATTTCACTATTTCTATATTAGCATTCGCTTTTATTAATGACTTGATGAAGAAGTTTCACACGCAAAGGAATTGAGTAGCAAAGAAAATTGTTTATTTAATTTCAATTTCAAGTACCGAGGTAATTTATCATTTTGAAAAATTAAGCAAATTGTTTCAAATGCCAAGAAATGCTAAAAACAATAAAACGAAGGATGGACTAAAGTCTTTGGAAGTGGACAAGCAATTTGAGCAAAGAGCAAATTTGGTAAATTAACAAACAAAATTGTGCTAAAATTAATGTGCTTTTTACGAAAGTGATAAACAAAAGACAGTGAGAAACTCTAAATTTGAGTGGAACCTATCATTCATCCAGTAAGTATTAGAGTTTAAGGAAAATTTAAAAATTTTTTCAGCAGCATATAACTTCGCAATTAAATATAAACAAATCCAATTTACTTAGAACCAGAATAATAAAATAACTTAATTTAACCAATTTGAAAAACTATTAGCAATAATTTGTTTAACAAGCAACACTTAAACATACTTCCAGGCACTTCAACTTTTCTGTTGGCCTTTTCTGTAGAACATATTTGTTGTTGCTACTACGTAAGCACCCACAATTATATAATTCATAGCTGCACTGCTTTCATAGCAAATTGATGTAATAACTAATGGCTGTGATTTATTCTAAAGAAACAACCACATTTGATATTTCTATTGCTATTTCTTCTTTCTCTCTTTCTTCTTCTACATTTTTCATGCGACCACACAAAGTGCACAAACTGTGATTTCCTTTTCCGGCGAGCGGAACAAATTACGATTTGGGTATGTAAAAAAAGACGCAGTGATAAGGTTGTTGCGGTGTGAAAGTGAGCAGTAGGGCTAGTGACCATGGATTAGCCACA
>OX608080.1:105238789-105311289 GCA_951509765.1 Sphenella marginata | reverse complement strand
TTTCGCAATGAACAATTGATTTCTGTGTGACTTTTCAAATTTTGCAAGAATTTTTACTATTTTCAGCATTTTTACACAACAACAATAGCAGAGGGAAAACAAAGGAAAAAGAAGATGAAATCTTTTTCTCAAAACCTTGAAGTGCTAAGAGGATGATGAATATTTGATGGATAGCCTAAAATTATGCGCACGTTTTTCACAAGTTTAGGAAATTTAAATATACTCAACTGACCATTGAAAATATCAAAAAATTGATTGACATTTATTTGGCAGTTGGATTGAGTTTGATGTTAACTACAATAAGGAGCAATACGAAGCTGACCAATTGTGATAAAATTTAATAAAAATCGATTTTAACTATTTATCACTATTTTCAATGTCAATTATTTCATGAAATATTTGTTATTTATATTTTTAAAGAGGTTTTTTTTAAATCTTTAATTAAGAAAAAGAAATTCAATTCGTTAAGTTTCCGCAGTTTGAGAGCTATGCAGTTTTAAAGTCACTGGATTTGGATTGTGATTTTGACGGACAGTTTGGCAGTCACTGGTAAAACTGCTGAGCTCCTATTTACTGTCAATGACGTGGATGATGTTGATAAACGTGATAGCAATAAATATAATACTAGGTACACTTTTCCTATTATGGAGATTATTATAATTGTCTGCGCGTATGTCTTCAGCTTAGTATGAGTGACTTTATGAGAAATATGATTTTAGGAAGGTTTGGACAAGCATACTTTGTCAAAAACAAATATCCCATCCAGACTAACTCACAGCCACAAATATTTATTCGCAATGAATTTACCAAGACTCGCCTGTAAATTCACACAAAATGCTAAATTATAACTATAGAAAATGAGAAAAAAAATTAAAAAAAAAATTGAAAAATGTTAATAGCATTCAGTCATCAAAATGTAAATCGACAAGAGCCTGCGGAGAAACTTTAAAAGCAGACGGTAAAAGTTTGAAAAAGAAAAGAAAAAATCGTAAAATTTCACCGTCTAGTGCCATAGTGAGGCATTGAAAAGTTGTTGTTACATAAATAAGAAGAAGAAAATTGTGAACTAAAAAGTATGTTATGCCACAACGTGAAAATTGGCTGTCGAGAACAGATGACAAAATATATGTATGTGCGCCAAAACACATAAATAGCAACAACAAAATCAATGAGTAAGCTATCGTAATAAGCATTTGCAACTATAAACCACAAATATAAACAACAACAACAACGAGAAAAAATAACAACAATGTGATAATAACATTATTGTCCACATTTGAATGGCTAACGTTGATGAAGCTGATGATGATTAAAATGATGACAGTAACAACAACAAAGCTATGAAACTTTTGTAATGCTACGCGCGTGCGAATGAGTGCACCATGGCGTATACGTAATTTCGAATATTTTGCAGTTGATTACGTTTATTTGATAATTTTGCTTGATTGCGAAAGCAATTTTATCAATGTGCAGCGATATTCACTTGAATATTATACATGAATGCATTTCAAGGTAATTTCATTAAAACAAATGTATGTATTGAATATGCCTGGTAATATGACGCTGGTACGAAATATATTTAAAGTGGTATCAAATGTAATTGAAATCAAAGGAAGCTTAATTATTGATGTTTTATGAGACGAAATTAAATTACATTATATGCTTGTTATACTTTTGAATGAGAGATTTTAAGACAATATCGTGTAAGTCTATAAGTTGTCACGGAATTGTTGTCATGCGATGTAATTTAAAGTTGTGATCTGATCTTGTGATGTGGTGCAAGATCAATTATTGTCTGTTAACGTTGCAGTGCATATCATGTGATGTATGACAGGTGATGTGATATCAGGTAATGTGACATCATGTGATGTGATATCATGTGATGTGTTGATATGAAGTGTTGGGATATCATATGATGTGTTGAGTCGAAGGGATGTGGTATAATGTGATGTGATATCAAGTGATGTGATGCCTTATCATGTGATGTTAAAATCATGAGATGTGTTATCATGTGATGCGGTATCTGAGTCCCTCCATAATTTTCATTTCAATTACAAATTCAAGCAATCAATCATGCCCTTGCATATTCCAACTTTAATCAGGATTGCCAACCTATGATCTAAATCGTCATATTTTTTCCACGAAAAAGGGAAGTGGAACAGTCATATCAAATGCGTGGACATCTCACTTCCACTCATTTACATACAACATTATTGAATTCTCAAAACTTATTCATAAACTCCAAATACTTACTTTACATGCAGCCAGCGTGCCATTTACGAGCTATCAATTCCATTTCCCTGTAGTGCGAGCTCAGCTCATCCTTACTCCTTTACTTTATCAACGAGCCAACTCATTTCCTTTGAGTGTCGCCTGCAGCATGCCACAACAATATCGACTTACAACAAGTTTGTACGAAATTTGTGAGCATTTGGGGCACTCAAACTCCGCAGTCAGTACTCGTAAATTCAGAATAGTTAATTGCGTGGAGTATGAGCTCGCTTGCATTTGTAAGAGCCAAACATCACGTAAGCCATTGATCAGATCTACGCGACACACATCACAATTGAATGTTGGTGAGCAACAAACCGAAAGTCCCTTAAGGCGACGGGTAGGTTAAGGCTATGCACGAGTAGATACGTGAGGCAGTTGAGTGTGCAACAAAAGCAAAAATAAAAAAAATACAGAGAAGGAATGCAAAAAAATTAACAAAAAAATCCGACAAACGAAAACAGAACATAAAAATTGCCAAAGAAAAAACTCATAACAGTAGCACGCGCCAATTCGCCGGAGATGGAAATGTTAGCAGAGCTGAAGATAAAACTGCCAGCAGTCGCATTGTCACATTGTTGGCGCTGCCATTGCGTGTCCTAGTCGGATATCGAAGCAATGAAGTGCGAGTAGTTGATGATGGCAAGCGAGAAATTGAGAACATACGAGTAAAAAAAGGAAACGAAAAAACAACTAAGAAGATGCTTTAAAAAGCTATAAAACATTGATTGCTGCAGACAAACTTAGAAATAGAAAAAAAGTTAGTCAGGATGAGCTAGGAGAGCTGGCGGTGTCGGGTTGATGGAAGTAAGTTGACATCATCCCAAATGTTCTTTTACAAATCTGCTCATTTCGTGTGTGGCTTGAAAAGGCAAGTTAGCTTTAAAGCTTTTTTTACCGCTATTCTAAAGCTTAATTAAAGCTGTAATATATCAAGGTGCTTATTAAATTTATAAAAGGTGTGGAATAGTAAAAATAATCATTTCTAACAACTTTCACTTCCCATCACTTCAATAAAAGACGAGTTTGAGCGCAACTTAGAGCTTTTATGCGTAACTTACTATGCGAGCTTTCAAGAATAACTTATATAGGTATATTATAAATTTGCAAGTTGAGAGAGAGAGCAAGAATGGAGCTATAGAGAAGAATGATACATTTTACGGTCAAGTAAGTTCCATTAAAGCCAAAGCTCTTTCTAGCCTCAAAAAAAAAAAAAAACAAAAAAAAAAATTAATTGAGCGAGTTCAAAATAATTTGCGATCTCCTTGACCTCAACAAAATCTCTCACCGGCACACATACACTTTCAATGTATTCTGCAATAGCAAAGCAACTATCTTCATTCATTTAGCCTTAACTACCACAATGCTAGGACCACTTAGAATTGCCGCAAGGAAATTGACCGCAAAATACGCTAAAGCAAGATGCCAGCATAGATTTGTATGCATTGCGGCTTCGAAGATCTAAATGCAGGTTTGTGTTGCAATAAAGGTTAGAAGCTTTGCCAAAAATTTCGTTTACAAACAGCCAGCCAAAGGAGTGAAATTGTATACAAAATGCAGTAAGCCATACAATTTAATTGGGTTGCAGGAGAAGAGAGCGGAGTGGGGACTAAGGAAAAATGCAAAGTAGAATAGAGAAAAATTGTTAACATGAAAATGTGCAGGGTATTTTTGTACGTGGTTATGTGTGCGTGAATGTGTGTTTGTAGCACTTTTGAGTTTTCTCAGGATACAATTTTTTTTTTTACAAACACGTTTGTGCATGCTTACGTAATTACTTTCCGCATTCATTTTAAATTACTTTTCTATCAACATTACTTTATAGTAACATTGTCACAGTCTAGTGCACCTTTTCAAGTCATGCACAATGTTTTCATTTGAACTTCAAATTCGTTATCCTTCTCCGCTTTCCTTCCTTTTGGCACACAGCAGAACACTCTCAGCTGCATCTATCTATGCATTGACGAAACTGTACACTCTTTTTACTTTTACTCGAAAGCCAAGAGTAGTGTTCAGTAGCCGCAACATATTTGAATTGCGAGTACTGCATTAGGGTGGGTCTGTATACTTGTTTGGAATATTTAGAACTACTAAGAAGATGTCTAGGAAATCCATAGCACTAGTTAGAGATATTTTTTAAAAGTCTTTTGAAACACTAAACTACAAAATGTCGTTACAAAAAATACTCAGAGTAAACAATCGAGAGCACGTAAGCCACCCTATTGTGCTCATAACTACCCACACACTCACGTGAGAGCGCCGCTCGCATGTTTGGTAAGCCACAAAGAAGTGCGCGCGTGTGGGGGGGGGGGGGAGGGCAATGTTTCACTCAGCTAAAGTTATTTATGTCCGTCAATTAGAATAATTAATTTCGATGCAATGTGTGAGTGTGTTAGTTTATAAATTAAGTTTTGCGAGCAGCTACAGTGGCCGGCATGAATGTACATAAAATTTTTTCTAGAAATTTTTAAAAGTTTTGGCGTTTGTAAAATTAGTTTGATAAAGGATATATGACAAAATGTGTCAACGTCTAATACAAGAACTTTAAATTTTGTTTTCAGAATCCAAGAAAAAAAACTTTTTCACAATTTAGAAAATTTTTTTTTCCGACTATTTATAAAAGTTTATTTTAGCTCGTCGAATTTTTTTTTTTTTTTCAAAAAAAAGCAAAATATAAGGAGTTTAAAATTATTATACTAAATTTATGATAGTAAAATTTAACGAACTACATACAAAACTGCATACTCAAAAAAATTCTAAGAAAAAAAAATTGAAAATCTACATAAAATGTGTTTGTTTATTTTTAGAGTTTTGCGTACATTTTTGAAAACAAATTTATAGTTCTTATACAAGACCTTGAAATAAATTTTTTAATCGGCTTTTGTTAAAATAATATTTAAATTATTTTCATTTTAGACAAAATTTGTGAAAATCGAAGCAAAAGACTGTATGTACCTACATTTATGTTCGCCACCGTATTGCTCCAACTCTTATTCATGCGTAGCGCAAACTTTTTGTGCAACTCAATTTACTACTCTTATGGGCTGAGAGCAATGAATAGTGTCACTGGCGACAACATCTCACAAAACATGACATTTTCACTCAATGACTGGCACATTGACTAAACGGCAGTGACTTACCATTGCGAATGTCACAAACTAACAAATGAATGAAGAAACTTTTTCACAGAAAAATATGAACGATGCTCTTCTACTGCAGCTAGCAATCAAAGGTGCTAAAAAGAATGACATCCAACTGATGGAAATTGGACGAGCCGAAAAAAAATATCCAAAGAACGTTTTACTTTTTTTTTTTAGTTTCAGCCCTTTATATTTGGTTTGCGCTTGACACATTTTTATAAAAAACATACATACATATATGTATATATGTTTAATTTTTTAATACTGAAAGTTCCTTTAGGATTCGGCGTTTTTAATTTTGAGCTCAAAGGTACAGAGGATTCATATTTTCCTACATATGAACACATTTTACCGCAAACTATTTTAAAGAAATTCAAGTAATATTAGCGAAGTACGACCCACTCACACATTTTATACCTTTTTCATACGCCAAGCCGGTGCTGTTGGTATCCAAGCCTTCTCCAATTTATTCTATCATTATTTCTGATTTACGATTTGATTCTCAATTTTATGCACCAAACAAAAATCTTGTCTCGGTAGCGTGCAGTGTTGATGCAGCGTAAGTTTGTGATCTGCTCATGGTAGCACACTTCATATTTAAATACATACATACATATATCTATTTGTATATGTATACTACTCAAGTACATCCTAGTGTAATATATATGTAAGTACGTAGCAGAGTACTTGAAGGAGGAGTTTCAATTTGCAATTTTCCGTTTTTTTTTTTTTCAAACACATCAACATAAAACCCTTCAGTCAAATCTACTAGTTTTTAACTAGTCAAATACTAGTTTGTCAAAGGGCTCAACTTATTCTTAGCTGCATCAGCAAAAAAAACCAATAAACATACTAGTCCTTATATACATCCCTATAAGACCAGTTATTGTACCACTTCTTAGTAGTTTGATAAATGAAGTGCCGATATACGAGCAGATCGTTTCGTTTTCACTTTGCTTCGTGGTTACGTTTGAGCACTGCTTACTCGTTCTTGCTTCGCTGCTGCGCCGCTGTTGACGTCGTATAACAATAAGCATGACTTTGCTAGCATGCATGTACGTACACGAATTGCAAACCAACTCTACTATTAGAAGCAAGAATTAATAGATTATGTTTGCACTATAAAAACTATTATTAATACGATAATTTTATCTTTAATGAAATTAAATGAATATTTAAAAACTGAGTATATTAGCTAAATAGAAAATTAAAATGTAAGATTGCGCTGTTAGCTGCGCGATTGCTGTACTAATATGAAATGTTTTCTCTGCCTCGCTCGCGTTTGCACGATCGTATGTAGCAATCGGCAGTTGTGCACGATTGTTTTTGTTACTTATAATAGCGAGTATACAACAGTCGCTTAGAGAAACTAGACTACTTGCTGACTAGTTTAGCAGCTGACTGCAGTGTATTTGTATGTACATATCGCACACTAAATCAAAAAGAGTCACAACTCAAAATCCGAGTAACTTTCAGTTAATTGCTTTTGGATCGCACAAAAGTGATTTGATTTTTAAAAACTTGACATCACTGTGCTCTTTAAAGAGTAACGATAATAGTCAAAAAGAAAAATATTGTATGTATTGGCTGCACTACTTTTTATTGGGCAATCTATGCCAAGAAAGCTACCTAAAAAAATTTTGAGTTGTGACTGTTTTTGATTTAGGGTGCGATATGTAGATCTCCATGTGCACTCACTTTTTCAAGTGCTCAAGTGCTTTCACTCGTTTCTGCAGCTTTTGTGCGCTGCAATCAAATAAATGTACTGTCATTTCTCATACTTCACTTTTTCTCTAGTTATGCTTCTCTTTAGCTGCTGATGTTGAAGAGTTTGTGAAAAAATCGTATAATTGATGCACGTCTTTAGCTTGATATTCAATCAAAGCCAAAGCCAATTGAAAGTTATGTTACTTACTTACTTGCGTAGGTAGCCAGCGAAATTTATTATGTCATAAATGGAGAAAGCAATTTTATGCGCTTGTCAGTGATTTTATATTTATTTTTAACCATTAATAATTTTGGTTTGCGAGAGAAGTAGATGGATGGATGGATTTTTTTTTTTTTTTTTTGATTAATTTTTTATTTAAAGTAACCCAACTCTAGTACAAATTTATAAAATTTTAAACAAAATACCTAGGAAAGCGTTCTCTTCTATTGAAAGGTTACTAAGTCAAGCGTTGTTTGCGCATTTTGAAATATGTATTTAAATTTCTGTTCCCAAAACTAAACAGAAAATCTTGTGTCCCAACCAATTATAAAAATCAAATCAATATAAACATATTTTAAACCCAAAAAAGTCAACCAAAAATCAAATTGACTTATGCATGCAAGCAGCCCACTTTTTGGTACCAAGAGCCACAGTTCAAGTACATACATGAAAAAAGGTCAGCTCGCTGTTAAGTTTACCTACAAATTTTTGTTGTTGCCCTTTCCATCGCTTTGTTATCATTTCTACTTACAATATTGTCATAGCTGAGTAGCTGCGTTTTGTAGATTTTTGCTTTTGATTTATTATTGTTGTTGTTGTAATATTTATACCTAAAGATTTGTTCAGCTGTTGTTGTTATTTTTGTTTTCTTAGCCGTCGGCTATTACCATAAAATATTCTGTCGTTGTTGTTGTCACTTTCTTGTTTGCACGATTATCTTCTCTTTCCGGTAATAATATCTTGTCTTTTTGACTTGCTTCCAGCCATTTCAAGTGCAAACTCGCACTACTTTTAAACTCCAGTTGCCCTGAAATTTGGTTAACAAAAGAAATCCCACAGCTCAATCGTATTTTCTGAATAAATTTGTTTGCAAATCATTTTTATCGGCAAAGCGTAGTGTTGAGGAAAAATGCGCTGAGCAACAACAAATGTGCCAGACACAGGAATACATCTCCTTTTGTGCAACGAGTTGGTTTCAGTGCCGTGTGCGGATTGTTGGAAGGCAAGCAGTGGCATGGAGGGATGGCTCAGTTCATGTCAAATCGTCAGTTAGTTCGAACAGAACTCTTCGGATTTCAATATAATTTTTTTTTAATTTTCTTTTTCCAAGTATCATGACTATGAATGAGCTCAAGGAAACTAATAATAATTTTTATTATTTCTTTTATTGTAAATTAAAGTGCTGCAGCCGAAAAAAAAATCAAAAATTGAAATTTTGTAATACATTTTTTGTTAATTTGAATTTAAAATTTTTACTAAAAAAAAATTTAGAAAATTTGAAAAACTAAATTTTAAATACAATTTTTTTAAAATTTTGAATTAAAATTTATTTTCGGGGTTTCAACATCGTTTTACGATAAAAAAGAAACTCTTCGCCAACAGTTTTAAAATTTAAATTAAAAAAAGAAAAAAAAAATTAATTTCATATGGAAATTTTTTTTTCAAGAGTTATGCAAACTCAAAATTTGACTTTTGTTTTAAGTAAATTTTTTCAATATTTCGGTAACTATTGAGTAACTTTTCACAAAAACTTTAAATTTTACAAAATAATTTTTTTTTTAATTTTGAATTTAAAATTTCAACTTCGTTTTCGAAAACTTTAAAAGTTTTAAATAAAAAAAATTTAGAAAAATGTTATGAAAAAAATTCTAAATTTTTTAATTAAAATAAATTTTAAAATTCGCCATTAAAGTTTTGACGAAATTTTTTTTCAAACATTAAATATAATAATAAATAGAAGTAAAATAAAAAAAATATGAAAAAAACATTCTAAAATTTCCTAAAGCTTTTCCGAAATTGTCAAAATATTTTTTTTTGTTTTTAAAAAAATAGTTATGAATTTGTGAAGATTCAAAAAATTTTTTTATCTCATTTTCAACTTTCTAGTCGAACACAGTTAATTAAACCTAAACATTACTCAAGTTTTCAGCACTAAAACTCTTTATTACGAAATGAAAAAACAGAAATATGTGACATTTAAAAAAAAATGTTTTTGGCGGAACTTTGTTTTAAGAGGAAATGTGAAAAGCAATATTAAATCATCCTTCCACATATTCATACATATTTCCAAAAGCTCAGTCAATCCGGTAAATACTCTATAAATAGGTTAATCGCAATTGCAATCTGTGTTTTCAAAGCGAGAGCCATCAATGCAACGACTCCGCTCATGTTGTTGTTGTATACAACAAACAAATTGACGCAATGAAAAGCGGATCCCTCCAACCAAACAATCAATTGGTTTGCCTTTTGTATTTATTACGCATCACTAATTGCAATCGATTTAATGCAACAAGAACAACAACAACTGCACTTACATACAAATTTACCAATTTTTTCGCGCAATCAGAGGAGGAAAGTAAAAATAAATTAAAAAATGATTGCATTTCAATTTCTCATTTATTACGCAGGCTTAAGAGCGACAAGCTTTTACTAGCATTAACCTGGATGATACGTACGTACGTGTTGTTGTTGCCTAACGGCATTTAACAACGAACATAACAAAGAAATGAATATTCCACTCATTGTTGCATTATGAATCATTGCTTGTACTCGTTCCGTAACTCATACGCCATGTATTCGCTGCCTGCTCGCTGAAGAAGGGACAGTAGAAAAGCGTTGCAAAGTATTTATATATGGTTACAGTGCTCGGATTATATCTAAAGCAACAACAACTAAGCAGGTCATCCAACAATGTGACTCTGGTTTATTCAGATGGGCTGTGCAATCGTTATTACATAATAAAGTCAGCAGTGATGGATCTAGGGGGGGGCGTTTCGGGTCCAAATAACCCCCTCACAGAGTGTCAAACATGACAAATGGTATTTCCTCGAAGTTGCTATCAGAGTGATTCTGAGCAATTCATCTGACCTCAATTTAATCTAAAGCACCTTAGCAGTTATAACATCATGGCTCCTATGAAAGATTTAATTCGTTTTACTTACCCGCTCTTGAGTTAAGTCATCAAGTTCGTGTACATTTTTTGAATTTTTTTTTTCACAAATTTTCATTATTTTTTATTGAAATTATTATTAACAAATATCACACATATGTATGTACATTCATATACAGGTCACAGCCTTAATTTGTTATAAACGATTTTGACCTTCCAACTGAGACCGCCTCCTACCCTTATCCTTCACCAGCTAACGCTTGTAAAAAACGCTAAGTGATCTCAGATCGTTTTCCACTTGTTCCATCCATCAGAGTGGAGACTCCCCCTTCCATTGATTCTATAGATGGGTTCCGACAACAATACATACCTTCCGCCAGGAGAGTATCATCCTACAGGCGACTTATATGGCCAAACCAACGTAGCCGCAGGGTTTTCATTTCATCTTGTAGCTCACAGAACTCTTCATTAGCCATAAATCCTGGAAGACTCGTTCTCTCAATACAAGCGCCTTCTTTTTATAGCAAACTTTCAACCCATTGAGATCAGATAACCAATCAGATAATTGATGAAAACTCGAAATGTTGACGAAGTCCCATGAAGGCTCCGTGGACCAAGCATAACTACGACCTTTTACACCACTTCTCTGTAAATATAAAAGAATAGTAAATATTTGTATATAAAATAAATAAATTAAATATCTACACCCAAACTAAGTCTTCCTTATTTGTTAATTAAAATTCTAACCCAAATATTTTTAAAACACAAAAACAAATACGCATTTTAAACAAATTAAAAAAATATTTAACAAACTCGATTATAGTTACAATTGCATTACTGCCGTTAAAGCGTGAAAACTAATTAGTGATGATAGCTTAATTGCGCAACCAGCAAAATTTTCATGAAATTCTGTAATCGGACTTTACGCTACCAGACCAAGTTATGATGTTGACTAAACTCCGCTTGCATGGCTACCAACACATATGCCTAGCTATGATTATTTGTTTATAAAAGCACACACATCTCTATATACATATGTATGTAAGTATAAACACACATACATATGTATGTGCAAAAAAAAAATATGCTGGATGGCTTTGATGGGTATCCATACTCATATTTAACCCCACTGCATGGTGCCGTTGCATTTCTATCACATGCCATTTGAATGCTGAATGTGCTTTTGTTGCTTTTGCTGGAGGCATTTTGCGTATTTTGTAACTTGAATCTCGCTTCAATGCATAAATGTGTCACTTTGGAGCTCGCCAGATAGCGAGTAAAGATGAACTGACAGCAATGCTTCTGCCTACCGCTTACAGTCATTTGATGCTTGCCATTTATTTGAGTATTTGGCAAATACAGCGATTTGGTATTAGAAAGATGGAAGTTAGTTTTTACTTTAAGCAATAAATCAAACTTTTTTATTTTATTTTATTTTAGTTTATTTTATTTTATTTTATTTTATTTTATTTTATTTTATTTTATTTTATTTTATTTTATTTTATTTTATTTTATTTTATTTTATTTTATTTTATTTATTTTATTTTATTTTATTTTATTTTATTTTATTTTATTTTATTTTATTTTATTTTATTTTATTTTATTTTATTTTATTTTATTTTATTTTACTTTATTTTATTTTATTTAATTTTATTTTATTTTATCTTATTTTATTTTATTTTATTTTATTTTATTTTATTTTATTTTATTTTATTTCATTTTATTTTATTTTATTTTATTTTATTTTATTTTATTTTATTTTATTTTATTTTATTTTATTTTATTTTATTTTATTTCATTTTATTTTATTTTATTTTATTTTATTTTATCTTATTTTATTTTATTTTATTTTATTTTATTTTATTTTATTTTACTTTATTTTATTTTATCTTATTTTATTTTATTTTATTTTATTTTATTTTATTTTATTTTATTTTACTTTATTTTATTTTATTTTATTTTATTTTATTTTATTTCATTTTATTTTATTTTATTTTATTTTATTTTATCTTATTTTATTTTATTTTATTTTATTTTATTTTATTTTATTTTATCTTATTTTATTTTATTTTATTTTATTTTATTTTATTTTATTTTACTTTATTTTATTTTATTTAATTTTATTTTATTTTATTTTATTTTATTTTATTTTATTTTATTTTATTTTATTTTATTTTATTTTATTTTAGTTTTTTTGAAGGAAGCCATACATTTCTTAATATTCTTCCACGCCAACTGTGGTGCTTGCCAAAAAGAATTCGTATTAAACAAACCAGCTCAAAAATGAGAATTCCCAGCAAAAATTGTTACTGCCACAAATAAATATATTTCCAAAGAAACAATTTCTCAGCCACATAACAACATTCATACTTTTATTCATAGTTGGCAACAGTAAGAATGGCTCATTGGCGACATTATGACGCGCCGCAAAGTCTTTACAATGCAGTGATTTCTGTCAGCGGCAAATAAACTGCCAAATTTGTCTTGTAAATAATAAGCAAAAAAAGAAACAAAAAATCAGCAAGCGAAGGAGAAGTACAATGCGGGAATTGGCCTACTATATCTGTTGTATATAAAAATCTGGAGCAACACAAAAGAGGCTCTGCTGGCTGACTGAATGTGAATAACAATTTCTGGAGAATAGTCGAGAATAAAATAAGTTATTTATATTTCTCATCATCACCTGATTTATGCTCCGTATTAACTCAAAACAAGGAAATGCTTGCTTGCTGCATGTGTATTTATTTTCGAACCTGTGAATCATGGCATGCGTGCCATGCTCACCGTACTATATGTCACCTTTAAAGCACCAAGGAAAGTGAAGTACAGAGGTACCATTCCACTAACAACACGCACATAAATTATTACGCGCAGAAAAACGCACAAATCCCGCATGAGAAATTCATGAGACCTGTCGACTTAATATTTCAAAGACATTTATACAACGCATGAAAGAAAGAAAGATGGCTTCTTGAAAGTTAACTAACGCACTGATGATTAAACGATTAGGTGTCTGCGTAGTTGGTGGCGTTTAAATGAAGCGGAAATAGAAGTCGACAGAAATGGAAAATATCATTTTACGTTAATGAAGACAACCGTTGACGGCTGTACGTGGCTTAAAAATGACACTACGTTAAGACTAAGAAAAGCAAGTAGACATTGAAGAAGAAGAAGGAGACAAACTATTAAGTTAATAGAGCTTCCAACGCTGATTATGTTTCAGTGTGCAAGAGATTTGAAGTGTGAGGTTTGTCTAGAGAATTGTCAAGTCTTTGCGTCACGTAAATAACTAAAGCTTCTCGAATGCAGACAGTTGATTAGGAAGAACAAGATAATAGTTGAGTTTACAATAAACACACAAGAATGACCACAAGGTGGAAAGCAAATGAAATCAGCAGTTGACAGCAATGTAAGCCATTGTAAGCTAGACGACTTTGAGGGAATGTGCTTGGGGCAGACTAAGGTGGTCTTCTCATTTGCGACTGTAACAAAAGGCTGAAACAAGTGTGAATGTAGGGTTACTGTCTGGCAATGTTGGATTAAGAGATGCGCACTTTAATGACCACGGACAAAGTAAACGAGGTAAAAGGAGGAAGTAAGTGAGTTGGGACAAGTTTGAAAAGAGAAAAAAAAAAAAATAGGACAAAAGTGTTTGCAACTAAAAGGATTAGAAAGGATAAAACGATGGCTGAATAGTGGAGGAGGGAGAAGAGTGTTATCGTCTTTGGATTTCACGGATGATCAGGTTTGTATCTGCTTTAGAGATGGTTGGACTGAGTAAAGGCGACGAAGAAAGCAAAAGCAAAAAGAAGGAACTTCAAGGAGAAGGAATATAGAGCTGGCGAATAGGAATAAGAAACCAAAGCTGATAACCTTTGCTTAGAACCATGCAAGTAAATTTAAAGAAGCACAAAGTCTGCATTGCTCTCTAGTTATTATTATGATTTTAATAGATGCTAGTTTGTAGAATTTAGACAAATATTTGATATATGTATGTATATAAACAAAAGCCTCATTTTTTATTAAAAATAAATTCAACAAATTCGCACTTTTCCAATTCCTCAAGAATTTCCTCAATCACTTACCAAGTGAAAAATTTAAAAATCAAACTCCCAATCTTCTTCCAATACAACCGCACATACCAGAAAAAATTCACCCACAGACTTGAGTTTGCCAACAAACTTGAGAGCTTAAAGTGGTACGCATTTCAAGCTGAAAGTGAAGAGGGTCCCGCGAAAGGAAACGAAAGCGAAACGAAGCACAACAAATTTAAGTTGTTATCAGTCTAAAGATGGAGGTAAGCATATGCGACTGTTTGTTAAAGAGCTTTACATTTACAATACATATTATTTTATACATAAATACACACAAACTTGCGAAAGATGATGGGAGAGAATATTCGAGTCGTTTTAACAGACTGCCAATGAAGTCGGTTTTACAACCCCAACAAAAAGTAAACTTAAACTTATCTTATTAAATGTTGACTGCTTAGAGTGAGAGTACTTCAGTAGAGACGTGCTGGAGATGCAAATATGTATTTGGAGTTTTCGGGATTTTCTGGTTTTACAATCCCGAAAGAAAAGTTTTTTTTTTGTTTTGAACCAAACTTTTTGAATTACTAATAAATTTTTTTACATACAAAAAAAAATTTTCAATAACATAGCAACATTAAACAGTCCAAATTTTTTTTTTTTTTAACCACCAAAATTTTTGGTTCATAAAGAAATTTTATTACATACAAAAAATATTTACATTATTAACATAGCAACATTAAACAGTCCAATTTTTTTTTTTTTTTTTTACCACCAAAATTTTCGAATCATAAATAAATTATATTACATACAAAAAAAATTTTCATTAACATAGCAACATTAAACAGTCCAAATTTTTTTTTTTTTTAATCACCAAAATTTTCGAATTATTAACAATTTTTTTTTGCAATTTTGATGGATCATTTTGATAAACAAATCTGCCTTTGTGCTTTTGAGAACACAATTTTTAAACTTTAAAATTTATTTATGTAAAATGAGCCTACTTATATGACCACCAGTGTACGCTGCGCCAACAAAACTGTTTCCTGTTACGAAAGAGATACCTGAAAAATATTTCTATGAAAATTTCACTCAATTCCATGCAGCGGCTTTTGCGTGATGCGCTTACAAACTTTCTTACAGACAAACAAAAATTCTTAAATTCAAAATTCTAGAAAAAGTTGTTACGGTGTCTAGTGCAGCGATGCGCAAGCATTTGTATGTGAGGTCGTGTAACTCGCTACGTGCGCACTAAAAGACGACAAATTGTAGCAGTCACAGACATCTTACAAATTTAAGAACCTTACTAAGACGAGTCATCTTCATAAACAATGTGATGATTTATGTTTAGCTAGCTACAGTTCATGTTCTTGTTGTTGTTATTCTCTTCGTGACTTTTCATTTGCATTTAAAGTTGAGTGTATGCAGAAATTATTTCATAAGAATACACTAACAAAACATTTAACATAAACACTTTCAGCTGCAGACATGACTTACGGCTGTCTTACGAGTGGCAGTTGACGTAAACGACGAATGTAAGTGAACACGTTGGCTAAATGAGGCTTCATGAAGATGCATCTATAGCCGAGTTGTTTGTGTTAGTAAGGGGTATTCTGCTTTGGTACTTCGCTTGATATATTCTCATGTAATGAAGGCTATGACTCTTGTACTCGTACGTGGTAACAGAGCAGTTGTGTAGTTGTGGCTCATATTTCCCTAAGATAATTTGTTATGTTTAAATTATTTAGTCTAGGGGAGAAAGTAAGAGTTTTGAATTGGATTTTGGTTTTATTTAGATGGAGCTGTGGAGTTTGTTGTTTTCAAATGTGGTGCTTGTGAAATGGAGCTCGTTGGAGCGAAGCCGCTAGCTCTTTATATGCGATGTTGTAATGTGAGTTGAGCTGTAGGTAACACACGGTTTTGGTGGAAGTGCCAAATAAATGTTTTTTTTTTTCGTTTTAGAATTTAAAAAGACCCCTTACATTAGGACGGTGGAAATAAATTTTTTTTTTCTTTTTTCACTAAAAAATTTGATTGCTAAAGAATATCATCAAATGGTGGATATAAGATAAATTTTTTTTTTTACAGCGAATTGAATTTTCTTCTTTTCATTACAATTTAAAACTACATTTTTTTGAATTGAAGCCTTTTCTATGTTTTTCAAACAAAATTTTTTTAACCTAGACTTTTTCTATATGATACAATTTTTTTTATTTTAGAAAGAACCTTTACTTTAATTATTTTTTTTTAAAACAATTTGAAACAAAATCTTTTTTTAATTTAAACTCTTTCTATATAATACAATTTTTTTTTAATTTAGAAAGAACCTTCTGTTGAAAATTTTTTTTTTTATTACAATTTAAAACAACATTTTTTTTAACCTAATCTTTTTCTATATAAGAACATTTTTTTTTTTTTCTCACAACTAAAATTTTAAAAAATTTCTCTCTCTTTATTTGTTCGCGCACTAAAACACAGACTGAAACCCAAAGCAGTCCCATATTTCGAATTCATTTCATGTGCTTTTTTCACCAAAAGAGTTTAAAGCACATTTACCTAGTTATACTTAAGGGGACAAAATATTTCTCAGAACATTTTAAACTTTGTCAAACGACTTTTGAATGTGGTTCATTGCTAAAGAAACAACAACAAAAAATCGTACCTAAGTATTGGAAATGTAATAAAGAACCAAAAAAGCATTACTGAATTCTCAAGTTTCCACTATCAAAAGGAGAAATAAACCAAAAGAAAGGCGACAATAATAGACAATAATCAACGACAAGCAAAAGCAGAGGCAAAACAGATAGACTAACAAACAAACAAATTCACAAAAGGTTACAAACCGAGAGACAAATAGTTCGAACTTAACAAAGAAAGAAAACAAAACACGCCAAGACCTAGAGACATTGCAGCAGTTGTTTCGAACTTAACTTGGTGGGCAGGTGTGCGCGTGGCAGCACTGGTTCCGGAAACTTTCCCACCCTAGGACACAGAATCGTATACTTCTACGAAGAGACACTATTGCGACTTATAGAGTGAGACAACTTGCAGCCTTGGGGTGAGTTGTAGACAAAAAAAGGGAGAAAAGAAATATTTTTGTTTTGTTTTTATAAAAAAGTGAAATGGGTAGCATAATCAATGGTAAATGGAGAAAGTGAAATTTAAAGCGGTCTGTCTGCACCACAATATTTTATCAATAAATACATAAGATCAAAAAAAGCTAGCAGTAAAGTCGAATTCCCGGTCGAATCAAATTCTTTATACTCGTCTGCAATTTCTTTAAAGAAATATTTTCAATTAGTGTTACCAAGTTAATGCAAAAATTGAAAAAAAAATTAATTGAGAAAAAGTGGCGAGAATTTTCAAATGAGTATGCAGCTTTGGAGTCCATTAAATTCTAGTCTACAAAGTGCGATTCCCAAGGCTTTTAAGAATTTGTTTGATTTTTGGGAAATTTTTTTTCTACATTTGGGTATAAAAATCTCCTTGAAACAAACTTGATGCGAAAGAGAAACCTCTTTTTCTGTAGATGACGATGCATCCATATGGCACCCCTCAGCTAACTTACTAACTCACTCACACAGCGCCAATAGCACAAGGCGCCACTACCTAAAGGCACTCAAAGAGACTATAAAGCATTTAAGTACTTAAGTGGCTGGCATAGTGAAACAATAGTTTGATGGAGTATGAAGAGAATGTTGAGCGACGATTGGGGCGGGAGACTTAAGTCGAGAAAAGAAGCAAGTAGCAGCTGAGGTTTGAGTAATAGGCGACTCTAAGTATGTATGTACTTGCATTCCTCACATTATTGCATTCTTCAGACTTCAGTAACTCGCCCTCCTGCCACAACTGTCTGAGCGCTGCAGACAAGCTTTCCTTCTTGTGTTGTCTACAAAGACGCTGAGTGTTGACGTGCTCTCGCGCAACACAATTGATTTATAGCCTAATGTTAAACATAAAAGCTGGCTTATAGAAACATTTATAAGTGTATGGAGTAATGCGTGATGGAATGATCTTACTGCAACATTCATACAAATACAACAACTAGCACGTACTTTCAGACCATTGATATCAATAACTTGTCTGATATCATAGAGATGGCTAAGACACGTGGCACGACTGTAGTCGCAACTACAAAAAAAGTCGATACCCGTCTCACTACTCCTTTTCTCATCCTAAGCCTTCGATGGCATTTAAACATTTCGCAACTGAAGTATTCTCAATGAAAATAGTTGAGTAATTAAATTAAAGAGAATGTGAAATTGAGCAGTTAATTTGAGTTTATTCATAAATTAGTGAGTTTTTTTTTTAAATTTTAAAGTAACGAATTGCAGCTACAGAACACTTGCGAGTTCAGGCTATTACAGCAGCAATAACATCAAAAGTACAAAGAAATTGTCCATCACCTATTCTCTTACGGTAGTGAGCAGCTGATGCTACAGACAATAATTTGCACCGTTACTTTACCATGACACCGTTGCTTTTATTGCTGGTTGTTTTTTTTTTTTTTTAATTTTAAAAATATTTTTTCTCTACTTTGTAGCTGCTCTTTCTGTTGATGGTAGTTAAATAATTGATGCCTACCGTTTGCTGTCAGTCAGTGAGTCAGTGACTTTTCTACCATTTTGAATGTAGTAGTGTGGCTACCCCGAATATTGGAGGTGCATAACACTCGTATGGACTTCGTAGCGAAGCGGACTAAATTTGTGGAGTTGGAAAATAATTAACCAGCATTTTCAGCAGCGTTTGATAGCGCAAATTTTCGTGACCGTTAAAATATTAACTCCACCGGCTGTCAGTGGGGCTACGTGATGAAAAAAATAATAAAACGAGAAGCAAAAAAAAAAAAAAAAGAAATCTCCGAGCAATTTAAAAAGTCTAACGAATGAGATGTCATGCTAGTGATTTTCCGAAGACTTGTTTTTGTAAGCTATTTTGGAAAAATGTGACTAAAGCGGATGTGATTCCGCTTATAATTAAATTTATGGTTAAGGCTGTGGCTACGGTTATGGTTACGGTTACGGTTATGATTATAGATACGGTTATAATTACAGTTATGGTTGCGGTTATGGTTACGGTTATGGTTATGGATACGGTTATAATTGTATTTAGGGTAACGGTTTTGGCTACAGCTACTTCTGTGCTTATGTCTACGGTTTAGGTTACGATTACGGCTATGGTTACGGCAAGGGTTACTGTTAGGGCTAAGGTTACGGCTATGGTATATCTGTGGCAACTTTAATATGTCTATATCTGCATGCGCTTGCTATATTAACCAAGATTTTAAGTTTGGTCTTTCTAAAAATTGTATTTCCAACGTATTTACATATTTATTTTGTTGATTTTGATTTGCAAAATGAGACGCAAGTCTAACTGTACTAATGCTTAGCAAATTGACAAATAAATAATAATAAATAAATAAACAAAAATTAGCTTAGCATATCCATCTCGAACAACGCTTAACCGCATTGGCGCCAGATGCTTTGGCCTTAAAAATTAATCAACGCAAATTGGCAAAATAAAAAATGACATCTGTCACTTTTGTAGGAATTGTAGCAACAAAAGAAGAGAGAGAGAAGGATAAGCCCAAAGGATGATGTTAATTTCATAACCAAAGAAATTGCAAAACACAGCTGTCAATCACTGTAGCTATAATAATAATACTAACAATAAAAATAACAATAACAATAACAAAGTGGAGTGAATAGCCTGCACTGACGTAATAGAAATAATAATAAATAAATGAAATAACATAAAAAGAAACACAAAACAGGTTAAAAAGCTGAGCACAACTAGAAGGAACCAAGGCTGGAGGTAGAACAGAAGTGGTGGTTGATAGGGAGAAACCTTAGACTAAACTTCTTGATCCTCGCGCATTGGTAAGTTATTTAAAAAATGCTCGAAAATTGAAAAAAAGCATTACAACAACATTATTGAAAATTAAGTCTATTAAAATAAATATTATTAACAACTAACTAGCAGCGACACTGAATGCGATTAAAACAACTCAGCTTTTTACCAGACACAAGCCGCTACCCAAGCTTGTTCCTTCATTTGCTAAAAGTGTCTGTGAACATACATCTCCTTCCCTTATGCTTCCATTAGAATCAAATTCCCAGAAAGTTAGACAAAAACCATTGAGAAAATTAATGTCAAAGTAATGTCAGTCAAATAGAATGAAAGGCAGCACAAAAATAGGTATTACATATGCACAAACACCATATACATAAATACATATCAGGACGGACACAAATTGTAAGAGAGAGAAATCATGCATGTAACACACACAGCAGATGTGTTGAAGAAGATACTAGAACAGCTCATGTTTTCAACATTTCAATTTCAACTAAAAGTGTTTGTATGTATTTATAGTAACGCGACCCTTGTCAAGGCTATATCAAACACACGGGCCATTGAATTGATGGACATTTATTGGAAAGGTAGAAAATTCGTTGGAAAAGCTTGTGGCTTACCTTCGTTACAGCTAGATGGTGCATGCAGACATGGACCGCACATGCGAATGACTAAATAAATTACATTTTCCTTAAGGAAATCAAAAATTAGCAGAAAAGCAGAGTTGCGTGATTTCGATTTTGAAAAATCACGAATTAAAATTTTTGTAGAGCATAAGCTCAAGACGAAAAACTATAACTGCAAAACTGTACATGTTATGGAAACGAGTCACATCTTAAACTTTAAGCTAAAAATTACGTAAAGCAATGGTAAAAGTTCCATTCAATTACATTCAGCAGTTTTTGAGTGATGCGCGTACAAACATGCCGACAAACAGACACAAATTTTAAAAACCGTTGCTTTGGATTCTGGATATACATAAATCATACCGAAAAACAAAATATTGCAACGATTTAGCATCCATAAAATACAATTTTTATCCACCAACCATTATTACCCACACAAAACTGGCTTATTTCCACAAAATTGCCTGCTTCCGCCCTCTGTTCCTACCCCTTCTTGTAATGGGGTTACTCTGTAATGGATACTTAAAGAGTAATTTCGTTTCCTTTTTGCCTCAAATGATGAGCATGTGGCAGATTTTTATGTTGCCTTCACAAATGTTTGCACTAAATTTTTATTCAGCACATTTGCCCGCTGCAGCTGTTGCATGCCATAAATGGCGAATGGCGTATGAAAGGTGAATGGCAAATGGAGTCGTTCGAGTCACAGTTGGTGGTCGAGCGAACGGTATTTTAACAAATGTTTACTGTTTGTAAATGTTGTTGTTGTTTCATGCTGTTTTAACATTTTTGATATTATGTTTTTATTTAATGTTTTTCTTGCCAGTACGTTATAGCTTTCTAGTAAATGGACAGGCTGAAAGCTTGAATGGGGATTGAAGTGTTACGTGCTTGGAGTATATGAATGTATGGCCCGGTAGTCACCCCCCCAGGCGACCATGGCAAATAACAATTTGACAAGAACGTGCTAAGAATTGAAAAGCAAACTGTTGCTTAGTCGATTTGACTTCGCTTGGCGCTCTTTCGCTCCTTGATCCTGTATTATGAACTAGGTGTTATGAGCTTTTATGTGTGCGCTGCTGTTAAGGAACACAATATGTTAGGCCGTTACTTTCTATTTACTACGAATATATTTCTTGAACATTGAATTGTGAATATGGCGAGTTTGAATATTCAATTACCATAAATTGAGAAACATTTTTCGAATACGAATAGTGGTGCGGGAAAACTAAAATAAAATAAAATAAAATTAAAAAAATCAAATAAAAGAAAAGAAAAGAAAATAAAAGAAAAGAACAGAAAAGAAAAGGAAAGAAAAGAGAAGAAAGAAAATAAAATAAAATAAAATAACAGAAAATAAAAGTAAAATAAAATAAAATAAAATAAAATAAAATAAAATAAAATAAAATAAAATAAAATAAAATAAAATAAAATAAAATAAAATAAAATAAACTAAAATAAAATAAAATAAAATAAAATAAAATAAAATAAAATAAAATAAAATAAAATAAAATAAAATAAAATAAAATAAAATAAAATAAAATAAAATAAAATAAAATAAAATAAAATAAAATAAAATAAAATAAAATAAAATAAAATAAAATAAAATAAAATAAAATAAAATAAAATAAAATAAAATAAAATAAAATAAAATAAAATAAAATAAAATAAAATAAAATAAAATAAAATAAAATAAAATAAAATAAAATAAAATAAAATGAAATAAAATGAAATGAAATGAAACGAAATGAAATGAAATGAAATGAAATGAAATAAAATAAAATAAAATTTTAAAAAATATTAGAAAAAAAGGACCTTACCACTTTTACTCTATGTAGGTACTGCTTGAATTCATTTCCATACCTTTGACAGAAAAATTCGTTCTCAAGAGTATGTACATACATACATATGTATGTATGTATGCATAACAAGTCTTTCGTTTTGCAAATATTTTCTTTTTTTTTGTAACTTTTTCAATACTTTGGTGAATTGTAAGTGTTGTGTCTTAAAAATTACCCATGTAAAGGAAAAACTAGGAAGATTAAGTTCAAGTGCGTTGCGTACTGAGTGGAGCAAAAAAAATCTCTTCGTATTCAAAAAAAAAAAAACAAACAAAGAGTAGAGTTAAAGGGTTTTTCGATTATTGTTCCTGTATTATTTTGATTTTTTTTTTCACATTTTCCGTATACGTACAAAAAATTTCGACTTCAATTGTGATTTTCCACTCTATTTATATTATTAGTTTTTTTGTCGTATTGTGTTTCTACTTTGAACTTCTTTTCTTTTAAACAGCGCTGAGCATTGCTCGGCTGCCTTGACATTAAGTCTGCGTCAAGTGTTGCCATATCGAAACATTTGAACTTTAACATTTCGAGTACTTTTTTACATATGTTACTATTTTAGAATCAGATTTGCATACATACACAGGCTATTGGATGCATGAAGAAAGAAACAGAGTGAGACGGCATAAGTGGTACAACAAAGTAACATTTGCAGCACTTCAGCAACAAAACTTGGTAGCACTTGAGATTTTTTAGTAGACGAAACAAATACTGTTTCTCACTCTTTCTTCAACTGGAATGAACTTGTATTTCTTGAATAAACAATTAAAGTATTTTAAAAGGGAGTCATTTGGCTCTTTTCCAAATGGCATTGAAATAAATCTGGAAATGATCCCGGTATAAGTGTTTAGTATGAGTTAACAAAGGATCGGGCTTAATAAATTTCTTAAGTACTATTTGAAATTTTTATATAGCTTTTAAATTTTTAAACATGTCCGAGGGTTTTTCAAAATAATTTCGGAATCACTTCAAGATTTTTTTTGGAACTTTCACTTTAATCACTTCGGGGTCTTTGTAGAATAATTTCTAGAATGTTTCCTAGACTTTGTCAGTCTCTTTTCGCGAGTTTTTCGGAATCATTTTCAGACTGTTTTCGGGATCATATTTGGATTGTTGCTGGATCAATTCTCGAATCATTCCAAAAATGACTAAATGATCCTAAAAAGTCACAAAATGATCTCTTAGCCATACCGATATTATCTTGAAATGGTCCCGAAAAATTTCGAAAGCCATTCCAAAATTGTTAAGAAAAAGTTTCCAAAAAAAATCCGAAATAAATCTGAAATGAAATTTCTACTAACTAAAATCGCCCTCCCTCCCGCGAAACCCCGCAAAAAACGTTCCCACAATTCACTCAGCTCGCTTAGTGTTCTCTGAGAAATGGAGTTCTCATAACGTATTCAGCATTGCTTTGAGTTTCACTTTCTCGAGCCCATCCCTTCCTATTGTACTACAAAATACTAATCTCAGATGACACAACACCTTTTTCTTCTTCTTCTCAAACATGACACAGACGAATAAGCGAATGTATTGACAAGTAAGTTGGTCTTAAGCTCAAACAATCTTTTACTCATGCAAATCTGTTTTCTATTTTGTATACATCGAAGTGTGTGTAAAGCAAACATCAACGAGAAAAAAATAAACTGAAAGATATCGAGATAATAAAAACAGTCAGTCATGAGATGGTTAAGAAATCGTTCAGCAGAGGGTTGGGTGAATGAGAAGCTATCGAAGGCAGGAAACACGTCTCTGAATTGATGAAAATTGAATTAAATTGAGCACGTGTTAACTGAAATGAAACTGAAATTGTAACTTAACCGCAGATTTATTGATTTCAATCAAAATATTCAGTGGTAAATCAGTTTGTAGTGAATAGCTTTTGGCACGTAATCAAAGCAAAAAAAAAAAACAAGTGAAAAAGTTTAAGTTCAGCTGGAATCAAATATTCAAATACACAGCTCCCCTAAAAGTTATTATTGAAAACCACTTTATGTTTTATTAATAGATCTCACGCCATTCCTAAATTAAAGTAAAAAGCCGTCAATTAATGATGACTGCGAAAATTAATTACACCAAATGGATTTGACTTATTATACCAACAACAAATGCCGAATGATTAATATTCACATTTCCAATTTCAAACTAAAAGTCAACAACAATGGTTAGACGGTCAAAAGTGGAAGTCAAAATTGCAAATGAATAAACAAAAAAAAATAAATGAATGCGAAAATGTAGAGTTGGCAACAACAAAGATCAAAACAAAAAAAAAAAACAAACAGTGAAAATATTTCTTTTAAGAGAATGTAGTTTGTTTTGTAACTTCCATGAATAAGAGAAAATGGTGATTACAAAGGAAAATCCAAAGAATGCGCATTAGAGTGACCAGACTTGGTTAGATTAGTTTTTTTAATATGAATTTTTAAACCATACTGCATACATAAGAGAACGCTAAATCTTAGTTAGAATAACAGAATGTTGTGCGCTGAGTTCTTTTAAAATATAAGAATATTTTCAAATCGTCCATCTCACTTCGTCAAATACTCTGTAAAACGACATTACCATTGGTTAACTTTAACACTTAACAAATGGTTATTTCTTTGCGATGGTCACCTTAATGACCAACTTTAGAAGTATTTATTTCTTTCTATCGTTATGACGGTATTACGCTTTGCTCCTTAATTCGAGTACATTTCGCTATTTCTATAATGATAGTATTTGCTTTTATTAATGATGCCAAGCAGAAATTTCACACGCAAACGAATTGAGTAGCAAACAAAAAAATTGTTTATTTCATTTCAGTTGCAATTGCCGAATTAATTTATCATTTCGAAAAATTCGAAAAAAAAAAAACACTAAAACAAATTACACAAAGGGAGCACGTACAGTAAAGGAACAGCAAGTAGGGCGAAAGAAATTAGCAAAAAAGAAGTTTGCTCTTCAGAAGAAAGCACGAAAAATTTTTCTTGTTAAGGAAAGTCAGTGGGCTAGAATTAATATTTTATGTATTTTTATTTTATTTTATTTTATTTTATTTCATTTTATTTTATTTTATTTCATTTCATTTCATTTCATTTCATTTCATTTCATTTCATTTCATTTTATTTTATTTTATTTTATTTTATTTTATTTTATTTTATTTTATTTTATTTTATTTTATTTTATTTTATTTTATTTTATTTTATTTTATTTTATTTTATTTTATTTTATTTTATTTTATTTTATTTTATTTTATTTTATTTTATTTTATTTTATTTTATTTTATTTTATTTTATTTTATTTTATTTTATTTTATTTCATTTTATTTTATTTTATTTTATTTTATTTTATTTTATTTTATTTTATTTTATTTTATTTCATTTTATTTTATTTTATTTTATTTTATTTTATTTTATTTTATTTTATTTTATTTTATTTTATTTTATTTTATTTTATTTTATTTCATTTTATTTTATTTTATTTTATTTTATTTTATTTTATTTTGTTTTATTTTATTTTATTTTATTTTATTTTATTTTATTTTATTTTATTTTATTTTTTTTTTCATTTTATTTTTATTTATTTCATTTTATTTTATTTTATTTTATTTTGTTTTATTTTATTTTATTTTATTTTATTTTATTTTATTTTATTTTATTTTATTTTATTTTATTTTATTTTATTTTATTTTATTTTATTTTATTTTATTTTATTTTATTTTATTTTATTTTAATTTATTTTATTTTATTTTATTTTATTTTATTTTATTTTATTTTATTCTATTTTATTTTATGTTATTTTATTTTATTTTATTTTATTTTATTTTATTTTGTTTTATTTTATTTTATTTTATTTTATTTTATTTTATTTTATTTCATTTTATTTTATTTTATTTTATTTTATTTTATTTTATGTAATTTTATTTTATTTTATTTTATTTTATTTTATTTTATTTTATTTTATTTTATTTTATTTTATTTTATTTTATTTTATTTTATTTTATTTTATTTTATTTTATTTTATTTTATTTTATTTTATTTTATTTTATTTTATTTTATTTTATTTTATTTTATTTTATTTTATTTTATTTTATTTTATTTTATTTTATTTTATATTATTTAATATTATTTTATTTTATTTTATTTTATTTTGTTTTATTTTATTTTATTTTATTTTATTTTATTTTATTTTATTTTATTTTATTTTATTTTATTTTATTTTATTTTATTTTTTTTTTATGATAAACAGGCTTTATTTCTTCAGTTGGACTTTTGAGTATCGTACCAAAGATCTATACCGATTTAATAATTCTTTAGTTTTTTCTTCTGTCCCCCTCTTCTGCTGCATTTTTCATGCGTCCACACAAAGTGCACAAACCACGATTCCCTCTTCCGGAGAGTGGGGCAATTTACAATTTATTTATGTAAAATAGTGCGAAGTGAAAAAGTAGTTGAAGAACAAAAGTTGAGTAAACTGCCTCGAGAGCTAAAGCCAGCCACTGAGCAAATACAACAAACTGCATTTGCAAGAATAAAAAAATTTAAATTTCTGCTGAATGCTTGAAATAAACGCGAGGCGTTGAAAGTTGTTGTGAATGTAATGAATGCCACAAAAAATTTCAAAAATATAGCAGTGTGAGATGAAGCAGGCATAAGAACGTTTAAGAAGGGAAAAACTAAAAAATATTCGAGAGAAAGAGTTATTTAGCAATTCCGATACAAATTTAATGCAAATTTTAGTTTTAACCATTTGCAAAATGTCACCAAAAAAGCTCTCTGGGAAGCTGGCAAGTCTAACTTTTCTTCGATGTGTAAAGCACCACACAAACAAATTTTTTTTTTGGTTTGAAAGCGTACAGTTCTTAACACCAATTCCTCGAGGTCTATCATTAATAGCCTACTTTTTCTACGTTGCCTTACATAATCAGCCCCTAAATATCCGCCTGAGTATCTCACTAAGCGAAGCCGTCAAGTGAAGCTTTAAACAGTTTTTGGGTCAGAGTTGAGAATATAAAAAGTTGTTGCCAACTTATCAAAACGCATCCATTAAGAATATTGAATAGGTAACAATTTTTTTTATTTTTTTTTTTCTGAAAAATAATTTATAAACCAAACAGCTGTCAACATCTTGGATGGTCGAAACCGCCAAACCATTACTCAAATGTGTTGCATTTTGCTCAAAAGGAAAATATGATTTCATCGATTTTCATTCATAGAAATCATTTGCATATTGCGAAACACATTTTTTGTATTTGTTGTTGCTAAATAAATTATGACTTTTCAAAGTTGCAATGCAAAAGTGTGTGACTAAGCCAGAGCTTCTGTGGTTGGCGCTAGAACTTTACTAAAGCGAATGCTTTTGAAAAGTTGTGTGCACAGAGTTGCCAAGTACATGCGTTTTTAAGGAAAAGCATGGTTGAGAAGCTATTACTTTCGACTTTTGAGTGTACTTTCACTTACACTTTGGCAACACTGCTTAGGATATCGTTTTAGCTAAACGCTAAAAACTTAAAAATCCATGCAAAGATTTATTTCAAGCTCAAGGATGAAGTTGTCATAAAATACAAACGTTTGCAATTTGACAACATACATGCATTAGACTGTTTGGAAAAAAATAATTTTTTCTCAAAAATGTTTTAGGAGATGAAAATATTAAAAATCATACAGACCTCGCACAACCTTGCACATACATAAATAGTGGTAAAGCCTGTCACCCATAGCTACTTGTTTCATTACCATGGGTTGGTTCACACCTCACTACCGCGATGTTTATCGTTTCAATAAATTCTTTTTTGTGTTTTTGTGTTGACATATGTTGAATGTGGTTGACTTGTTGGCCGGCCCTTCGTTCATGTTGCAATTGCCATAAATAATGAGAAATAAACAGAATTAATTGGTCAACATTTTTTGCGTTGCTACACGCATCATTGATTAGAGTAATCAATTTTTATTAACTAAAGGGTGTGAAGGTTGTAAATAAGGGAATCCGTAGATTGTTTGTTTATTAAATTAAATTTGAGCTACTAGAGTTACACAATAATATTTGTTCCATTTTTTTTTTAATTTTTTTTTTTTATTTATTTTGTTTTGTATTACTTTTTATTTTTATATTTTTTATTTTATTTTTTTAATTTAACTCAATTTTATTTTATTTTATTTTATTTTATTTTATTTTATTTTATTTTATTTTATTTTATTTTATTTTATTTTATTTTATTTTATTTTATTTTATTTTATTTTATTTTATTTTATTTTATTTTATTTTATTTTATTTTATTTTATTTTATTTTATTTTATTTTATTTTATTTTATTTCAAATGTATTATATAACTTCTGATATACTTTAATTAAATGGCTGTTATTATTCCTTCTTTTCTGTGCATTTAATCAAGCGTACATTCATACATATACATAATTTTGTTGTTGCCCACTTTTTTGCTTGATTCGACTCATTTTTTGTTTGCTTTGATATGCTGATGGTCTGAAATCAGTAGCAAAAGCGCAGAGCAATAAGCTCTCATAATGATTCTTCCTTTATCTGACATAACTTGAGGGGTTAATTAGTTAATTAATAAATGCCTGATTGGCAAAGCTCTCCACGTCATACTAGGAAATGCATATTAATTGAAACGTACGACAGATACTCAGACAACATGTGCCTGATCAGGTATGAGTCATTAAAAATCGACTCTCACAATATGTGTTAGGTATCAAAGAGCTTTGTTAACAAATAAACGATCCTTCCCTTGGCCTTTGTTTCCCACTCTCTAGTCCCCTTTCAAAATTTTTAAAATAAAAATCAAAATTATTTCTTCTCAATTTCCTACTCATCCAACTAATTGCATTTTAATTAGCGCAACTAACAAACTTGCGTTTGTTGTATAAAAAAGTTTAAGTTGTTCGTGAATCTTTCAAAAACTTGCCAACAATTTCAAGGAAACAAAGCTAAGAAAATCCGTAGCAACCTGCTAGTACCACGGCGTAAAACCAAAACATCTAAAGTTTAACAACTTTTAATTCATTTCGCGTGGCTAAAACTTCGAAAACTTTGAATTGTCAAATAAAACTAAATAGAGGAAATCATGAGAGATGAATCAGTGCAAAGACGATAAACAATAAACCAAAACAGACTGAGACAGGAAGGCAAGAAAAATTAAATTTAAAAAATTCATAAAATTTAAATTCATAGTCGAAATGAAGCAATTGATTGAATTGAATTAAATAAAATAAAATAAAATAAAATAAAATAAAAAAAAATAAAATAAAATAAAATAAAATAAAATAAAATAAAACAAAATAAAATAAAACAAATTAAAATAAAATAAAATAAAATAAAATAAAATAAAATAAAATAAAATAAAATAAAATAAAATAAAATAAGATAAAATAAAATAAAATAAATTGCTTGAAGTTCGAAAATATTTCCTTCAGGGCTATGTGCAACTCACACTTGAACTGCAATCGTGTTTCTGTACTTGACATTTTCAGCGTTACAACGTCTGCATTGAAAATCGCAAATGTTTACTAAAAACTTTTTCAATTAAATTTCCGTGTCGTTAGTTGGGATTACCCTTACAAAAGTTGTAGTTTGTATTGATGGTGTTAAGCTCGGTGTTATTGCTGGCTTTGCCGAAGTAGTTGAGTCTGTCGTCGCGCTCGTCGGGCGTTTTTGATTATATTTCCGAGAATTTGTGTTGAATTGAAGTGAAATAAGTCATATGATAATTTTTGATAGTTGAAAATTAATTGGATGGGGTTTCTCAAATAGCCCACTCCAAGGATGCCAGGTTTGCAAAACTTCAGGTTCAAATAAGAGGAATTATTTGTTTTTCGAAATAAACAAATTTTTGGGAATGAATTTATCAGAGTTCTGAGAACCTTACCAAAGATAAGCACTCTATTTCTTTAGTCTGTATTGGTTTTAGTAGCTATAGAAGTTTCACTTCTACTTGTTTCCTTAAATTTTTTTTGTTTAAAAGAAGTGCGCCCTGCTTTTAGGTTACTAAAATTTTTTTTTAGTCTATGTCAAGGCAAATTAAACAAGGTAGAATTGACAACTGAAATATTTTTTTTTGTAGGAGTTCTTACATCAAAAAAGTATAAACCAACGAATATACCCTTACTGGCCCATGTACAATATTTGGGCCCCATACAATTTTTGTTTTAAGAAGTTAAACCGCATTTGCAAAAAAAATTATTAATATAGATATGTATTCATAAACTATCTAATAAGCTCACTTTTGAACCCAAGTGCTACTTTGGAGTCTACATCTTTAAAGACCTTGACCGCAAAGAACAAGCGTACATACACATGAATTTAATATAGCATCGATTTGGGTCACTGTTTACGACTATCATCAAATTCTAAAAAATGTTGGGAGGAGTATCAAAGTCACTTTTCGGTTCAAACGAAAATCGGCTTCCGGAGAATAAATACTGTTGTTATTTTGAAAAATATTTGCAAAAATCCGAAGAACTTTTGTGTGAATTACATCTTGAGTTGCCGACTATTGTCCACGATTTAAAAAAATAACGCGATCCCGTCTTCTTGGTACACAAATTGTTTCATTAGTTTGCAAATATCTTGCAAACTACTCAAAAAAATTGATCTCGTAATCGGATTATTATTTATGGGTACTGGGCGCGTCTATTGATACCTCTCCCGGCAATTTTTGGACGTGTTTTAGCACTCGGTTTCAGTCGTAAACAATTAGCACGATTTGGTAGTTCTCAAATAAAAATAACAAACTGATAAAAATGAGAAATTTTAAATCGAACGGGTTAACATTTTTTTTCATTTGACGTTAAAACTCCTACAGCAAAGAGAGAACTGTCAAGTTCGCTACTACTTTGTTTAATATACTTTGGTCTATATACATTTTTCATTACTCTCCAACTTACATCCCCAAAAGATTGAAGTTATATCCACACCTCGTTAATCCATTCCCCTTTCGATTCAAAAATATTTAAGACATGTTGTGGCACTACTATTTAGTTCACACTTCTGTCATCCGCTGTTTTTTGTTTTTGCAGTTTCCCCAGGTGTGAGAGCACCTTTGTTTTACTCAAGATTTTTTTTTTTTTCAATTTTTTTTTCTTATTCAGTTTTTTCTGACTGTCTGCGAACTTAGGTTTTAAAGTAGAATAGAGGACAAAAACTTGTCAAATCCTTTTACAGAATTTCTTCTCGCTTTCCTTATTTACACGTATCTTATTTTATTGCGTTTGTTTATATATGGAATTTGCTTTAGAGAATAGAATTTTTTGTTTTATTTTTGTTCTCTCCATACTTTTACACTTTCACTGCACACGCTATTTCCGGCTTTCACTTCCTGTGCGCACACACACACACATCCATACAAGCAAGGTAAGGTAAGTATACTACGTTCCTGCACACTTTGTGTCGGCTCTATGACTGCAGTTGATATTGTTTTTGTTATTTTAGTGAAGAGGATTTGCGAGACACTTATACATTAGCGTAAGATCGCAGTGTCACGTTGTAAGGGTGTGTGATAAAACTGAAAAAAAAAATTTTATAAAAATAATTTAAAAAAATATATATATTATTTGGAAAAACATTTTTTTTAAATTGAAACAAACAAACAACAACTAAACATTTAAACAAAAAATTACTAAAAAAGCTTGAGTTCCTCTTTAGTACTTAAATTTCAATAAAATTTCTAAACAATAAATCAAATAAATTGATGAGTTGCAAAAAAAAAAATTTATATAAAAATTTGAAAAAAAAAATTTTTTTGGTTTTAATTTGGAAAAAAATTCTTTTTAATAAGTTAAAAAAATTAACACTAAAATTAATTAAAAAAATTTGAAAAAATCAAGTTCAAAAAGTAATAGTTTTTTTTTTTAAATAGTGTGACGTAAATACTCAGTTTTCCCTAAAAATACTTTAGTTTCTGTTTGATATATAAATTGAAAAAAAAAATCCAAAACATAAAATTTAAGTAATTTATCCATTGCAAAAATGTTTGTTTTTAATTTGAAAACAAATTGTTTTAAATTAGTTGAAATAAAATTAAAATTAATTTAAAAAATTTGGAAAAATAAATATTTAAAAAGCTGTAATTTTTTTTTTTAAACAGAACTTTAGTTTTTCCACAAAAACTTGAGTTTATCTTTGGTATAAATATTAAAAAAAAAACATTCAAAACGTTGCAAGAAAAATTTAAGTAAACTTTAAAAACATCTCGGAAAAAAAATTTATGAAAAGTTGGGTAGTCATTTAAAGGGGCGTGGCGCTGCCCACAAATGCGTGAAGCAATGTTCACTTCATACGAATAATAAAACTTTAGGTACGATCCATATCATTGTTACAGAAGATACATATATGAAAAAATAACACATAGCAACTGAGTATAAAAAACTATGTTAAAAACAAAAGCCGGTCAGAGTGCTGCATTGCGTTGAGCGCCGGCTAGGTCCCTTCGTGTGTGCAAGAGATCTTAGTTGGCATGGAGTGTGTAGACGATAAAAAAAATGCGTCAGCGCCAGGTGACGGAGCAATGGCACACAACAGCAATGCGACGCGCCACAAGGACACGCGGCTAGACATAGCACGCACAAAAGCGAGCTGACTCACAGTGGCCAGACGTAAAGGCTTGAGACGCCAAGTGGCACTTAACGCGTAGTACAAAAGCAGGTGAAATTGTCTGCTTGAGTGTGGACGAGTATGTCAGCCCGAATGTACGCAAGGTTATTCAAAAATATATTATTATTACACTAACAATTTGTGAATTGGTATTGGAATTTTATAGTTAAATCCCCTCTTTTTTTTGTTTTTTTTTTTTTTTTTTTTGAGGTTAGAGTACACTTAGCAAGAGTAGCGCCCCTACTGGTAGTTTAAAAATTTTTTTTGTGCGTCTACAAAATTTACTAGTTCTGCTCTTCAGTTCTACTTTTCACTCTCACTTTCGATTTTACTTCAAAATTTATAATTTTTTTTTTTAATATTTTTTTTATTTACTTCAGCGGTTTGTTTTTATTTATGTTACGTAAATACTCAGCGCGCTCTCGATCGCAGTCCTAACCACTAAACTACATTCAACGACAGTCACAACGAAACTAAACTTTCTTGTTTTTGGTTCAATTTACTTTGCTTGCTTGGACCACTTCGTAGTTGAGTGCATACGAACTGAAATTCACCACACCTGCAGCCGAGTCAGTTTCTATGCTTCATGCTTTCAAGTACAATGGGTGGTTTGGTGTTTATTGCTGCCGTTGATGGTGCGTTTTCAGCCTCACCCTTTTCCATTTGAGCACATTTTCGAAATCTTTTGTGTGCTGTGGCAACATGTTGCGGTAGCATTTCTATGTAAATTGTTGCTATATATTGTCCCTAGTAGTGGCGTGGTAAGTAACAAAGTATTATTCTTTGTCTGATATACCATCATTAATATTGAAGTGTTGCATTATTTTAAAAATATCTGCAAAGCTTGCCCCAGACCTGCTAAATCTCGCTTAAAATTAAAAATCAATTATATTTACATGCTCTATTAATTTAATTTATTAATGAGAATTTATTTCGTTTTCAAATTTAATCCCAGGATTAATCGAATTAATCAAAATTTCAATTTGATTAAAATTTTTGATTGATTGCGATTTACAAGAATTAATGACAAATTTTAAATATTTCAATATTAATTAAAATAAAAAAAATTTACAATTTTGTGTTTTTATTTTTATAAATTCATCCAAAAAAAATTGTATGCATATTCCCAGCAAACCATGGGAGTCATACATGAGTCAGAAAGGAGTCCTAAATGGGAGCGTTTCTGCTCTTTATGAGCTCGTTTATGAGTCCGAAATGAGGGTATTTCCCTTCTTGCGATGGTCGTGCGTTATGAACCTGATTCCATATATCATATGAGCTTGAATAAAAGTCATAAATAACACATTTTTTCTCATAAACGGCATTTATTTATCCTCTTTAATCGCAATTAATCAAAAATTTTAATCAAATTGAAGTTTTGATAAATTGGATTAATCCTAGGATTAGATTTGAAAACGAAATAAATCCTCATTAATCCGCATTAATCAAACACAAAATTTTATTCTAATCGATTAATTATTCTAAAAATGTTCGATTATCATACATAATTAATCAATTATTACAAAAATAACAAAAAAATTAATTTGTTTAACAATAAATAATCATTATTTAACAGGTCTGAATTAGACTGCCTGCAGGGTATTTTATTTACCCCACACATACATGCAAACATATGGCAATATCTGTCAAATGCAATCACTCATAAACATATTCAAGTGCATGTGTACTTAGCAGTCATAAAGAAATGAAATGTTAGAATTTTATTCAAGCGCATTTGTGTGAAGATATACATAAGTACTTTTACTATAAATTTGTATGCAAAATTAATTACTCAATTTAAATGCAATCATACAAATTAATTATGCCTAGAGTGACACTAATGAATTATGTTATTTTAAGTACGCCACAATTTGTGGAAATTTATGATGCGAGTACATAGAGGAATTTATTAAATGAATTAATAGACAATTATGGATAATAACTGATATTAAACTAAATTGATATTTTGTTTTTTTTTAGTGTGTCTAAATAAATATGTTTACACGAATATGTATGCAGAAACAGTTAATTGATTGGTAGCTCCATTAATTTTTAAAATTACTAGCACATTTTACATGTGCACAATAATTAAAATGGCATTATTCTACCAAAAGTTATGATATGAAATATTCCTACCATATAAGAAAAAAAATTGAAAAAAAAAACACAAAAACAAAAATTTTACTCATTACATTTGATTCATTTTATTATTTTTTAATCTTTTTTTTGATTTCCAGAGTGGTAATATTTTTTTTTTTTTTTCAAATATATAAATTTTAAAATTTTTTTTAGTCACTTTTTGGAAAATTTTTTGTATTTTTAAAACTACTGTAGCTATTGTAAAACTTTTCAAAAATTTATATTTTGAATATAAATTTTTTTATTTTTTTATAATTGAGAAAACGAATGTTCGACTTTTCTGACAGAAATTTTTTTTGTATTAAACTTCTAATTCACATACATATGTATTAGAGCTCTTGAAAATCGAGTAATCGATTAGTCGGCTAATCGATTAGCAAAAGTCGTTTACCAAAATAATCGATTACCACTAATCGACTAATCGTTTCTTTCCGACTAATCGATTTTTCCTCCATAATCGATTATTCGTCCATAATCGATTAGCTGTTTGCATTCGACTACTTGACAGAATCGAATATTTGATTAGTTATTTTTTCGCGATCAATGGAATTTGTGTAACACAACAGTTTTTGGTCACAGAAACTCACCTCTCATTACCGACTTTCTATTTCGTGACCGAAGAGGGGTTTAAAAGACCTCGAAGGTTCCAACGGTAATAACAAATCGTTCTCACCCATTCAAATACTAACAAAAATACTAAAAAAAAATACTAAAAAATTTTATTAAAAAAAACTATCAGTAATCGATTAATGACAGCTAACCGATTGCGCTGCATGATGAAGTCGATTACTTGTTATTCGATTTTCAACCAAAACAAAAGTTGCTTTCGACTAGTCGAATAGTCGACTAGCCAGATAATCGATTCTGAACAAGAGCCCTAATATGTATGTATGTATCTAAAGATAACCTAAAATTTCCAAAAGAGTAATTTTTTTTTTTTTTCAAAATATAAATTTTTAACTTTTTTTCAAAAAAAATTTTTTTTTGCTCTCGCTTCTTCAAAATTTTTAGTATTTCGGAAACTACTGTGGCCTTTGTAAAATTTTTTTTTTTTTTTCAAAATTAAGATTGTTAGAGTTCGACATTAATTTTTGGACAGAAATTTTTTTCCTGTAATACATACATATTTATGTTCTTTATAAGTATGTAAGTAAATAATTATTGAATGGCAATTTTTTTTTTTTGTTTTTCAAAATATGAATTTTCGAATTTTCTCCCAAAATTTTTTTCCTTAAATTACTTTGGGTTTTTCAAAGTCGAGAAATCAAAGTTCGCCATTAAATTGTGGACCTAAATTTTTTTTAGTTCATATTTTTGATAAAACTTCAAATCTCAAAAGGGTGATTTTTATTTTTTCAAATGAATTTTCGAATTTTTACAAAAAAAAAAAAAAAAAATGTTAAAAAAAAATTTTGTTGAACAAGTTGATCACAAAAAAACATTTTTCGTGGTTGTGGAATGACAAAAAACACGCTCAACCTTTTTATTTTTTGTAAAACTCTTGAAATGTCTTTTCACCAAATTTGAGTAGCTGCGTCCAGCTTAGGTCCAAAATCATTCAAAAAGCTAACCCAACACAATGCACCACACTTGCTATCTGAGCCAGAAGATTGAAATCAGGCCACTAAAACGAACATGCGCCTGAAAGCATGAATGAAGTGTCTGTGCAAAACACGTTTCACTTGTCCAATTCCCGCCAAACTGCCATCCGTGCTTCCTTGTTGTTGTTTTTGCTATGCGATAGAATTCCCAATTCCAGTAAAACTGAAAATAAAGCTTACATAAATGCCACAATGTGTAATATTGGAGCACTTAAACCAGCACACCTCACCGCTCGCACATGCACACGCACACGCACACTCATGCTCGATATGCAAATGCTCATGTCTGCATGTTTAATATTTCAATATGCCAAGCCCACTTGAGCGCGAAAACGATTTTGAGCCTCAGCTTGGCTGCTACAGCAATCATATTCGTACAACAAGCGTGTAATTTGTGCCACACCTACATGGCGGGCCGTTGCCGCAGGTAAAATGTGTTATAATGCTGATTTTGTTGTTGTTGTTAGTGTTGTTGTTGTTGTAGTTGCTACCGGTATTGAATTGATGCGCTCATAATTTGCGCTATTTATTCGATACAATCAATCAGCGATGTAGTTATGACGGCAAAAACTAAACATAAAACGAACGTTTGGATGATGGGATTTGTTTGGCTATTCCATTTTGAACATGGAAATCAGGTCGAGTTGTAATATAAAAGTATTTTGTATGAAAATGCCGTGGAGTACAATTGAAGCCACTGTTGCTGTATCCTCGAGTTGCGTGGATTTTATTTGAGCAGTAGGTTATAAAGCAATCTCTTTAAAAATGAATTTCCTTCGGTCTCCCTTACATCTTCCTTACCCTTCACCTCTATAAAAAGACATCTCTCCCTGTCCTAATGTATAAACATATATCTTAAAAACCCTCCTTCTCTTTCACCCAACTTCAACGCCAGCCTCTATTTCGCGCTCCCTCTCTATAACAACCACCTACCTTTCAAAGTTCAAATTTTAGTCCATCCTGTCATTGATCCCATAAATAGCTACTTATGATAATAAAGAGTTTCATAAATTGTTATGCTGTTATCTATTCATCATATGAAACGCACTTAACGATGATTTAGCTGATAACATACATTTTCATGAGAGGTGATGAATAATTTACAGATTGGAAATATTAACGTCTTGCAGAAAAGCTACAAAATTAGACTGAACTAAATTAAATAAAGTGAAATAAAATAAAACAAAATAAAATACAATAAAATACAATAAAATAATATAAAATAAAATAAAATAAAATAAAATAAAATAAAATAAAATAATATAATATAAAATAAAATAAAATAAAATAAAATAAAATAAAATAAAATAAAATAAAATAAAATAAAATAAAATAAAATAAAATAAAATAAAATAAATTAAAATAAAATAAAATAAAATAAAATAAAATAAAATAAAATAAAATAAAATAAAATAAAATAAAATAAAATACAATAAAATAAAATAAAATAAAATAAGATAAAATAAAATAAAATAAAATAAAATAAAATAAAATAAAATAAAATAAAATAAAATAAAATAAAATAAAATAAAATAAAATAAAATAAAATAAAATAAAATAAAATAAAATAAAATAAAATAAAATAAAATAAAATAAAATAAAATAAAATAAAATAAAATAAAATAAAATAAAAATAAAAAAAATAAAATAAAATAAATAAAAAAAAAAATAAATAAAATAAAATAAATTAAATAAAGTTTATATCACATCCGAAACTTTTGCAATATTTTTTGGCAAATTGTAAAAAATATCAAAAAAAAAAAATTTTAAAACAAAAAACAATTTTTATTTTTCGCAAAGTCTAATGACTGATGCTTTATAGATCTTATGTTGCTAGTTAACTGAATGATGTTTATACCCGTGTACTGGTAATTTGCATATTCGTGAACTGCATTTCTAAACACTTGGTACTTTAAAAGCGCTCCTAAGTGAATACCAATTTTGGGCAGATGCTTACTTATTAGAAATTACTACAGGACCAATGCAATCTGCAGAAGAGATAACTGAGGTTGTATATAAAGAACTCGTTCATGAAGAAAAATTCAAGGTATCCAATAATTCGAACTGGCCTCCTGGTAATGTTTCTGCGCTTATTTCTATAGAGTCCCTCTAGGCGAGTCCTCACTGTATTTGCATTAGTTGTTCATGTTTGTGAATATTATTGATGCATTATATATCCATTGAATTTCAGATGTTGCCATACCATCAGATAATTCAAAATGCATTCATAAGCCAAACGATGATGAACGACAGTAAATTCTGTGTGCCGAGCAGAATGGTGGTTGCCACTTAACTGAATCATTTTTTTTTTAATTAAATGTGATATGGCAATATGGGTATCAAAAGAGAGGTATTTTTCTGCATGTTTTAAAAAAAAAATATTTCTAAAAAAGGTTGCCACCTGAGGTTTTTGTATCTAATAAATTTAACCGATCTTCTCTCTTATTCTTACCGGTCTGTAATAATTACATACATGCATACATATAAAAGCTGTCTTTAGCATGCGAAATCACAAACCCTCAAAGTTGTCACTCGTTCAAGCAACCTCACTGCCAAAGCTCAGACCATGAGGTGGCCAATGTTGACCATTGCCAAAGTAGCCGAATGTGCCAAACAAACAGGACAATCACTTCAAGTCCACTTACTTGTCTTAGTCAGTAGGCGTTCGACCAGTAAAACTTTGAAGTGCGGCAATGTCAATTACCGAAATGTACTTTGTATGGCTCGCCTGTATGTCGAGTAGGAAGAAGAAGAAATTGCAAGCAAATATACACTAAAGTGAACTCGACATAAGTGAACCTACATGCACTTAAGGGTCTCGCAATTATCTGCTCACTCCTAGCTACTAAAGCTTCAATATGAAAGCTCGAAAGTGAGACGTTTCTTGAATAGGCTTCAAATACAAGTCCTGGCGCTTGAGATTGTGGGGTCATCTCGCTCTTCTGTCGTTGCAACAGGGGAGTTAATGAAAAGGTCTTGGCTGACACCAAGAATTGGGAGAACATCACTTCGATCGAAGTACTAAGTAAAGCTCAAAATGAGATCCAGGCTGTTGGGCCATTTTTCTTGGGCGTACAAACCATTTCATTTTATTATCCAGACTTTAAGACTCAGCAACTTGTGTACCTTTGATATTAGCCAGCTGTGCACATTCTAAGAAAGCTCAAAAAGCTTTTCTTTCCCCTTGCACAAAGTAGCGAAATCCAATAAAGATGATTACAAATAACTAGGCAGAGCTAAGGAAACGAAACAAAGGAGAAGCAAAGTAATATCAAATAATAGGAATTAAAGTTTTAGATGCTTGCAATAATGTTGATAAAATATTTGTTCAGTGGGTATTGAGTAACAGTTTTACAAACGAAGTACAGTACGCTCCATTTAAAATGGACGATTTCTGATTAAATTGTCGCTGTCCCATGAAGTCCTTTATAACCAGGTTGTAGTGTATTGTAGATTTTGTATGGAAGTCCCAGTGTGCAGATGTTTTAAGCCTTGCAAATGGCTGAGGAGAGAGTTGGAAAGGCTATCAATGGCACTACCAATAGAATCGATTGTTTTACTTGATGTAATCTATCGATAGATTTCTACCACTATCGAATATCTTGAGTCAGAAAATAACAATTTTTACTAAACTTATATTGAATGCACTTTTAAAAAACTGTATAAAAATTTTCTTTAGTTTGTATACTATTTTTTTTTTTTGGAAATAAAATTCAAAAAATTTTAAACAAAATTTTGAGGTGAGAAATTTTGGTTTTTTTTTTTATTTTTTTTTAATTAAATAACTAAATTTAAAAAAAAAATATTGACATCTCTAATATTTATTAAAAAGTATCGACGGCTGTGACTCGATAGTAGCATCGATAAATATGTTTGAAACAATAACTTTTATCGACTCTTTTTCCAGCTCTAAGTGAAATGCCAAGCCGCTCATAGGACACTGACCAACAAATGGAGCTCATGAAAATTTTACAGATGACCTCTTTATGAGTGCAAGATTCACATATATTAGTGCTGAGTGGAAGTTTCAACTAATGCAGTAACCATATATACCCTGCGGCATAACGACGAACTAATCAAACCTAATTGTATGCTTTTAAATAATATTGAAGAGAAGTTTAAGACTGTCATTCGAAAGGTTTTCCTCAGAGATTTTTTGATGCGATTCTGTAAGCTGTACATATCGATAAAAGAAATTTATCTGACTTGTCAGTTAGGGCTTCTTATGAGATGGTGGTAGTTAACTTCACTGTAGGGTATACATAGCTTGTATGTTTGCATCTTGGCTGGCATTCCAATTGCATTTAGCGCTCTTCAAATATTCAAAAGTCATACCATTATGTTCATGACTTGCCAATGTATTTGTATTATGAGTATGTTTGTATAATGTTTTGTATTCCAAAAAGTAAGTTCATCTATGCAGCCTTTCAAATACTTAGCTACCCAAGAGAAAATTTGCACTTTATATTAACTTCATTTTATTAGATTGAAAGGCTTATATTATGACTCCTAACAGAAATTTTTGAGGGCCGTGCATAGATCGATTTAAAGGAAAATAGGCGGCAACTATTAATCTCTATAATGTTTATAATTGCTTACACAATTTTATTGTACCAACATAGAGGCGTGTATGTATGTATGTATGTATTGTGTAAGAGTGTAAAACCGACTACAGCAATGCAGCATCGATTGGCCGCCTTTTTGGCGTCTATTCTCAAGCTTGCCCCTTCTGCCTTGGAAATCGCTAGCAAACTTTTTGAGAACTCCATTTATTGTCAAATACTCATTGCAACAATTTCACACATTTTTTTTTTGCTTTTTGTGGTCAAAATAATTTACTTAGGAAAATTAGAGCAAAAAAATCCTTCCACAAGATTCATAAAATATTTTGTGAGCATATTTTTTCTTAGCTTTCCCTTACCATGTTATTTTATTTTATTTTATTTTACTTTATTTTATTTTATTTTATTTTATTTTATTTTATTTTATTTTATTTTATTTTATTTTATTTTATTTTATTTTATTTTATTTTATTTTATTTTATTTTATTTTATTTTGTTTTATTTTATTTTATTTTATTTTATTTTATTTTATTTTATTTTATTTTATTTTATTTTATTTTATTTTATTTTATTTTATTTTATTTTAAGTATCCTGGTTCGAAACGAGCTATAGACCTATTAATAATTTTTTCTGCAGCGAAAAATTATTGTTGTTTTTGGGTTTCTTAATAATTTTTATTAATTATTAAAAGTTTTTTTGTTGAGTTGATTTTATTTTATTTTATTTTATTTTATTTTATTTTATTTTATTTCATTTTATTTTATTTTATTTTATTTTATTTTATTTTATTTTATTTTATTTTATTTTATTTTATTTTATTTTATTTTATTTTATTTTATTTTTATTTATTTTATTTTATTTTATTTTATTTTATTTTATTTTATTTTATTTTATTTTATTTTATTTTATTTTATTTTATTTTATTTTATTTTATTTTATTTTATTTTATTTTATTTTATTTTATTTTATTTTATTTTATTTTATTTTATTTTATTTTATTTTATTTTATTTTATTTCATTTCATTTCATTTTATTTTATTTTATTTCATTGCATTTCATTTTATTTTATTTTATTTTATTTTATTTTATTTTATTTTATTTTATTTTATTTTATTTTATTTTATTTTATTTTATTTTATTTTATTTTATTTTATTTTATTTTATTTATTTATTTTTTTTTTTTTTTTTTTTTTTGAAGAATTGTGACACAAATTGGGTGTAATCAAAAAAGTTACATAGATACAACACCAACAATACATCTTGAGCCATAGTATAAGCGTGAAGCTTTAGATATTCAAACAGCAATGAAATATAAGTCAACAAGCGATATGCATACCCACAATCTGTTTACTATAGATCTGAGTACAAATCGGTGTTAATACATAATCGACAATTTCATGAATACGATTGTCGCAGATACAAAAAAATTATACTCACAGCCACATCCTAGTAATCCTCGTACTAAATTTATGACAACCAGTAAAAAATATGAAAAAAAAGTCGTCAAGGCTTCGGTCGTTATTGAGTGCCTATAAACATTTTTATGAGCATTCAATTATATGTCAGCCTACTAAAGGCAAGGATCAAATGTCAACGCAAAGTTGGTTTTGGGTAAGCTTGTCATAAAAGACATGCACACGCGGGCACATACATACAACTACGAGTATATACATAGATTTATACTTGATACTTAACTAGCATATGTCATCGATATGAATATATATAGAACAATTTATTTTTTCTCTTATTGAGTAGTCGACCCAGTACGTTGTATGCGATCCCATAACTAGAATTAATCTAGCTCGAAGAACTCTTATTGAGTTAATTGTGTTCTTCCCACGGAATGAGACTAGGAAGTTAAAGAGACTATATACAATTAGAATTGTTGGACAAAGTTGGTAAGCTAACTCATATTTCGGTTGTTTTATGAACTGTCTCATCTTAGATCCCAAGTTCCAGAACTGAAGAGAATTTCCGGCCCCCGCTCGAACATGAAAACAAACTAGTTGGAGATCCAAACTAGCTCTGAACTAGACGCTTGTGGACTACTTCTGAATTTTATCCATATATATTTTTTATCCCAAATAAACTGCTATGTCACTGTACTACAGCCAAGAACATAGACAATCATTTGACATATTGCCGTATAGTTATTACTTATATTTGTTCGTCTGCAAGATACCATTGTTGTTAACCAAAATTGGCGTCAATATGAATTGATTACGAGCTTTACAATTTAACGAATATCCTTTTTTATTTGTTAGTTTGAGTTACGATGCATGAAATTTGAGTATGACCGTCCAGTTGTATGAGCTGATTTTTTCATTCTGATTTTCCATTAAAAATAATGAGTAGGGATTTACATATTCCATATGAAAACCGCTCGGAAATATGAATAATGGATGAAGGATACAGCTGTGGTGAAAAAACTGTCCAAGTAACAAGTCATTGAGCGCAGACCTTTAAGGTCACTTCTAGTACCAAACCAGGCACTGAGAGAAATTGTGAGTTTACCTTCTCCAACAACACCTTAGAGCTAGCGTTCCATCGAGTAACCCCTCGACGCTATCACCCTAATTCACACAGCCGTTCAGCTTCAGTGATTCTATGTAACATTTTTGCGTCACAGCCGAAGCACTTCGCTCTCTCACCACACACGCGCTAAACAAATATTTCCCTACAAAAAAAGCAAAAACAAATTAAAAATGAAGTGCGGCACTAATTCTATTTGCAAAGTTTTATTTTCTTAACTCGCGAACACTTGAGAAGTTGTAGCAGTAACTTTAACAATGGCTTCGGTTACTGCGTGGGTGGTGCTGCCAATGTGTGCGCCTAGAAGAATGCCATTTGCATTTTTTTTTTTGATTTTCTTGCATTTAATTTTATTTGTTCTATTTCGTGCAGCATACCTGCCAGTTCCGGCTGCCTGACTTGCTGTTAAATGGCTGACAGTCAAACAAGCCACGATTGGCATTTACAGATGTTTGTGTTACGCTGTGTCAGCACTGATGCACGCGCAATAACTCAATGGTTTGGCAGCACTAATATTTTTTTTTTTTTTTTCACAATTACTGTGCGCCCAACTAAGCGTTGCATTGCGGTGCTGTTAGAAGCGAGCGAGTGAATTTGCATTCGTGTCGATTTAACGTTTAATTAAAGTTTAATTAAAAAAAATTTTGATGAAGTGGCAGAAATGTGTGTGGCATTACTGAAGAGAAAACTAGAGAGGAGCTATAACTTTCAAAGTTTGAATTCACTCCAACTACGAAAAAAAAATACTCTCTAATTTTTACTTTTTAACTAAAAAATATAGTATAAGAATGATAGTTATTATCACCAAGACCAGCTTTTTTTAATTGAATAAATTTTTTTATATTTTTTTATTTTTAATTTAAAAAATTTTTTTTTTTTAATTCATTAAACTTACAAAAATGCTTAACAAACCAATTATTTACAACTGGTTGCAAAGTCTTCTTTTAAAATTAATAATTTTTTTTTTAATATTTATTTTTTTTTTATTTAAGAAAGAAATAATAATTGAATCGGAATTATTATCACCTGGTTTTTAACTATTTTTCTTTAATTCAATTGATTTTTTCTAATATATGTTTTTTTATTCTTTTTTTACCCATAAAAATAGTAATTAAAAATAATTCAATAAAATTCAACTCGTAAAACTTACAAAAACATTTAAACTGAGTAGCTCGTGAAAACCAATAACAAAATATCCTTCTTTTTCATTTAATAATTATTTTTTTTTTGTTTTCTTTTTTAATCATAGAAAATAACAATTGAACTCTTTTTTTTTTAATTTTTTTTATTTGTTTTTTATATTTTTTTTTTAACAATTTTTTTTTTTTTACCTAATTATGTATAAAAAAACTAATTCAATAAAATTCAACTCATAAAGCTTACAAAAGTATGTAAAATGTGTAGCCCATAAAAAAACAATAACAAAATTTTTTTTTAATTTTATTTTTTCTCAAAAATTTATTGAAATAAAAAAAATTTCGAATATCTAGCTAAAATGTGCAACATCATCGCCATGGTCATCTCGGAATTTACTTTTACCGTCAATCCAATTGTCAAATAAATCTCAATCTCAATCACTTCCATGCTATTTTCAATGCAGAGTTACATATGTATATTTTTATATCCAAAATAGTTAAAAAAAAAGTGAGAATTATTTCAAAGTACGCCATCCAATATTTACAATCCCTTCAACATTTCTATGTATTTCAATGTACATTTTTTCCTTTATTTTCGCTCTTCTTTCTGCTGTGCGGTGATTTGCAGCAGATAGTAAAATTGGAAAAATTGCACAGAAATCAATTGTTCGTTGAGAAAATTATTCAAATACGAGTATTCTGCTTGATTTTCCACAATTTTCTTTTATACCTCACTCAGCATTGTTGTTGCTCACTGTAACGAAAATGATTGGGTTCGTAGCGCGTAACAAATGATTGATTATGATAAAGGTAAGCCAAAGAATATGGGCATGAAATAAAGATGGCTTCATTGTTTGTATATTTGAATTGCAGCAAAATTTCAATTTCAACAAATAATCAAAATGCTTGCGAAAAATTTGATAAGCTTTAAAAAGGAGTGAGAGCATGACTTATTAGAAGTATTAATAATAGTTTTATAGTATTTCGAAACATTAAATTTTTTTATAAATTTTGCTTAAAAAATGACTTCATATTTTTATGCCAAGTCTGGTATAGCTTTCTTAAAAGCTTTAAAAGTATATTTCTATGCATTTCACAGTTGACTATCAATCAACTTGGAAGGGTGATTTGTAGAAATTTGAAATCAAAAAAGTTTTTATTCATTTGTTGACAAATTGAGAGTAATATATTTGAGCTTCCAGAAATTCTACAAATTCTTTTGAAATTGAACTCAAATATCTCAAGGTGAATATTTCTTCTTTTATACTACACTGTAAAAAATTTTTGGTTAAAAATAAAATTGTTAAATGGCCAAGTATATTAAAAGTTTTTAGAAATTCAATGGCCTTTCTATTTTTTTTTACTACACTGAAATATTTTTTTGGTTAAAAATAAAATTTTAAACTGTGAAAACACTTGAAAGGCTATACTTTTTTAAAAAAAGGAAGAGAGTTGTCATTTTAGTTCATAGAAATGTTATAGATATTTAATCGACCTTTCTAAAATTTTTTTTTTCTACACCGAAAAAATTTTCTATTTAAAAATAAAATTGTTGAATGTGAAAACACTTCAATAGACAAGTGTTTATGAAAAAAAAAAGATTTTTGGAAAGGTATATTTTTAGAAAACTCCATTTTATCGAAAAGTTTTAAAGCAAAAACATTTTTGAAAAATTAAAAAAAAAAACATTTAAGTTTTCAGCTCTGTTCTATTAATATACTATTCTAAGAGTATTTTTCCTTAAAATCTCAGTCTTAAAAGTCAGTGTTTTTCCAGTTAAAAAGTTTTTTTAACAAAATTTTTAAAATTAATTAAAATAAATTTTGAACAAAATTTTTTTCAGTGTAATAAACAATTTTTGTTGGCAGCTGATTTATCCACCTTTTTAATGGTACAAAAATCTTTGAAATCTGTTGAGCCATTCCTCAATTTTCAAATATTTCAACACCTTGCCACGCCCACAATTTTCCGAAAAATGAAATTTATTAAAATGTGCTTATGTTTGTATGAATAAAATTTAACTATATGCAAAATTTAAGCAAAATCTAGGAGTGTCAGGTTCAATATGTCTATGTTTTGATATGAAATTTATCAAATAGGGCAGTTCCATTGAACATTCACGTGAAGCCTTAACCCTTTACTGACTGAGATAAGTGAAATCTGCGCTCAAATGTGACAGCACTTAAAATTCTTAATTGCCTCGTTTCCCTCAATAGATATTAAACTTTATTGCTATTTTAAATATTTGTGAAAAACATTTTCGCTTACACACCTGAAAAATGAAAAACCGGTCCGCCATGGCGTATGAGCAACATTTACGCAGCCATTCAAAGAAACCGAAGAAATGAAGGCGTGAAAATGGTGCAGAAATTTAATTTTGGTTGTTAAGATGTAACGATGCATTAACATTTCTAATTAACATACAAAAAGGAACAACAAAACCTACATATATATATCAACCAGTAGCGTAATTAACACATACTAGCCCGAATATGTGTGGGGTGGCGTGACGCGTTGGGTAAGAATTAATTATTACATTAAAATATTTGCTGAAATGAAAGGGACGTCCTTTCAAGTAAATTGCGGTTGTGTCGCAGAAAATGTTATTAGTTTGTGTAAATTTTTATGACAGTTTATAAATGAATTAGCGTAACATGTGTAGTAAATTGACTTGAAAACTTCTTTGTTCGAGCGCTAATTTAATGAAATTTGCGTTTTTGGCATACCAATCTTTCATACTTTGACTTAAGATGTTTGAATAAGTTTTGATTATTTTTAAAAAAATCTAGTTTGTACTTGCAACATAAATACAAGAAGAAGTAAGATTTTTCGAGAACTTTTTTTAAAGAATTTTTTGTTAAGAGAAAAATGAGAGAGTGCAGCTACAAATATGTGAAAATAAAAATTAAATAAATTTGAATAATAAAATTGACTTAAAATGCAAAATTTTAAATTTCATATTCCTCATATGGGTTGATTGACTCTCTGTCCACTCATTTAGTTGCTTGTATGCGGCAGCTTTACAAAAATCCCAGCACAGCTTCAAGCACTTCAACTGCCTGCACTTTAGCTCAACGCCAACTCAGTTTGTGCTACTGTGAGTATACTCAGGGAGCTAATAATATTTTATTACCAGTCACTTGTCTCGTAGCACAGTAAATATTTAACTTCACTACGATGAGTACAGAGCTGTCGAGCGAATTGTTTTAAGTGAGCGTCGAGCTTTTGCCTTGCCGAGAGATGTTGATGGTCGTGTCAGTCGACTTTTTGTGTTTTTATGTAATTGAAAGCATATTAAATTAGCAGCAAAAACAATGAAAATAAAATTAAAAAAAAAAAACAAATGTTGGTTGGGGAGTTAAGGCGTTGTAGTAAAAGAGGAGTAAATGAAGAAATAGTGAGCGATTTTAGTCACCAAAAATTGCTGTAAAGCGAGATTACTTCTTCATAACCCAGAAGTATCTATTGATTTTTGGTACAGAGAGGAGAGAGGCAGAGCGTTTTGAAGCAAAAAGTATTAAAGAAACTACGATTTCGCAGATACTTGCAGACAAGAATTTGAAGCATAGCTTGAGCTCCAAGCAAGTTTCTTACAATTTCTATCTCTGTACTCTTCCACCTCCACTTAACCTCTACTTACATTAATGTCAAGCAAAGATATTCCTTGAGAGATAACACAGTTCATTAAACTTTTTACCAAAACACATCACTCTAAATATTATTCTTTATATACGAACAAGTAAATGAAATGAATATATTCATGATTTCTTAATTTGCATCAACTGAAGAATGAACCAAAAACAAGGCTATATGTAGGACTCAATATGCGTCCTATGGGACTGCCACAATTTTTTGTTGTTATAACAAAAATAAAAGGCAAGGAATCAATGAGCAAAATACACACATACATACTTACAAATACATGTGAGGTTGTAGAGTGCAGTCGGCGAAAGGCAAAACGCTTGGGAACGAATAAATTTATGCTGAAACACACACACAGTTGAATAAATGTATACATGCATGTATGTATGTATGTGTTTGCACATAAATAAAATATTCACACTTTTGTTTTAAGCACATCAAATATGTTATACGACTGACAGTTTTGTTTATTTTTCATTTACACAAACACACACACACATACATACACATGAATAAATACCTGCCACCACATACCACCACAGCAAGTAGTGGAAGTAGGGTAAGTTCATATCGAAAAGAATATTTTATACCCAGTTGCGGTACTCTCATTAGTTCAAACATTGCTCAGACAAAAGCTGGCGCAATTCAATATCTCAAAGCGTGACTTCTGAGTGATTTTTTTTTAATTGGAAATCATATGATGTTATATAAACTGTTGGTGATGTTGCGCTCAATTAACAGATTTTATGTTATAATACCATTTTTGTTTACAAAATTTAAAAGAAATTTCCATATTCAACATTTAAAAAATATATCACATGTATTGATGTGAAATCACGCGATCAACTATCATATGATAAGTAAATCCCAGATACCTAAGCTGCCGCTTAACGCGATCCAATGAACTAGTGTTAACTTAAATTCTGACATTTACAAAATTTAAAACATTTTTTCATATCTAACATTTGACAGAAATGTCACATGTATTAATCTGACATCACGCGTTCGACTGTCATATGATAAAAAAAAATTTCAGAAACCTCAGCTTAGGCTAAACTCGGTTCACTTAACTATTATTAAGTTCAATTCTGACATTTACAAAATTCAATACGTTTTTTTATATACAATATATCACATGTATAGATCTGACATCACCCGATCAATTGTCATATGATAAGCAAATCCTGGAAACCTGAGCTGCCGCTAAACTCGATTTAATGAATTAGTCTTAAGTTAATTTCTGACATTTAGAAAATTTAATAAATTTCTTATATTTAACATTTAAGAAATATATCACATGTATTGATTTGACATCACGCGATCAACTGTCATATGATAAGTAAATGCCAGAAATCTGATCATAGGCTAAACTCGATTTAATAAACTAGTATTAATTTGAATTCTAACACTTATCAAATTTTTCCACAAACAAAATTTAATAAACATATCACATGTATTAATCTGACATCACATGATTGATTTGACATCACTCGATCCACTGACTTTAGATAAAAAGATCGCGGAAACATTTCCTTAATAATTTAGTGTTAACTTAAATTCTGACACTGAGTTATTGTTACGTCGGTTATTACGAAATGAGTTTGAGTAAATATCAATTTGACACAGAATATCATATGATGCTCATATCGCAAGTGCGATCAATCCTCACGACATGTTACCAATAATGATTTGCTGTGTTCTCCCGTACCAATTTATAACAATATATATCACTTATTGACGTCTGTGTCAATTTTTCTCTACTTCGATCATATGACTTATATGTATGTATATGGTAAGTACGCATCAAGCATCAAGCATCACCACATTACTTTTTGTATAATTTCAATTGTTTTTTTAAGCGAAAACTATAATGAAATATATCTTCTCTATCGCTAAGTAGTTGTCCCAACATTTTCTCTCATGGATACCATATTAAATCAGTGGATATACTTGCGTCTCATATCATTCCATGCACTTTTTTATGCTATATTGATATCACATCATACTGCAAAATAAATCAAATCAGTTTGAATCATTTTCGTTTCTTTGAACTTCCTAACCGTACCAAATGATAGTATCTCAATACATAACTCCTCGGGGGGTATAACAAAATATCTACTCAAAACTGTTGACGTGTTAAATTGTAGAGCTTTGCAATACACACCGCTGCTTTGTTGTTGGTAAAATTGTTAAACAATAGAAATGCGAATGTGAATTTATAAATAAAGAAGAAGAAGAATTGGAACATGCGTGTGAGTTATTGTATTCTATTAGTCATGCGACATCTGCCACAAGACGTTACAGAACTTTGTTGTTGTTGTTGTTAAGGTTGCAACATTTTTGTAGCTTTTCATTGTTGTTGTTGTATAACAATTTATTGTTGTTGTCGCTCTTATTCTATCTTCCGTGCTTATTGTTTTTTATGCATATTGTTTCCGATTTATTACTGTTGTTGTTATTGTTGTTATTTTTGTTGTTATTTTTGTTGTTGTTACATATGTACAAAATCATGTTGAAACAATTTCAATTGGAACAAGTGTCGGCTTGTCGCGCTAAGACTTAAACGACAAGCAAAAGTTAGAGGAAAAGTGCCAACATGACAGCATCAGTCATGTTCAATCGTGAAGCGTATGAGAGAGAGTTTTTAAAACATAAACACATGCAACAAGGGAATCTCAACGAGACGTATGTACATACATACATATACATCGAAGGATGGAGTTAAAAGTGGGCGTAATGGAAATTTAAATGGAAGCAATATAAAGCTGGTAAAACTTATTAACGCCTGCACTCGGGTGGGCGATATACAAATATAAAATTAATAGATATATATTTCAATGAGTTTTAAGAAATTTGTATGCCATAAATTGCACGGTTGACTGACTTGATGAATGACTTCTGCCATTTAGAAACAAAGAGAAATTCAAGAAAGAACGACTTTTCCCAACAAAAGCTCTACTTTGGACTGAGCAGCCACTATAAAAGTTATGTGATGTCCCGAGAAAGAGATATATTCACTACATAAATCTTGCATTACACATATCCTAAAACAGGGATGGGAATTATTAGAAAAATTGAGTAACGAGTGACGAAACAATTAAAAAAAAAGTTTTATCATTATACAAAAAAATTTGAGTGATGAGTGACCGGTCGAGATCCCTGAAAATGATACCCAGATGCGTATTATGTGTATTTTGTGACATTTTTGGGATCATTTCGGAAAATTTTTGGGATACATTTGGGACATTTTTGGGATCATTTTGGGAATTTTTTGGGATAATTTTGGGATCATTTCGGAAAATTTTTGGGATCATATCGGGACATTTTTTAGATCATTTTGGGACATTTTTGAGATTGTTTTGGGATCGTTTTAGGACATTTTGGGACCATTTCGGAGCATTTTGGGATAATTTTGGGAAATTTTTGGAATCATTTTGGGATCATCTTTGGACATATTTGGGATCATTTTGGAACAATTTTGGATCATTTTAGTTTTGGGAGTCATATGTATGTATGTATTTAGATCATTTTAGGATATTTATGGAATCTTTTTGGGACAATTTTGGAATCAATTTGGGACATTTATTGCATCATTTTGGGACATTCTTGAGACATTTTTTTATTAATTTTGGGACATTTTTGGGATCATTTTAGGTCATTTTTGGAATCGTTTTGGGAAACGTTTGGCATCATTTTGTAATAATTTTGGGACATTTTTGGAATCATTTTGGAACAATTTTGGGATCATTTTAGGGCATTTTTGGAGTCATATTTAGATCATTTTAGTACATTTATGGAATCATTTTGGGACAATTTTGGAATCAATTCGGGACATTTATGGGATCATTTTGGGACACTTTTTAAGAGATTTTTGGAATCATTTTGGGACAATTTTGGGGTAATTTTGGAATAATTTTAGGACATTTTTGGAATCATTTTGTAACAATTTTGGGATCATTTTGGAACATTTTTGGAAACATTTTGGGACCATTTACCAAAAATGTCTTAAAGACATGTGCTTTTAAATTTAATTTAAATAACTAAATCCCCATTACCTTCTCTATGCGAGTCAGACACTGTTGTCTCTCTTGAGTAATCCACTTACGAATGCGTGCCATGAATGTTTAAATATCTGCTGACTCTTCAAACATAATAAAATCAGAGCAACCAACCAACACGTATTTATATATTGATTTACCTGCTATTACGATGAATATATACATTTACAGTTTCGTGTAGAAAAAAAGCAACATGTAATCAAATATCACTATAACCTTACTTCAGCTCGTTTTAATTTTGTTGCATGTCTGCTCCTTTCATCTTTAATGTTCTCTCACATATGCTTCTACACGCTTTCAAGTCCTCAAGCTCACATTGCTAACCATCTACTACAACCATATATACAACAGCACATTAGTTTATGTTTATGTAGCTGTTTCCAACACTCGTCTGTCAGCCCTAACTCAATTCAGCTGAGCAACCAAAAGGTAAAGATTTTGTTGGTTTACATTTTCAGCTTGAATTCATTTTGTTTACCTGGCAAATGAAGCTCAGCTATAAGAGCAATACAAACGTGCAACAACAAAGTGCAATAAGAGCTGCTGCTGCAAAGTAAATGTGCATTACTAAAGAGGAGTAAGTGGACTAGTTGAGAAGATGAACTAAATAGAAGCCTCACTGATATTATCCGAGGATTTTTGTGGACTTCTTGTTAGCACTACAGCACTCTTCCTCTTGCTCCGAGTTTTCTTCACTGCCTTTTGCACCAAAACTAAACAGTTTTAATTCGCAAATCCAATTTGGCATACTTTGCAAAGTCTCAAAAGTCGTATTATTCCAACAGAGCAGCCGACATACCGCCATACCTACATACCTACATGTACCTCTTACTGTCCTCATTTCCAACATATTCCTTTTACTAAATTTTGATATTTTTTTATCTCGGAATATTACGACATGATTATGATATCATTTTGTTTGTTTAACGAAAAAAAGAAAAACAGCCAATAGAGCAATAGAAGATAGCGGATGCGCTGTCGAAATAAGGAAAACAGCATTTTACAGCTGACACACCACACATCAGCGTTTGGGTTTTGTGATAATCCTCTGATGCAGACGCTCGTACGACGATATCGCAAAGGACAAGCAACATCAAATCGTGCAACACGTGCGCACCAAGTAAGAAGGGGAAGGAGGATGAGTATGACAACATTTATATGGGCAATGAGATGATGACAAGCTTTGCGCCGTCGGCTAAAGAGCTTACTACATACAACTACAACGCAGAAACGTGTTCATGCAAGCTTAGCAACATTTTCAGCTTCAAATTAATGAGCGGAAACGGATATCGAAATCCACCTTAGTAGAAACTCACACACGAGGGCACATATAAAAAAGGTAAGAGTATCTATTGCCATATCATCAGCTGACATTTGAGCGTATAGCGCTCATTAAGTCTCAGTTGTGTATGATGTTCGAAACGAGAGAAGCACATTTTAAAGAATTTGCTGAAATTTTTGCACACAGCTACATTTTATGTATGAAAAATTGTGGGCGTGGCAAGGTATTGAAATATTTGAAAAATGCTGGTAATAGGCACTTTTTAGTTGGGATTACTATGGAATGGCTATACCGATTACAAATACTTTTATATGAGGTATTTAAATGAAATCTCGAAAACATGCACGGTAAAAATTTTTGATTACACTGAAAAAATTTTTTCATAAAAATAAAATTTCAAAATTAGAAAAAATTTAAAAAAAAAGGAGAGTCGATTTAATATGTACAACGTATATAAAAGCTAAAATTGAAGCTAAAAAAAAAAAATTTTAAATATTTTAAGTTAATGTAACAATGTAAACAAGCGCCATTTTAGTTTTTATACATACATATACATATGTATGTACATATGTTCTACATATGTAATTGAACTTTTAGAAAGCTTTTAAGTTTTTTCCCAGTTTATATGTATTTTTATTTTTAACAAATTTTTTTTTCAGTGTATGTAATATATAAATTTTGCAGTGTTTATTTTCAATAGCTGATATACATATAAATATGTACCTTTCTTATGTTCTTTATAAACTTAAAAAAATTTTATTTTTGTGTGTATGCTTGGTCTTTTAAGTATTTTCCTAGTTTAAAATTTTATTTTTAACAAAAATTTTTTTTCAGTGAAACATACATTTTTTTTTATTTTCTAAAGCTTATACAAATACCTTTTTAATGTTCTATTTATAAAACAGACCGTTTAAAAAGCTTTTTCCCAATTTAAAATATTATTTTTAATAATTTTTTTTTCAGTGTAATGTAAAATTTTTACAGTGTTTATTTCCGATCGCTGATTTAATTTCCCAGCTTAAAATTTTATTTAAAAAAAAAAATTTTTTCAGTGTAACATAAAATAATGTATAATATAGACCTTTTAAAAATAATATAGACCTTTTAAAACCCTTTTTTTTAGATGCTTACTCTTTTAAGCATTTTTCCAGTTTAAAATTTTATTTTTAACAAACTTTATTTTTTTTTTAATATACAATTTTCACAGTGTATGTTTTCAAAAGCTAATTTAAATACCTGTCTAATGGTATACAAATCTTTGAAATCGGGCTTAGCTTCTCTACTTCCATTAACAACTCCAAAATCAATTGAAAGGCATCACACGATATGAAATCTCGCTTTCTGGAGCTTTTCATAGAGACTCGAAGCTATCCCTCTCAATAGTTATAAAGCTCCTAGTCATTTATCACAGCCGCAGAAGCTTTGTAGAATATTTTTCCTTTTATTTCTTATAAATTTTTCAAATAAAACTCGAATATTTTGTTAAATTAGGAGACGTCCACACTTTAAGCGTGAATAAACGAGCTTTTTAAGGTCGTTAGAAAAAGTGCTAAAATTAAGTTGTAAACACAAAAAAAAAAAACTCTTCCAATCCCAACATGCAAGACTCGTATTTAGTACAAGTTGTGTACACCGAGTTGCGTGGATCACTTGCTAATGTTACGACGGTCAATTACGGGGGACGACATGTTTCAAAGCTCGTTAAGCAAAACGTGCACGAATTCCTTCGTTTAAGCTTGTTCAAGATGAAAGAAAGAGGGCAAAGGTGACCACGCACTAAATACACAAAGTGGACGTGAACGTGTGGCTATGGAGGGAGTTTGCTTTGATGTTTTGTTTGTTGAGAACGTTTAGCACAAAGTTTGTGCTGCTTTATAATTGTTGTTGTTGTTATTTTGTATATTTTTTTATTTTTTATTTTTATATATTTTTTTCTTCTAAACCTTACTTCTGCGTGCTCCCTACAGCTTCTAGTCGTTTTTGTTTATGTTTGTCACATTAAAAAGTTTTGCAATTTGAAGCACATCACGTTTTGCACCTGATTTGTTTTTTACAACAAATAAATTAAGTCAAATCAGTGCAGCGCATTCGATTAAACAAACAACAAATGCGTTTAAGGTCAGCGTTGAGATTGTTAGAGAGTGAAGAAGTGTTGGACAGCGTGTTGACTAAGAGAATTATCGGAAGCTGGATGGACAAAAATTGTAGAAGGTATTGATTAAAGCAGCAAAAATTACAACAACAAGTCAAGTTGTAGAACATATGAAAATGTAGATGAATTGAAGGCTTTTGAAAATATTATCGCATGTGATTTTTACTACCATAAATGGGCCTTTTGGTTCAACCATTGTAAAGTAATATTCTCCAAAGCGTACCCTAAATAAAAAACATCAAGTGAAATGACCGCTCAAGGTTCAGTCTCAGATAAAAATATACTCTTTCTGCTTCGCTGCAGAAGCTCTTTTCGTGCACAGCTCTCTTTCGTTTTTACTTTCGCTATCCACCGTTCCGTTCTCAACTGTTCCACTCATCAAACCATGGTGCAATTGTAAGCACTCAAAATACAGGCTGTATCGCACCTTCGTTGCTACTCGTAAGTGTTCGTAGCTAGTGGAGCAAGCGTTGCTATTTTTATGATAAGCAAATGTGTGAAAACCTCTTTCGTTGATTGGCTTTGCATGCTATTATAATTCGCAATCAGTTTATGATATATTTCAAATACATAGTTTACGTTTTTCATTGAAAAATGTGAGCTTGAAAACACCAACCCACCAAGTTAAAGTTGCAGACAATTTTCTTATATATTTGCAAAAATTTCTTAATAATCCAAAGCACCCAAATACCAAATAATTTCTTATTCCTTAAACGTAAAAAAGTTCCTAACAACGTACCTGTTAATCTGCTTCATTGCCAACAACAAAATTTACTACGAGAATTTGGTGCACTTAGAAACTGTCGCTTTCTCTATTACTTTTCGTTTTTCTTTTACTTGCAATACAAAAGAAGAATCGCAAATATTTATTATTGAGGATATCGCGTTAAACGTTTTCGCCAATAGCAACGCCACAATGTGTTGTACGACTTATTGGCTATTAAATAAACCAACAGAGACAAACCAATTTTCAAAGCTTAAAAAAATTGAATTTTTTTTTTCCATTCTGCTTTGCCACTTTTCTACTACACACACAAGAGAATATTGGGAAACCTTGAATATGTACTGCAAAAGGGACGAGTGGGTAATTTTTAAAGTGAGTGGTCTGTGTCTAGGCGCTTTAGGCAACACTGGGCTGCAATTGCTGACAACTATTCTGTTAGTTGGAATAAGTCGATTGTAATTTATGTAGCCTACTTTTAGGCGCTAAATGCAAAATATTCCGACCGTATCCGAGATGAAACGAAGGGGCTCTGTCCGACTCTACCCTTTCAGTCATAAAAGAGACCACTTAGTAACTCTCACCTGCTCAAATACATGGGACCACTTCAACCTATACAAAGAGCTCAGTTCTGACATTAGTCCCATGTTCTTTTGTGACTCATCCCGTACTGCCTCTACACTAATCGCTTTGATGGCAGGGTTAACTGAAAGCTAAAAATGTCCACGATACCGCAGCTTTTGTACAAAGTTTGGATAATTTTTATGGTTATTGTGGGTATATTTTATGCGTTAACTTTCTAAGCTCGAAATTATGGGATCACTTGTTTATTTGAGGTGTTACTTCGTTAGCGGGTATTGACGAGTAAATAGCAAACAAGAAAAGAAGAAAAAAAGAAGAAGAAAAACCAACAAAAACAAATTAACAAACAAAGTGGCGACACCAAACATTTTTATGTAAATTTTCACAACAAAATGCGGAGTCCAATCCCTGGGTGGGTTGGAGTTTTAAAAGTGCTATGATGAGTACAAAATATTTCATAACCAACATATTGACAAGCTGCTGTGAAACAAAACAGTTTGAGTATAACTTTTAAGGGGAGACAAAAGGCGGAAGCAATTTGAGCAAAAAAAAACATAAATAAAATTGTGACACGTTCTAGACGTTGGAAGCTCATTACTTTATTGCTTTGTTGTTGTTGCTACTATTACCTATTGTTGGCAACTTTTATAGGCAGACGATAATAGACATGTTGGTATCGACAATTTAACAATAAAACGGCGTTATTTGAACCATTTAGGAGCCTTATGAGATTTATGAGCTTAGGTGGTAATATTTTAGTTTGAGCTAATATCAAGCTACCTTAAATTGCGGATAAACTTTGTAGACGCTCGTAAAGTTTATATGAATATAAAGCAATCATCATTAAGTTAATCTCAGACATTATCGAAAATCCGTAAAAGCCAAGCGTGAACGACAGATTTTATTGGAGTACAGAGGATTTGGGGATATGGTTGGGGATGAACATAAAATGACAATGAAAGATAAAAAGACGGAAAAGTTTTACTAGATGTGTAATGAGAGGTGAGAGGTATCATATCGGTAGATTAAAATTCGAGTCGCACGTCATAACCTTTACCATAATCGGGGTTATTCTAAACCCATCACTCGCAGGATCTTGGTGATTTTCGTTTCTCTTTCAGAAGCTCGTTCCGAGTCAATGTTATAAAATTTGGTCATCAAAAATTAAGTTCGTGCATAATACTCATTCAACACTTTCCGAAAAGCAGCGGTAGCAGGTGTTGAATCGACAATAATCTATTGTTCCAACACGTTAGTTTCCCAGCAAACCACTTATCCATACTAAATTAATCAAATTCACTTCAACCCCATGTCATTTGCCTTTCATGGTGTGTGCTACTTATTTGTCATATGATGGTCATCGGCCTGACGTTCCTTTTGTTAATCCTACTTCGACAAATTAATTGCTGTTTTTAACTTTGATTGTGGTCAGTCGTGCGTAGTTCGTTTGCAGTCAGCTCGACTGATTATGTCAATCAATTTCATTTCATTGTTTTTGTTGTGCTTTTTCGCTATCGCTCTCTCTCTCTATCTCTCATCAAACACGCTTGATGACTACAATCGATTGAGAATACGAGACAATTGTTGTTTGTGTTGTTGTTGTTGTTGCTGTTTGCATATTTTATGTCGCACATGAAATGTGAGTACTTTTACCTAGACAGCTGTACACTGACCCTCGCTCTATCTCTTTCCCGCACTCCTTATCTCTTTGAAATTGCTCTTCTTGTGGTCCATTTCAATGTTTGCACTTCCGCAGTCTTCTCCACTTTTTTGGTTTACAAAGTTTGATTGCTTTGTTGGGAGCTCTTCAAGTGCTTTACAGCTTCTGTTTGGTTTTGGTTTCCTGAGTTTCTTTGGTTTCGTTTATTTAACTTTGTTTATTCACTTGGATTTAATGGTTTAGCAAAGAAATTAAAATTTGCTGGAATGTAAATAATTCGAAATTCTTTAATTGAACTTGAGTTAGTTCCCGTATATAATATTTAGTGCGATTAGGTGGCAACTCTTCGTATTCAAAATACTTATGAATTTTTTTTTGTTGAAATGCAAAATGGATTACCTTTCTTTAGTACCGATTATCGCATATCAGATTTTTTTTTTAATTTTCGAATAGGTGGCAACCCTATAAAAACCGCTTGCTGCTAATATTTAAGTACGAGAACTTGAAATGTGGCATCATAAATAACTCCAAAGGTTCGTCCAAATAAGGCAAGTTTTTCTTTATATTATAACAGAATTACCAAACAATCAATAAGGTGGCAACGCTGGAAATAAGACCTGAAAATCTTTCGTTCGATAAAATATTGATATGGCATTTCACATTTCATTAAAAAAAAACTACCCTGAGTGGCAACACTTAGGTAAAAAGGTCAGTATTTAGCACGCTGTCTGCATATCAAATTGTGTATCAGAAGACCGCAATACATAGATAGAAATACATATTTATATTTATATGTGTGCGTTATAAGAAAATTCCACCTTCCGTAATATGCATTATTACGAGTACGACAAAGTTTGAACTAACTAAAAGCCCAGAGCAATTTTGAAAAAGTTAAATAGAAGCATATCATATTATTATACTCGTTCTTAGTCAATGAAATTCAAAAGAAAGAAATGGCACACAAAGCCTTAACTGTTGGTCAGTCTATTTGCAAGACGTTTAGTCTGTCAGTGAATCAGCTGATTAGATGTTCGAAGATAACACACTTACACACTTACAAGCTGATATAAGCCAGCGAACCCAACTCGTGCGCCTCATAGAAAGCATTGTCTAGCAAGTTGAACGGTGAGGGAAAGAGATTTTTTGAAACTTTGTAGAAACTTTTAATTTGTTCCCAATTTTGTGAGTTTGAACTTATTTGTTTGCCAATAGCTATCACATGTCCTTGCTTGCTCGCATGTTAAGGTCTTTCACACCAACTGGAATGTCATAGATGTGCTTGACATAAATGTTGTGTTGCGTCATAGATATTTGTAATGGAATTTGTATGTGTGTTGTGTAAATGTATGTGAAAGTCGGTATAAAAGTGGAAGCAAACTAAAATAATTTTCAGCTGGACAAGTTAAGTTTCTTAAAAACGGACGGTAGCCGAGCTGGCGAAAAGTTTAAAATTCACTGAAGAATATTTAAACAAAAATCCGTTCAAAAATAATAATAAATAATAGATAATAAATAATACATAGTAAATAATAAATAATAAATAATAAATAATAAATAATAAATAATAAATAATAAATAATAAATAATAAATAATAAATAATAAATAATAAATAATAAATAATAAATAATAAATAATAAATAATAAATAATAAATAATAAATAATAAATAATAAATAATAAATAATAAATAATAAATAATAAATAATAAATAATAAATAATAAATAATAAATAATAGATAATAAATAATAAAAAATAAATAATAAATAATAAATAATGAATAATAAATAATAAATAATAAATAGTAAATAATAAATAATAAATAATAAATAATAAATAATAAATAATAAATAATAAATAATAAATAATAAATAAAAAATAAATAATAAATAATAAATAATAAATAATAAATAATAAATAATAAATAATAAATAATAAATAATAAATAATAAATAATAAATAATAAATAATAAATAATAAATAATAAATAATAAATAATAAATAATAAATAATAAATAATAAATAATAAATAAATAATAAATTATAAATAATAAATAATCAATACAAAATAATAACAAAAAAACTAATAAATAATAAATAAAAACTAATTAATAATAAATAATAATTAATAAATAATAAATAATAAATAATAAATAATAAATAATAAATAATAAATAATAAATAATAAATAACAAATAACAAATAATAAATAATAAATAATAAATAATAAATAATAAATAGTAAATAATAAATAATAAATAAATAATAAATAATAAATTATAAATAAATAATAAAAAATAAATAATAAATAATCAATACAAAATAATAACAAAAAAACTAATAAATAATAAATAAAAAATAATTAATAATAAATAATAATTAATAAATATTGAATAATAAATAATAAATAATAAATAATAAATAATAATAGTAAATAATAAATAATAAATAATAAATAATAAATAATAAATAATAAATAATAAATAAAAAATAATAAATAATAAATAATTAGTAATATAATCGACTCAAGTAAAAATCGATTATTTATTCACATTCCTATTGCTACAGGCAAACCATACATATATGCTATTATCACGAGGAGAAAGATCCAATCACACGTGCTCTCATTCTCCAATCACGCTAACAAAGTAACACAAAAGCTAGAAGAAAATAGTCGGTAAACTTTTTCAATTAAATTTATGAGCTAATAAAATATTAAGTCGATAACGAATGCTAAGTGTGGCGTTAAACAAAAGTCTAAGAAAATATTTATTATTCAGTATTCATAGATTTGTAGTCGCATTATATTCGGCAATCAATACAGAGCAGGAGGAAGGTAGGCATTGTGTTAATGGATTTCCTTGCATGTGTGGGTGTTCTACCACTCTAATAGCTTTTAAGTTAGCCGACAAGTTAAGTTTGTTAAGTGCAAATCGACTGGTCGGTTAAATTGTGAGAGAATATCAAATGAGAATGAATGATATAAGAAAAGTTGTGCCAAAGTAATGTGGGTAGGTGGTTAAGTAGTGTTTCAGTTGAATCGATTATTACTGACCAACATTAAAGTGGCACGCTTGGTATGGTATTATTATATTTGCTTGCTTTAATTTTGAATATTTTTTAGTAAGATTACTCTTTAAATAAACAGCAATAAACAATTTTTTATACTTATTTACAAATGTAAATCAAAAACTCACAAAGTGTAAATTTATGTATAACAACAATAAAATGACAAAATAATGGAAAAAATGTAAATGGCGCTTACATCTTGAACAGCAGAAACTTATAAAAATGTAAAACTACAACACACAATCATGCACACATGAATGCAGAGAGGGAAATAAAGAGAAAGAAAAGCGTAGAATTTCTCCAACGGGTGTCAAAGTGAGTCAGTGATGCGATGAAAAATTGTCGTTACATAACTGGCAAGAAGAAGAAGCGAAAAAATTGTTATGCCACATTGTGTAAATTGCCTGCCGTAAGCAGCTGACACCAACAAATGCATACTTCACTGGTTGAACAAATCGCATGAATAGCAACAACAAAATCAACGAGTAGGCGCTAATGCGCAAATAACATTTACAAATATAAAAGACAAAAATAAATAGAAAAGTAACAACAACAACAGCAAAGTAACAATAATGCGTTGATAAGATTATTGTCAACATAACAATGGCTTACGCTGTTGGCGTTGATGATTATAATGATGACGTTGACAGCGACAATTTTGTTATGCATCGCCTGTGGAAATACTCGTAAGTACGCCGTGGCGTATACGCAATTATTGCTCTTTTGAGGTTGCATTTTATGTTATGTTATGTTATGTTATGTTTTCTTATGTTATGTTATGTTATTTTATGTTATGCTGTCTTAAGTTATGTTATGTTATTTTATATTTATGTTATTGTTATGTTATTTTATGTTATGTTATGTTATGTTATGTTATGTTATGTTATGTTATGTTATGTTATGTTATGTTATTGTTATGTTATGTTATGTTATGTTATGTTATGTTATGTTATGTTATGTTATGTTATGTTATGTTATGTTATGTTATGTTATGTTATGTTATGTTATGTTATGTTATGTTATGTTATGTTATGTTATGTTATGTTATGTTATGTTATGTTATGTTATGTTATGTTATGTTATGTTATGTTATGTTATGTTATGTTATGTTATGTTATGTTATGCTATGTTATGTTATGTTATGTTATGTTATGTTATGTATTAAAAAAAAAGAAATGATATACATATCTATCATCTGGTAAAAGGTGTCATGTGATGTGTTGCAATAGAGATATCGATTGATGTGATATTTGATTAAGATGATGTGATGAAAACTTGATTGCTATTTGAAGGTGCTCACTGCTATTTTTCACAAATCTCAGCACAATTAGTACTCCATAAACCTAGACACAAAATAATTATCAATTTCCACGTATAACCCAACGAGTTTATTTGTCACTCCAATTAGTATTTTATTACTTTTTGTACGTAAAATCAGCAGCATAAATGTTAAAGTAACTGATATCTGGCTTAAGTGTGAGCTTTATTTTATTACCAATTTTATTTGCAACAGTCAATTAAAGTTGTCAGCCTTTGGCGCTAAAGCGCTGTCAATAGGAAGCGCAATAAAAGCTTTGCTATGAATAAAAAAAAATAAAACAACACATCGTTATCACAGCCACGCATGCGATGATAAAATACCGAGTACAACAACATATTTGTATACATATCATTTACATTCTCATATACATATGTATTTATATATATAACGTGAGGTTGAAAATCAGATATCTGCGATTAGAAACCATAACCGCCTAGGTTTTGAATTGTTACAATCACTTGCATAGCTAATTCTGCAACACGTTGAATATCACTAGCTCGAATAAATAAAAACAAAAAAACATTTTATTAAAAAAAAAAAAGTTTTCATGGCATTACAAAAGCAAAAAAAAATATATAAAAACAATTAAACATAGACCATAAACATCAACTGATCCCAATTAACCGGAACAATGACGGAATCAGTTAAGTGACTAGAGAACGTACTGAAAAAAAAAGATTAAAGCGATTATTAGGTGGTCAGTGTTGATGCGATGTCCAAGTGATCTAAATACCCATACAAATTTAATTAAATGAGATTTTCATTATTTCCAAGAACAGTCTAATGGAAGGGAAATCAAGGTCCATAAACTAAAATATTTTCAAAAAGTCTTCGAACAGAGATAATTTTAATCGTTATTGGAACATCGCGTTCCACTCGAAGGCGTAACCAGTTCTGGTTCATGGGATACTACCACTAACGTCAAATAAATTTCTAGTTCACTCTACTCACTGACTCGCTCTATTATCCTTAACTCTTTAAAACACCACCAGTAACAACAAAAAGCGACAACACTCAAACCGCAAATGACAATCGGCCGCAGCTGTCATGGTAACTGATGAAGGCTCATCTGAACTGAGCTCATTGCTACGACGATAAAATAAAAGCTTGACGAGATTAAATTGACTGGAAAGTTGTAGAATTGTTAAAGCATCACTTTTGTTGGCCATAAAAAAATAGCAAAACAGTTAAAACAACAACAACAAAACAAAAACAACAAAAAGAGATAGTAGTTTACGCGCGTGTTGATGCTGGCAACATCAGTTAACGCAGTGATGTGATGGCCAACAAAAATAATTAACAACATTCGTAATTAAGTCGAATGAGCGTGAACAAAACAATAAAAAAAGTATAAAAAAAACATTGTCAGGACATTAGACCTAATAGGAATGGTAAAGGTTGTATGAAACTTGATTTACAAAACTAACAGAACGACCTTAATGCTAAGCACAGGGTGATTGCTATGATTGGTAAATGGGCACATTTTCACTTTCTCAAAACAGAGCATGACAATTAGGGGGAGAATTATTCGTATATTTTGGACTTAAAAATCCTCTTTCAGCTCTTGTAAGGCGTTTTCGAATCAAAGGCTGAGATAGAATAACGGTCTCAACAAGGAACTCAAAAAAGTAAGTGAGTCATACAGAAGGTTCCAGAGCTCGTTTCCAAAGCATTCAGATCAGACCTGTTAAATCTGGATTAAAATTAAAAACTGCTCTACGAATTTAATTGATTAATTATGATATTCGAACATTTTCAGAATAATTAATCGATTAGGATTAAATTTTGTGTTGGATTAGTGAGGATTTATTTCATTTTCAAATTTAATTCTAGCATTAATCAAATTAATCAAAAATTCAATTTGATTAAAATGTTTGACTAATTGCGATTATCGAGAATAAATAACAAACTTTAAATACATCTTAATATTAATTATAAATGCATCCAAAAAAAATTATATGCATATTCCCAGCAAATCATGGGAGTCATACATGAGTCAGAAAGGAGTCCTAAATGGGAGCGTTTCTGCTCTTTATGAGCTCGTTTTTGAGTCCGAAATGAGGGTACATATTTTCCTTCCCACGAAGTTCGTCCGATATGAGCCTGAGTCCATACATATATCATTTGGGCTTAATCAAAAGTCATAAAGGACACATTTTTTCTCATAAACGGCACTTATTTATCCTCTTTAATCGCAATTAATCAAAAATTTTAATCAAATTGAAATTTTGATTTATTTGATTAATCCTTCGATTAAATTTGAAAACGAAATAAATCCTCATTAATCCTAATTAATCAAACACAATATTTAATCCTAATCGATTAATTTGTTCAATTATCACAATTAATCAATTATTACAAAAATAACAAAAAAATTTAATTTGATTATCATTGATTAAGATTAATAATCATTATTTAACAGGTCTGATTGAGACTAGGAGCAGCAATGGGTAAGTCATCTGTGCTACTGAATTTTTGTTTTAAAATTTCACGAGCGCTTGTCTTTACACTAAGTGACCTCCAGAGCCTTCCCTCTAAATGAGAGGCTTTAACTAAGGATGAGAAGGATAAGCAAATATCTTTTTTATTTCCGTTTTAAGGGGTCAAGCACTCTATCAAATCATTCTTAATTATACCAAAAAAAACGGAACTACCCTCTTACTATCTTTCAACCGTTCACTAAACTTTTCACTAATGAGGCCAACAAGACATCAGTTATTCATTAGCCTACAGCATTTCCCAATGGGTTGCAATAAAAAACAAATTTTTTTTTTAAATTTTTATTTTTTTTTCTGTGTTTATGCAGCGAGTAAATTTAGTCGCGGTGCTGCTTGCTGATTTGGTTATTTTAACTATCGTTTGTCAACACTGGACACTGTGCTCGGGTCGGCAATTATCGAGTACAACTAGCAACGCGCTCGCTCAGTGAAATGAAAACAAAAACTCTGGCTGAACTCGTTTTGGAATTAAACAAATAAAAGCGCCACAAATGGCATAGGAAAGTGAGTTGACAGATGGATGACACAATGCGGTTGAAAAGTAAACAAAAAGACAGAGAAAAGAGTGGTGGAGAAGAGTGCGGAAATATTAGCGCTTCACAGTGGTTCTGAAGTGGAATTGGCTTGCATTGCGTTGGTTGGCTGGAAACAATGAGGCTGGATGCGGCGCCACTAACAAAATTCGTAATATGAAAGTGAGGAGTTGGAAAGAGGAAGAGGTGTATAAAACCTAATAAGGATGCTGCTTTATCGAAGTGTGTGAAACCGCTCCTAAAAACCAAAGAACATATTAAAATATTCAAAGTTTACACGGACCTTCATTGAGTGTTGCCCAGGAATCCAAGCAATAGACACATCTGTGTCATCTCTTAGAACATACATAATAGGCCAAGTGAGGCAAGAGGTGGTACTCCAGCATCTACTTTGGGAGGGGAAAGTAGCTAAGACTTAAGCTTCTTATACCGCTTTCTAACTCATTCCAATCGTAACTCTTTTCAGCGAGAACCCATTAGACTTGTAGCAAAGTGGTGCACTCTCACTGATCCATAGCCCAACGCAGACGACTTCACAAATTAATTTACAATTCTTCTCAATATTCCGACTTTGTTTACTTAAGTATGAACGTCGTGCTCTGCAATCACAAACGTTGACCAAAAACGACTAAGGAGCAAGCAAAGAGACCATTGAATCCTTTCGCAAAAAAAATCACAAAAAAAATCAACCATACAAAATTTGCTGAACTCTGTAGCCAGCTGCACACAATGTCCACCCACAAGTTTTTGTACCAAGCATGGCGGTAGCATAATATTTATCTTTGTTGTTGTTGCTTTGTCAACAGTATCACCAACTCAAGTTTTCTTTCCATCACGACATTTGAGCTCATTGTGCTGTTGTACGCCTGAGGTAAATGGATACATCACAGCGTTCCAAAACTAAAGCAGTGTTTGGGTGCAAAGCTTGGCTATGGCCTTTGTGGTGTTCTTGACTTGGCTTGGGTACATTTGCAAAGTGTCCGGAATGAAGATATTTACACGCACCAACAAAGTTACGCAGCATTCGTTTTGAATTGTGGGTCATGGAAGCAAAAGACAATAGAGCTGTAGGCGTTGAGGGAACATGGAAGGGGGGAGAGTAGTGGAGTAGTAGACCAAACTCGCTTTGCTTGGTAACAGACGCTAAAGTCGTGGAGCTTCATTATGAAGTGGGTGGAAGTGTGCGGAGGAATTCAAGGAAAGTTAATGCTGATGTGAACTTACTTTTACGAGGTTTGTTTGATAAGTCTAGCGGAATTTGTGAAGGTGCAAACATTTTATTATTTCATCGTGGGATTAAGTGTTTGGCTGGAAAATGCGAAAAGAACTGCAAAGCTCGCAAAGATTTGTTGCCATAAGTCGCTTCAAGATTTGACTGAAATTCTCGTGAGCTAGTTTCGTCTCAAAGCTGCAATGCCCAAAGCAGGTGCTGCCAGGGAAGTGGGAGTGGATGTAGAAATTTTTTTGTCAGCAATCTCCACAGAAAACTGGCAGTTTTTATGGGGTGGAACCAAACTAATAATGGTCTGAAGATTGCGTGCTACGAGCTCGTAAACATGTAGTCTTTATCGCTCTTCACTATACACTTCAAGTGGCGGTTTGAGGAGTAGAAATTTCCAGTACTTGCCTAAGTCCGTGGATACTCCAATTGCAAACTCAGCATATCCCACTGGACTTGTATTGCCGCTCCTCGTATTTGCACTTTTAATTATGCGACGCTGCTTGGAAGCCACATTGCGCTACTCCTTTCTTCTTTCACTTAGATATTTCCCCAGTTTACATTTCCGTTTCAATTACATTTTCGCGCCCCAGTGAACCTTTTGTTACTTTGAGCGCCAATGTCTTTAGTTTACTCTTGCCAAAATGAAGCAAAAGAAGTTTTAAGAAACTTCACTATTTTGATGAGCTCAAATTGTGAAGTGGGCATGCACACTGCATTGAGTTCGAGTTTGAGTTAATTGTAACAAACTCACTCGTTACTTCAGCGAAACCTAAAAGTCATATCGGTTGCGTCTTCATCACTCGCCAGCTCATTTACACCGAATAACATTGAATTAATTTTCATAGTTTGTATCAACTCAAAAAATACTTTAAATGCAGCCCCAGCGCATCATTTACGAGCTATTGACTCCATTTCCCCATCGAGCACACTCAGCGCTCATGTTTACTTCTTCAGAGCTCTAACGAGCAAACTCATTTCCTTGCGTATCGCCTCCAGGTGGCCACACCAATAGCGCACGACGAGACTTCCAAACACCGCAAGAGAGGAAGTTACGAGCTCGCTTGCATTTTGTATGAGCCAAACATCACGTAAGCCATTGATCAGATGCACGCGACACACATCACAATTGAATTTTAGTAAGCAACAAACCGTAAGTCCCCCAAGGCATTGAGTAGTGCAGTAGTATGCACACAAAAAATGAAGAAGAACAAGAACAAGAAGTGGAAAATGTAAAAAAAAAACTCAAACAAAAAAAACTTGCAATGAAAACAGAGCATAAAAATCGCCAAACAGCTCATAATAGTAGCACGCGCCAATTTGCCGGAGATGGAAATGGTTGTAGTAGTGAAATTGAAGCTGCCAGCAGTCGCATTGTCACATAGTTGCTGCCGCCATTGTGTGTCATTGTCGCATATCGAAGCAATGAAGTGCGAGTAGTTGATGATGGCAAGCTAGAAATTGAGAAAATGAAAAAAGAAAAATGAAAATTCTGGAACAAATGAGCTGCTTAAAAAAGCTATAAACCCATGATGCTTATAGACAAACTCAACAATGCAGAGACAAACAGACAAACAGTAGCTGAACGTCTGTTAGATGTACGCCAATGCTAGAGGACTAAGGGGGCTTGTGGTATGAGCTTGAGGGAGTTAAGTTGACATTAACGCTTTGTGACAAATATAAAAAAGAAATACACATTTTTTCTACAAATCTGATAATGTCAAGTGCGCATAAGTGAGGTGGCAATGGCTTATATGACAAGTAAGCTTGAAAGCTTTTTTTAAAAGAGCGCTTTAAAGTTCATTTTGAGCTTTAATATCTGCATTTGATTATTATTTTAATAAAAGACAAAAACGTGTACATCGAATTTAGTAGTTGATAAATAAAAGTTAATATTAATAATGAAGCTTTTTTAGCGTAGCTTAAAGCTCATTAAAGACTTCATATTGTTAACAGCAGAAATGGTTATTAGATTAATGAAATATTGCGCGCAATAAAAACCTTCACGAAGACAAAAATGGATATATCGAATTTAGCAGTTTATAATGAAGCTTTTTCAACGTAGCTTTAAGCTTATTACAGAAGCTTTCTATGGAAGCTTTCACACATGTTTAAGTAGTACTTTCACATTGTTAACATCACAAATGGTTTGGTATATAGCAAGTCATGCAATATTTCTGTGATCATTCACTCTTTTTTAAAGCTTAACTAATGTTCCAATATCCTTGAAGATTTACACCAGAGCTTTACTGAAGGTGTGTGTTTTAGCTAAGTAAAGCATTGCCAGCGTGCGTTGGATGAGCAAGAGGGCAAGAGAGCAAACCAGTTTTAATCAAATTCGATATCACATGCATGAGTTCAACGCTTATTTATTAAAGTAGAATAGCATTCTAGTAATAAAGCGATGCCAGACGTTTCAAAACTGAGGGTGTTTGTCTTTGCTTAAGAGTATTTTTAAAGAAATCAAAATATTATTTGGGCAAATCTCTAAAACAAACAAAGGTACTTCCGTCTCTTATCGCTGATTAATTGCTTGTTAAGATACTAAAGTTTAAATATATTTTAGTTGTTAGGTGTGAAACTCGGCTAAATGTTAGTATCCTGAGTTTAAGGTATGAGTCTTTGCTAATAGAATTTAAAAATAAAAACTTTAAAATTCTAACAAGCATTAAGCACAAACAAAGCAATAACCTACTAACCAAATTCAAAATAATTTATGAACTCCTTGACCTCAACAAAATCCAAACGGTGCACAATAACTTGCAGGCGGGTCATGTACCAGCAGAGGTCGAGGTAAGGCAGGCATTCACATTCATTTGACATCATTCAACTTAACATTGCCACAAGGAAACTGACCGCCAAAATATGCTAAGCAGAAAAGTGATGAAGAGAGCGAGGGGAAGGAAGGAAGGCATAAAGATAAAATAGGTGAGTATGCAAGGCAGATCTGCAGCGCTGAATAATGATTTGTATTGCATTGACGGTTAGTAGCCAACCAAACAACTTGACCTAACACAGACAACAACACCAGCGAGCCAAGGATTTATTGCAATTTGCGGCTGAACGTGGGCAGCAGCAGTGGAGTTAAGTGAAACTGTATACAAAGTGCAGTTGGCGGCAGAACTTAATTGCATTCAAGTAGGCGAGAAAGCTGGAAGGGCGTGGAAAGTGGAGAGTAGAAAAACAGTGCGAAAAGAGGATGATGCTGAGATTTGGTAGAAAAAATGGAAAACACGAACCACATTTGAAGAATTTTATTAATGACAAAAACCCAAATTAGAATTTTAATTAAATGGTTTTATCAGTTGGAGCTAGAAAAGCATGTAAAGGCATACCTACATACAGTGAGTGCTACTCTAAATGGCACACAAATATATTTTCAAAATTTCTTTAACTTATAATCAAGTATTAGTTTCATATAAAAACTTAGATTTTTTTGTCTTAGAAATTTTTAGAATAAGTATTTCGATCTCATGTTAAAGTGTAAACCAATGTTTTAAAAATTAAAAAAAAAATTGTATTAAATGAAAATATTGTAGAAATGTAGTATGCAGTTTCATAGTCTCTCAAATTCTAGTCTCACAAAGTGTATGTCTTAATGTTCCTGAAAATTCGCTACATTTTTGGTTATTTTTTTTTTCGGGATAGCTCTGAGAGAAAAAATACCACACGTCATGTAAAAAAAAAAATTACCAAAAATCAACCAAATTTTTAAGAGCCTAAAGACTGGCACTTTGTGAAGTAGAATTTGACAAGCTATAAAACTGCATACTCTGAAATATTTTTACAATATTTTTATACATTTTTTTTTTTTTGATTTTTGGTTCAAAACTTCCAAACCGATTTCTTAATTTTCCCAGAATTTTTAGAATTTTCTCATAAACAAAGCCATGGTTCAAAAAAAGTCTATGAAAGAAAAATCTATAGTTTTTATATGAAATTAAAAACTGGATATTTGGGCCATTTTGAGTGCCACTCACTGTAGCTGTAAGCCCTCGAGTGCTTGTAACCCAATAAATTGAAGTCGGGCATTTGCATTTGACTTTTCTCAACACCTACATGTTGACCAAGAGAAAAGGAAATAGATGCCGGCATTATTTTTGTTGTACATACAAGTTTATGTATATGTGTATTTGTGCATTTGTGTGTAATTCGTTTCCGCAACTCACTTTCAATAGCAGTACTATCATCAGTACGTAGCTGTGACACAGTCTAGTGAACGTTATCAATGTATGCACAATACTCGACGCAACTCGAATCCCACTCTGCTCTCTCTTCATCCCCTCTTCTCAAATAAGCACACACATACATCGGCACTTCCTGAGCTCTTTTATATTTCAACATGACGCCTTCGGCACTTTTTACGATCCTTAACTTGAAGCTTTGAGCTGCATTGGGGTGATCCAAAGACTAAATTCGATGTGGTGCCACTGGTATCTGAGCTGTAAGCGAGACTTGGCTTAGTATGCGTGTATGTAAATTCTTGGTTGACTGCTTCTTGATATGGCAAAAAACCAGAGTCGATGATGATATCGTCTAGGATTCGAGGCAAACTCCCCAAGGTAGGTTTTCGTGAGCGTAAATTCTCGGGCATCGAAACCTAAACGCATTAGACAGGGTATACGGTGGAACTCATA
>OX608080.1:105231289-105233789 GCA_951509765.1 Sphenella marginata | reverse complement strand
TAAACTACAAATCAGTTAACAACATACATCAACCGAACTAAACTTATCACAATTTCCATCGTTTGTCTGATAAACAATGAAGAAGCGAGCAAAAATATATAAATCAATTTATTTTATTTTATTTTATTTTATTTTATTTTATTTTATTTTATTTTATTTTATTTTAATTTTATTTTATTTTAATTTAGTTTAATTTTATTTTATTTTATTTTATTTTATTTTATTTTACTTTATTTTATTTTATTTTATTTTATTTTATTTTATTTTATTTTATTTTATTTTATTTTATTTTATTTTATTTTATTTTATTTTATTTTATTTTATTTTATTTTATTTTATTTTATTTTATTTTATTTTATTTTATTTTATTTTATTTTATTTTATTTTATTTTCTTTTATTTTATTTTATTTTATTTTATTTTATTTTATTTTATTTTATTTTATTTTATTTTATTTTATTTTATTTATTTGTTATCTTCTTTTCCAGAGAATTCTTAGTCCCAGGAAGAGCACTGAAGTTAAAGAAATCCATTTTTAGTTTTAAAAATTCTTCAAGAAATGCAGTCGAAAACCACATCCAGCATATGGCAGATGGGAAATGACATAAATTACTTTAGTGTACTCGCATATGATAGTTTAAGTATGGTTATGAATTGTATGTATGCATGTAAGTACAAATAAAAGCCTGTTGACCGGAAATGGAAATTAAAGTTTGAATATTTCATTTGCGGTGATGGTCACAACTGCAGCAATGTGATTGGAAACTGAAGGCCAGATTACAGAAGAAAGTACCAAAAGTTGGTGAGAATTTGCAACGAATTGTTTGTAAGAATTGAGGTGGAGAAGGTACGTGCGTGTGTGCGAAGAAGCCACTTGGTATGCAGGATGACTTGGAGAACAAACTAACTCTTTGCATGTGAGGATTTCACTGTGTTTGTACGACAAACAATGCAATTATTAGTTCAACGCTGTTGGCAAAGATTGTCTTATGCTAAAACAACGCACATACTCTTACATACATACATATGTACATCCCAGAGGTTAAGTGCTGCTGCTCTGTGTCAGCTTGTGTGAGAATGTAAGCATATGTGATGGCCAGTGGCTTAATAAGGAAGTGTCCAGTGAGTCCATTGTGAGTTCGTTAAGATTAAATTAAATCTGTAAGGCATGCAAATATGCACAAATTTATGTATGGATACATGTTTGTATGTGGATGTGGACACAAGTTGCATGCCACACACGTTACGGCTAAACAAGCACTTCATTCTTAGCATAAACGACAAGGTTTCTGAGTGGCTTTTTAAATCAATTAATTTCACAAAGAAACCCAAACGTAAAAATTTACTTACGGCTAGTACAGGGTATGTGATACGAACTTAGAAGACCGAATTTATCTTTTACAAGAACACTCAGCTCTGCTACGTTGCTTTAGAACTTATAATATAAGTTTCTGACGGTTTCCGATTTTAATCATTTTATCTCTGAAACCAATTCAGCTATGGAACTTATTCACATTTCTTATTACAGCTCTCATTATGACCTTTCATTTGATACCCATATTGTGCTAACTTATTTTGGATCATTTTGGTCCATATGTTCGTCGATAACTTTGAAACAAGTATAGTTATCGAAATAAATGATACATTATATGTTAACTTAGATAACTAGTAATGCAACAGTCATATTTTCAACAAATTCTATGTAGCAGTTCTTGAATGATGTGCGATCAAACATACAGACATATGGACAAATATTTTAAAAACTGTTGTTTTGGATCATATTTTGGTACTACACAAATAATTATCGGCTCCTCGTAGCTCCGTTAAATATCCCTCTTGGTTTGCGTGGTGCAGAAGAGCTGAGTTCCAATAAAATTTTGAGATTTTAAATCCTGATCTCCCACAAGCTCCTATAAATCCAAATTTTTTACATCAAGAGCGCTTCAATTTAAAAACTATTTTCCTTAGTACGAGCCAGTTAAACTGAACTGTGGCCTCCTCTTTGTATATATGCTACATACCCCCGCTCCCTCCCACTCACGCATAAGCTGCATTACAATTAAGTTTTTGTTTTTGTTAAAATATTTTTAGTCTATTATGTATGCAGCTTGAGTTCATTGAAGAATTAATTCGAGTTCATTGAAGTTGATTGTGTGCTAATTGTATTGGGTAAACGTGCTAAGAGCTTGTGGTAAGTTTGTTACTATGAGCTCGGAAGTGCTGGATGTTTGATCAAATTAGCATGAAAGGATGTGGTGCTTAAAATTATGAAAACATCAGAGGAAGAATCACTTAAAAATATTGAAACTGAATTTAAACGAGTGAGGGAGTTGAGGAAATTTATGGGCGTTTTGTAGTGCTGGGCCAGAAAATATTTGTGAGTGTGAAGTCCAACACACAACATTTGAAATTCTTCCAGTTTCGTGATAAAGCATACCAGTGCTCCCCTCTTACCGGTGTCTGACGCTGGTTTAAAACACCGTTATTTTATTTTATTTTAT
>OX608080.1:105111289-105228789 GCA_951509765.1 Sphenella marginata | reverse complement strand
ATTTTTGAGCTGTCGTCTTTGTCCAAACAGAGGCTGATTTTTTGCCCAAAAGAGCCAAGCCTCGCTGCATCTCAAAACAGAGTAGACTGAGTCCGATTTTAATCATTATATGTATCTCTACAACCAGTTGAGATATCGAACTTAATTCCATCGCCTCTATCAGCACTCAGTCTCACCTTTCGTTTGAAACCCATATTGTACTAACACATTTTGCAACACCCTGGTCCACATGTTTGTCGATAACTCTGAAATAAGTCGAGCTATCGAAAGAAGTTATACCTTAAATGTTAACTGAGATAATGAGTTATGTAACGGTAAAAGTTCCAACAATTTCTATATAGCAGTTCTTGAGTGATGCGCGCACAAACGTACAAACAAACAGACAAAAATTCTAGAAACTATTAATTTGGTTTAGTTATGATGCCTAGTCTAGATTTTTTTTAAATATCTGCCTTGTACTGACATAGAACTCTTATAATTTTAATTGGACCATACGGCTAATCTCTTTCCAGTTTAGACAACTCTCAGTAACCCGTGGACAACTTTGGATAAAATCTCTTTAGTTCTATATGACTCACCTCGAGTGCAGGATATTTGGCTTGACATGACTCGTAGAATGTATCACTTTGTATGTAAATTGGCGATCTAATTCTTGAAATTTCTAAAAAAGAACTTCTGGCGCTGCCAAGTGACGCACTTCGACACAGAAATGCCCACAGTCCAACGACTTGGCAGCGATAGCACATTCCGTTTTTGTGCCAAACCAATGCAACATTTTATCTCATTGCGACTTTTGTGAGTCCACAAACCATTCAACAAACATATTTATGTCCAAATAGTAATTGCAATAACAACAAAAATCACCAATAAAGCTGACTAGAAGAAGAAGCAGAGCGTATGTAGTTTAGACTCCGCAATGTCTACACTTTGATTCCTTTGTAGCTTTGCCAAAAGCCAGCCAGTCGCTGAGTAAACGATTTTCGGATTTGTGAAGATTTGCCATTCCCATATTTCTAACAAAATGTATGAAGCTAAGCAGCAAACAAAGCATAGAAATTTGAAAATGGCCAAACATGAGCTGGCATTAATTTGTATTTGCCATAGTTGGGAGCAGTCACGACTGTAGGGCAGCGCTGCTTCTCTGTGGTGTAATTTGAACTTTCATTCCTTTCCGCAAGGATCTCTGAAGCTGCAAAGTGAAACTGAAATTGGAACGAAATGGAAATCGGAACAAAGTGGAAATCGAAACAACAAAGTGGAAATCGAAACGAAGTGGAACTCAGAACACAGTGGAAATCGGACCGAAACCATAACAAAATGGAAACAAGAACAAACTCATAACGGAACCAAAATTAAACTGCATGCGGAACGAAACTGAAATGGGATCGAAACTATAATTAAATTGGCACGAAACTAAATTGAAACAAAATTTAAACCTGTAGCGAAAGAAGAACTAAATAAAACCGTAATGAAACCGATACGAAATTGAAACCGGAACGAAACTGAAATCGGATCGAAACCGAAACTCAACAAAATTGTGACTCAACTGAAATGGAATCGAAACTACATACACTGAAATTATAAAAAAATGATATGAAATTAAAGCCGGAATGAATCTGAAACTAAATTGAAATATGATTAAACACGTCACCGAACCAGAAGGAAACGGCACCCGGAACTAAATAAACTGAAATCCGACCTAAGCTGAAACTCGCACAAAATCGTAGGTCAACTGGAATCGGATCGAAATTAAACTGAAAGTGGACTAAAAATACCGGTACAAAATTAAAACCGAAACGAATCTGAAATGGGATCACAACCGAAACTAAATTGAAACATGATCAAATCGTAACAAAATCACACCGAAACCAGAACTGAACTAAAGTCAGATCGAAACCCAAATTCGAACAAAATCGTGAGGTAACTGAAATGGAATCGAAACTATACTAAAATTATAACAAAGTAAGCCCGAAATTGAAACCGAACGAAAAATAATTGGATCGAGACCAAAACGAAATTAAACTAAGATCGGATCGACCCTGAAATTGGAACAAAATTGTGATGCAACTGAATTGGAATAGAAACTATAACTAAACGGGTATGAAATATTAACCGAAACGAATCTGATCGGATCGCAACCGAAACTAAATTGAACTAAAATACGATCGAAACCGAAAGTGGAACGAAACAGCAAAAAAAAATCAGTTTTGTGAAATAAGTTTAATTTGAAACTAGTTCCGAGACTTTGTCAAGCCCATTCCAACTACTAGGGCCACTAACATATCTCGTCCAAAAATTGCATGTTGGTCATGTCTGCCAAAATGTTTGTATGGCGCCAATGGCTAAATGATGTCAATCACAATTTGTTTAATTTTACTCTTCTTCTTCTTATTTTTGGACAATTTTATTTTTATTTCTTTTATCCAACTCAGCTCACACACACACAATTACTTAGCAGCTCAAATCGTTAGGTCAACGCCTCACCAAACCAAAGTTCCCAACACTGTGTAACATTTTTTTTTTTATGCGAATAATTTATTACCGAATTCGATAGTTTTGTGGTGCCAAGGTATGAGCTCAATTTTGAAACTTGAATACTTTGGATATGCAAAGGTTTATGGCGCGTATTTAATAGCAAAAAATAGTTAGAACAAAGTTTGGCAAACCTCAGATGGTTTAATGTTAGCCATTAAAGGTTTTAAGGTTTTACTAAAGAATAAAGTCAAACATACTCGTATGTATGCATGAGAATAAATGACCACCCGATGGGTTATGAACATTGGCGCCGGTTCGTTTCATAGAGGAATTACTTAGAATAGGACAATGTCGCAGGTGATTTATAGAAAAGTTTTGCGATACAACGTTCTTGAAACAAATTTTGATACAGGGTGATGTGCCACTCCTCCATCGGTATATAACATTTTTCCAGACACTCCAACGTACGATTCGACTTTCCGGAAAATTTTCAAAACCACTGTGTTCGACGTACAAAACTTGCAAAGAGGCGACAGTAAAGTGATAATGGCGTAAAACTCTCTTGAAACGCAGAAAGTAAAAAATTTTCCCCGAACAGCTAAACAGTTGTTGCTTTTTTCATAGGTGAATAGCTCAAATTTGTAGGTTTTTGTTGTTGCTGTTTGTCACCTGCAAGTTTTACTAAGTAAAATTTCCCCGTAAAAACTTGCAACTCTCTCTCTCTCTCTAGGAAGTGTCAAAAAGTGTCAAGTCAACAAATCTTTTGTATTTGACATAACAGTCATAGGCGAATTCGGATTTCAAGCAAGGCGAAAAATGAGTTTGACAGTATATTCATAAATTTACAAAAGCAAAATTCCCGCTACTACCTTTAAATTAATTCCCCCTGAGATCTACTTGTATGTCTAAAATTCTATCAGCTTACTCATATTGACGAGAGGTATTCGTACTTGCCTGATTTCATCTTGACCCGGCAACCATAAAATATAATTTTCAGCAGAGCAATGACTATGTTCCCTATTGAACTTTCAACAAAAAAATAGCACCGAAATGGGAACACTGCGGAAAAGCTCTGAGTAAAACCTCCCAGGTAAATAAAAAAATGGTTCAATATGGAATAAGTTCTTACTCTACTTACCAAGTCCTTTTGCTCTAAAAAAAAAAATAGCAAACCATTTTTGTTTGCATGTCTGCTATTGTTTCAGTCTACCCACAGAGCCCTAAAACACAACAAAAGCACGAACTGACAATAAATAAAATGAAATGCGTTCAAGTGCAGTTTTTGCAACCTAAAGACGACGGCAGGGTAGGGAGAAACGTGTGCCACAAGTGCCGGCCGAAAGTGCAAAACAAAATACTTCACAATTTGCTCTGCTCGGTTGCTTCTTTTTTGTCTTACTGAGCTCATTTTCTTTTACTTTTGCCAGCTCTCAATTGGACTTCAAATATGAATTTTTGAATATCGAATTTCTTAAATTCAAAGCGCTTTAGAAAGACAAAAGCGAAATATGTAGGAGCAATGCGTTGAAGTGAAGTGAGGATTGAGAACATGAAAGTACTAAATTTTGAATTTGATTGAGAACATGAAAGTACTAAATTCAAAATTTAAGCTGCGAAGAGTATTTATAAGGATGCCGAATTGGGCTTGAATAGGACAAAAATTACTTTTAATCAGCCAAATAAGTCAGCCTAGCCCGGGAGTCCTTAAAATGTCCAGAATTGGAAAATTCCAAGCAAAACTTTTTATTTAAATTTTACTTCTTACCTCACTAGGACTCCAACCAGTGACCTCGCCGAATTGATCCAGTACTTATTCACTAAGCCCAAAGTCATTTCATAAATTTTCCCTTACCATGATTGAAATATTTTGTTTGCTATTTTGAACTAGTTTGAGACTGGTCGGATATCGCGATGTCAAAAATACCAGTTGCTTATATGAAAAAAAATATATATGGATTAAAAATAAAGTTGGCGGACTAGTTGGTTTGCCTGCAGCGTAATAACAATTGAATACATACCCATTGCAGCATTATGAATCATTAATGTTGCTCTTCCCGTAACTCATACATACGGCCTACATGACCTGATTGCACGTTAAGAAAGTGGCAGTCGCAGAAATTAACAAAGTACTTAGTTACGACTGCAGGCGCAAATATATCATGTGGATATGTAAAGGAACAAAAGTAAAGCAGGTCGGTCAACTATGTGTCTTAATAGTCTAACAGAGTGCAGCTAAACAGAGTAGGCAAGTCTCTCCATGTAGGAGGAGCTTTATTGACTGACATAGCAACTGACTATTTGACTTAAATTCATTTACTTAAATTAAGCTTTTTCCGTTTTTAAATAAAAATCAATATTGAATTGTGTTTTCTTGTGTTAAATTATACACTTACATTGTTTTATTTTGAATTATTATTAGCAAACATCATCAGACTTACAAACTACTAGGCTAGTATAGTTGGTATTTGTATATTTAAGGTATAATTTTATTTATGTATATTTATTTAGTTTAGATATTAGATAAAGGTTTTGCGTTTTGCTGTTTTAATTAATATATTTTTATTTCTTTAAATAACTAGTTACGCATTAATATACGTTATGCACTATGCTATTTTTTTTTTTTGTCGTAAGTTTAAAATTGATTTAGCGCTTTTGTTTGTTTGCTAGTTGCTGATACAAGCATTTAGAAATTAGACAATTAATTAATATTATAAAAATATTGTGGTACTATACGTTTAAGCGAAAAGTAATTAATTTAAATTAATAATAATGCTTATAAATTTAGCATAATTCTTTTCTTTGCAGTTGAGCGCTTATTTAAGGCAACATCTTGAGCGTCAAATAGACGCTTTACATATACATACATATACATATATTCACTTATAAACTAAAGCTAAATAACTATTTATGTTTATTGAATAGAAACGAAATTTGCAACATTTGTTTTGCTTTTAATAAGAACATTAAACTATTACATTATTGTTATTAAGTAAAAGTGTTGATTTCACGCGGAATTGATAGTAAGCATTCTATAGCATATATTAAATTGAGAAAAAAAATTCTGCTAAAATTTTGCTGCCCTTTACTCGTAGGTACTCGTCATATTGTGTAAATATTTTTACGTATATTGAAATTTATGTTTCTTTGTGTGTGAACGGGCAGTACCGCGCACCATAAAATGCTGTCATACTCAATTTACAATTTTCATTTTTATCAATTTTTTTCAACATACAATTAAACTGATTTTCTAGTATTTATTTGTGTGTATGTTTAATCATAACGACTGCCTCTGGAATTGCATGCCATTATCTTATCCACAGTACATTCTAATGCTGCTTTCAGATCGTTGAATACCGGCACACCTTGACGTTTGGCCAAATCTATTAGATAGGAACGACCGCGGTTGTAATCTTTGATAGCAGCTGGAGTGAGCTGTACGAACAAGAAGAGAAAATGAAATAGTTATAAAGAAATGAATAAATAAATAAACACTCTACCAACCTTTTCATTATTTATCACACAATCGTCGGGCAGCATTTGTACTGTCAACACCACATTGTACATCAACCCAATGCAGTGAGCCGCCAGTGTCATGGGCGCCAACGACCTTGTTTCATTCGTAATTACAAATAATAGCACACGACTTGCATCTAACAACGCAGGGTTATAGAGATTCGTACGCATTGGCGGTAGCGCCCAACTATAAGTCTCCTCCGACACAGTCAACTCTTCCTCCTCCTCTTCCTCCAAAGCGTTACCACGATATTTCCGACGTGTACGCTTTAGCGATGTTTCATGGGCGCCCAACTGACGTGGATCCTCATAGACTTTATCTGCCAAATCCATTTGCGTAGCAGGCAAACTTTCATGCAGAGCTGGCAAGTGAAATGTAATACCTTTGGATTTCAAATAAGGCATAGCAATATCTTGACGCCATTTACTACGTAAATAACAGCTGCCACCCAAGTAGACATCACGAAAATCGGCACCACAGAAATTGAGTGTCTCATTTGTTAAACCATAATTACAATTAACCGAATTTATGGAACTACTCGATGAGAATACCGAATCATTTGAGTCACTCTCTTCCGCTTCAGTGTGGACAACAGCAACACTACCATTATCCGCGCCCATAAGTGATGAATGTATTTGGGCTGTGGCGCCAGCGCCAGCGCTGACATTAGAATTCATTTGTGTAAGCGGATGCTGTGGTGTTGTTGTTGTTGTTGACGCTGTTGTTGTGGTGTGTGTGGCGCTTAAACTTGGATAAGCAGAAGCTGTGGTCGTCGAAATATTCGGTGGCGTTGGTGGTGTATGAGCAGTTTGTATTGTTGTTGTGATTTCGGTTGTTTCTATGGACTCGATATTGACAAGAATTTTCGTTTTAGCTTTACCACCACCACCACCTAAGTGTGCACCTGAACGTGACTTAAGCGGTTGATCCAAAGGCTGTGGTGACGATGTGCCACTATCGCGACTGCGACTCAGTAAGTCATTGCCGCTGTGGCGATCAGTGTCGCTGCCTGGCACGCTAGTTTGGCTTGAGGTACGCGATATATTCTTGCTTGAGAAATAACTTATGGCGAAATTGCTCTCATCACCTGTGGAGAGTGAGAGAAATGAAAATTAATAAGTTGAAAATTGTTTTGAGTGATTATATGGAGGCGGAATGGTTTCACAATTTTTTTTGTCAGTTGAAATCATTTCGCTTCAAGCAATTTCCAATCGCTCTTTATATATTTACCTTGCATATTGGTAAGATAGACCGGCGGTGGTGGCACATTTGTGCCCTTAATTGGCGAAATGCAACCGCTTTCCTGTATCTCTTGTTGTAGTACAGACAAATAAGCTGAGATAACGCAAAACAAATCAAAATCAACATCAGTGGACTCGGCCACTGAAGCTGTTGGTGTATCGGAGTTACACGATGATGAAGATGAGCTTTTCAAGGTGCCATCGCTACCACTACTGCTGGCGATAGCCTCTTGTTGTGTACTCGATTTTGTGTGGTTGCGCTTCTGTAGCGTTTCTAATGTTTCACGCTGTGATGCGATTATCTTATTTAAATTGTCTAACTTAACTAGACTCTGAGCGTAACCTAAATATAAGAGAGCACGTTGACATTGTGCTACGGTTATGACACCATTCACTGGATTAACACGATCAAAAGCGCCGCGTACTACACTGTAATTGAGAGAAAGAATGCAAGTTAGTTAATTAGAAATGTTTAAAAATGTAAATGAAAATGAGTTTCGAAAGTAATTCGAATTTTCGAAACTCGTTTTTGTACACTTACACTAAAATTGATGCTATATTCGAGGGTGGATCCCTAAAGCCAGCCAAAATATCTTTTGTGCGCTGCAAACCCGATGGTATATCATCCATAACTGGCAGGCCACGACGTGTGACCAATTCCTTCAATATCAATTGATTGCGCCTGAGGTCAATATATTCTCTATAAATAAAAATACGAAAAGAGTTAGACAGAAATCGGTTGTCATTTCAACATTTCAACTTACTGTTGGGAAATTTGTTCATTAAGTATCGATTGTTTACGTTTATATGGATGTAGTACCAACACCAGCTGCTTGCAGTTTTGACCCGCTATATGTGCCGCCTCAATGGCACCAGCAGAAGCGCGCGTCTCCGAATCCATAACGAAGAACAAAACACGCGCCTTCTCTTTGGCGCGATGTTCCAACTCGATGAGATCAGGTGTCCAATCAGATACTTGCTGTAAAATGAAAGTAAAAAAAAAAAAAAAATTTAATATTCATTGCATACCTTTAGGCATAGAAATTTTTAAAGAATCGCAAATTTAAAAAAAAAAAATTGTATGCTTACAGGATTATAGAAAGAAATTCCAAGCTCGTTTAATGCTGGTATGGCTACATCGGCACGCCATGTTGTGGGATTGCATGAACCGCCTAGGAATACCTCTACCGGTGCTGATGCATCACCCTTTGATAACTTTCGCTTACAGTCTTCCACATTACTTAAGGATTTTGTACTACGTAATTCGGTGCCCGTTGTTGTTGTTGCAGCACAACCACTAGCATTCTGGGACTCATTTGTGGCCGTGAGCATGCCAGCAGCGCGACTATTGTCATTACTTTCGGCTTGTAGAGAGCTTAAAAGATTGACCTTGTCACATATCGGCGGTGAGAATGTCGATGCGCTGTGTGAATAAAAATTAAAAAATTAATTTCGTGTTTAATTTTTTTTTAAACTTCAATTGAGCGTATTTAAAATATCAACTCACCGAAAGCGTTTTAGATCAGCAGCTAGTACACAAAATTCACCAAAAGTAAGACCATTCGATTGACGGCTGCCTTTGCGCGCCAACAGTTTGGCCGTCTGTAGCATTTCGCTGACTGGAAGAGCAAGAAAATTATAGAGGAATTTTAGTTAAATTTTATTAATAAAAAAATTTAGGGTTTTGGAAATATCCATTAACAAATTAAATATTTAGTAATTTAAAAGCGCCTAAAAATATGCAATACAAAATATGTGACTTATAAATATTGCATACTTTTAGGCGCACAATATTTGAATGACTTCAACGACTTCGCGGAAGTTGCGGAATAACCAATCTCAAAGCACACTTACTTTGTTTTTCACTGGGATGAAAACTCAGCTCGTGGAACAGTTCCTGTGTACGCTCCGCCGGCACCACATTACAACGCGCTTTGGCACGCCAAGCATTTAGCACTTCTCTGCAAATAGAAAAATTTTAGAAAAATTAAAATTAAAATTTTGCAAACAGATTTATTATAAAATAGAATAATCAACTTATAAAAGCACTCAGCCACGCCCAAGTTCACAGTTTTGAGTACAATTTCTCCCTGATCTGTAGCATTAGCGATTGCCAATGGAATGGGGTTACGCCAGTCATTGACCGCAGCACGGCGATAGCGCACATACGCAGTGCAACCGCTTAATAGACAATGTGACGCGCCAAAGAGGACGCTGCCACACAAAAAAGCCAAAACTATGATTGCGTAGCCATGGCGGTTGTTTGCTGAGCTTTCGCTGCCCACACGCGCCACGGTTTGCATCATTGGCAAAATAGCGCCAACTAGATTAAGACAATTTTAGTTATTTCAATTGGGGACCTCGGTTGCATAAAAATTGGCAATGACGTCATCCACCGATTTGTATACCGAAAATTTCCATAGATTTAAAATTTTCCATTGGCTAGGACAAACGCGTCTATGCTCCGTAGAGCGGTTTGAAGCTGAAATAGCAGTATCGGACTGAAATGTTTTAAGTGCCTGGCGCCTTCAGCTGAAAATTTTACGAGTGTATTCTAAAGCAAATTACTGAGCATTTCAGCAGCCTTTGTAGCTGTTTCAAAAAATGACGCCACATTTGGCGATAACTAATGTTAATTTTTTTTAGTAAATAAATAAATAATAAACATAGAAATATGAGATGTATAGGAAGAGTTTTGTGCCATGTAGGAAAGTGGACCGCAATCTTGATCTACGAGTATGAAAATACATACATACATATCTGTGCCATTTAAACATAACAGCTTAAGTCGACTGAAAAAGTTAGACCAATCAAAACTTTTTCTGGCGATTTTAAATAAGAAAACCGTTCAAGTTTTCAAGACTTTTATCGGTCTCATATTATTTTGTATATAAACGATTGAATCTAACTGGCGCGGCTAAGTTGTGAAGCATTTTCGTTATTTGAGAACGACAGAAAAAGTTTTGACTGGTCTAATTTCTTAAGTCGACTTAAGTTGTTATAATAAAACGACACAGATATGTATTCTATTTCTCTCACTCTTAATTGCACTTCTACTATTTCATACGTAGCACCTGCCACTCTCCCTCTTCCAATTCTCCTTGAATTTTTCTTACACATGTATACATTTTCATTATTTTTAAAAATGTATTATTTTCTATACCATTTTATTATTTTTTATTGCATTTTAATTTTTTTCATACCTTTTTTATTTCTATTGTTTTGTTATTTAAGCCGTTTTAAATCTTTATACAGTTTAATTTTTTTTATACTTTTTTTATACTATTTTCTTAAATCTTTTTATATATTTTATTATATTTTAAAATTTTTTTAACTTATATGCATTTTTTTTATTTTTTATACCATTTTATTATTTTTTATACCATTTTATAATTGTTTATACCATTTTATTATTTTTTATACCATTTTATTATTCTTTATACCATTTTTTTATTTTTTATACCATTTTATTATTTCTTATACCATTTTTTTATTTTTTATACCATTTTATTATTTTGTATACCATTTTATTATTTTGTATACCATTTTATTATTTTTTTATACCATTCTATTATTTTTTATACCATTTTATTATTTGTTATACCATTTTATTATTCTTTATACCATTCTATTATTTTTTATACCATTTTATTATTTTTTATACCATTTTATTATTCTTTATACCATTTTATTATTTTTTATACCATTTTAATATTTTTTTGCCCTTCTATTATTTAAAATACCTTTTGTCATTTTTATACATTTTAATTTTTATTTATACTTTTACTTCTTTTTTCTAAAATCTATTTTTATATTATACCATTTTATTATATTTAAGAAATTTAATATTTTTTATAAATTTTATTTCTATAAATTTTTTTGTTCATTTTTTTATTTTTTATACCATTACTTCTCATACCTTTTTTATACATTTTTTTATATTTCTTTTATAGTTTTTTATACTTTTATTATATTATTTTCTTATATATTTTTATATATTATACCTTTTTGTTATATTATATGAATTTTTTATTTTTTATACAATTTTTTACTTTTCGTAGTTTTTTTATTTTTTATACACATTTATATTTTTTATAAATTTTTTTATTTTTATTTTTTTTATACCATTTTAACTGGCATACCTTCTATTACTTTTTAGTACCTTTTTACTATTTTCTGTGCATTTTTTTCTTTTGATTTTACTTCTCACTTTTGAGTATTTTTCAGACCTTTTTATTTTTTTTTTTTATAACTTATTTTCCTTTCTATGCTCTATTACTTTTTATATCTTCCTACTATTTTGTTTATGTATGTATGTATATATCGCATACAATTTTGTAAAATTTTAAATTAAGTTTTTTAACTTTTCCTTTTTTTCATAATTTAGAATTTTAGTTATAGTTTCATTTAATTTTTTAATTTCATATTTGCCGCTTTTATTTCTTACTAACATTTTTGTATATGTTTTAAGTAGTGACTCAGTTCACTCACCTCATCAACTGAGTGTTTCACCCCCAACTCAAGTCAACAAATCACGCGCAATTTATGACAATTAATAACTTTTGTTTACATGTCAATTTCAATTTAGTTATATGCTTCCGACTTTTTAAAAGTCATTAATTTCGTCAGTGAAATAAATGCATTTACGCGACATTCGTGATTGTCAACTTTCGCGTTGATGCATCGAGGTGAGTGATTGACTTACTCATATCATATGAATGTTATTGTTTTTGTGTAGCTAAGCGGCAGTGACGTCAGAGTTCATTACATTCAAATGTCATTGTCATATTTTGTGTGCTGACTACTTTAGGTGACTATGAAGAAATAAATTGTTGCTGGGGGAACAGATCATTTAATAATTTCAATAAATTTCTTCCAGTGTAAAAAGGAAATCAAAAATGTTTTGTGATTAAGCATATACTAAACGCAATGCTATTTAAATAAATCTTATCAGCAATTAAATGAGCACTAAAATACAGAAAAGCGAAAGGTCATTCGTTGTGTGGAGAATATATACAGTAAATTGTACAGAGGCATTGTGACGATAACGTAAAAACATACATACATAATTATATATTGTTTAAATTTCTTGGTGGCGTCGTCAGTGAGCTTAAATAAGTACTGGTAAACAAAAATAAATAAAGAAATGGAAGAAAAACAAATAAAAGCTTAAACTGCAATAAATCATAAAGTGCATGGCGAAATCAGTGTAGAAAACAACAAAAACAATCATCACAATAGCGACAATAAAAATTCAATAAACTCCAAGTGAATGCGAATTTCGGAAAAGGCAAAAGGAATTCAGCAAAGCAATAAAAGTTTGATAAATAGCATTAACCATTTTGAGATATAGATGCATATATAGCAAATTAATACATAGAAATATTTTTTTCATTAAATAAATAAAAGCAGTTTAAAAAATAATCATAAATAATAAACAAATGCAAATAAAAAAATATAAAAAAGTAAGAATGAATTTAGCAAAAATAAACAAACAAAAATTGAGAGCAGCTGAAATTAGGTGAACTTGGATGAAAAGTAAACACAAAATTTAAATAAAAATAAAAAGGCTAAAAAAGTAAGATAAGAAATTAAAAAAAGGACAAATATAAAAAAACAAGATAAAACAAAAATGAATGAAATAAGAAAATTAAAAAAAAATAAACAAAAAAACTACATAAAAATGATAAAAACAAGAAATATTAAAAAAAACACGTATCTGTGTATATAAAACAAATATTAGAAAATAACTATATAAAAAAATAATATATAAAAAAATAAGCTTAAATTGAATAAATATATACAAAATATATTAAACAAAAACATAATAAAAAAATATTAAAAATTAACTATGCATATAAAAAAAATTACTATGTACATATATAAAAAAATAAGTTTTTTGTTGTTGGATTTTGCGGTCTATTTTGTTTACAAATTTGTAAGTTATGAGCAAGCTCGAAAATAAGTTAAAAAAAAGAAATATAAACAAAATATATAAAAAAATTAATTTAAAAACAAAAAGAAAAAACATACATACATCATAAAAAATATAAAAAAAAATAACTATAAAAACATTTTAAAAAAAGTAAATGCAAACAAAACTATTAAATTAATATATAAAAAATAGTTAAAAAAATATTAAAGAAAATTAAAAAAAATAAAGTAAATTAAAAAAAATTTGAAAACAATAAAGGAAACCTATAAAAAAAAGAAATATAAAACTATAAAAAAAGCAAAAATATAAAAAAACAAGTAAGGAAAGGGCTGTCTTCGGCTGTGCCGAAGGCTTTATACCTTTCATGAATGCTAAACCACACTTATCGGAACAATCGATTGTATGGGAGCTATACGTTATGTTGGTCCGATCTGGCTGATTTTGCCTACATATGTTACATGTATAATATGTAGCAAACGTGCAAAGTTTAACGTTCCTAGCTTTTTAACTGCAAAAATTATAGCCCAAAACCCATTTATCGAAACTATCGATTATATGGGAGCTATATGTCATGTTGGTCCGATCTGAGTCATTTTCACTACACACGTTGCAAATACAATTTGTACTAAACTTGCAAAATTTTACGTTCCTAGCTTTTGAGTTGCAAGAGTTATAGGCCAAAACCCATTTATCGGAACAATCGATTGTATGGGAGCTATGTCTTCTATCGGTCCGATCTTGCTGGTTCCGACAAATGATTAAGCCTATGCAAAATGGCGCCTGCTTGCAAAATTTCATCGAGATATCTCAAAAACTGAGGGACTAGTTTGCGTTCAAACAGACGGACGGACGGACGGACGGACAGACGGACATGGCTAAATCAACTCGCCTCATCGCCCTGATCATTTCGGTATACTTAATAGTGGGTCTATCTCTTCTTCTTCTCATACTTACAAACATCGGACCAAAGTTATAATACCATTTCATGTTCATGAAAGGTATAAAAACTATAACAAAGACAGATAAAAATATAAAAAAAACCTATAAAAAAATTAAAATAAAACTATAAAAAATAAAAATAAAACTACAAAAAATAAAAATAAAACTATAAAAAATAAAAATAAAACTATAAAACTATAAAAAAGAAAAAAAACTATAAAGAAATTTTAAAAAAAGGTATATGAAAAGTTTTTTTTTTTTTTTTATTTAAAAAAATAAGATACAATTTTTTTTATTATTTAAAATAAACTTAACTACACCAAAAGTCGAGGGAAGTTAAAATTTGGAATAAATATCAGTAGCACAGATGAAAAAAAAGTATCAATAGCGACTTCAATAAATGGAAGCACAATTTAAAAATATCAGGCGTTATGTCACTGATTGTAAATAGTTTCGGCACTTCAATGCTGCCACACGATTATTGAAGTAGCTACTGTGCTTCATGCTACTGACCTAAGCTTTATGCTCAAGTTGATGATGGCGATAATGTAAAAACCACTGAAATTCCAAACACATTACATTATCAACCAGTTTAGCAAACTTGCATAAAAATAAAAAAAAACGTGCAAGTAATTCAGTCATAAGCTATTAGAGGCGAAAGTTGATGGCATAGCTACTGGACATAAGCCAGCACCTACGCGAAGCAACAACAAGCAAAGCAGCATCTCCATATCAGCAGCCTCCATAGCGATTAGCTCACCACCATGATATAGCAGAAGGCGGTGTTGTAGCAGCATAAATACCAGACCAGCAAGTTAAGTACATAAACGGCATGCCAACAACAACAAAGTTGGCCTGCTTTGAATTTTTTTTAAATTTTTTTCCCCCTTTGATGGAGATGGAAATCTAAATCGGCAGCAAGTTGCTAAATTTGGCAGTTTAGCTTTTTTTATTTTTATTTAATATTTTTTCATAATTTGTTTATCGCGTGGGCTGTTAAATGTTTGTTGTTAATTATAATTGTTGCAAATCTAGCAGGCGTATGTACAATAAAATAGCAAAATTGTTGTTGGTGTGTATAAAGCCAATGGTAAAAAAAAATTTGTTACGGATACAAATCCAAAGTAATCCAAAATATAACAAATAGTACAAATCCTAAACAAATAGTAAAACAAATAGCAACAAAAATTTGGAGCGAGGGCGTTTGTTGGTGAGAGTAAACGTAAGCCAAAAGGCGAATTTCAATGCAAAATGTAAATAACGATAAACGCCCAAGGGCTTTTCAGTCTGTTTAACATTTTAGTGATGGCAATACCGGGAGATTTTAGTGTTATTAAAAAAAATACCGAATTGTGCGGGATCGGAATTTTTGCTTATTATTAGTTTGTGAAAACTTTTTTGAATATTTTCATTTCCTTTGTTGTTTTGTCTCACTTAAATACATTTTTATAAGAAACTAAAATAAAAAAAAAACGAAAGTTGAATTCAGCGAAAAGTTGTAAAAGCTCAACACGATTTTTTAAAATTAAAATTTATGCAAAATTATATTGCAAAACAAAAGTACATTTTTGATTTTCGCTTTTAAAATATTTAAATTTTTTTATTTTTTTTTGAAAATTTTAAAATATTTTTGGATTTTTTGTAAAAATTACATTTTTGATTTTCGTTTTTAAAATATTTCAATTTTTTTTTAATTGAAAACATTTTTGGATTTTTTTTTTTTAAACTACATTTTTGATTTTCGCTTTTAAAATATTTCAAAAAAAATTTTTTTTTAATTTTAAAATATTTTTGGACTTTTTTTAATGGCAACAGATCTGTAACATTAAATACTTCTTTTGTAGAAAGCTGCTATATAATTTTCAAAGAGATAAAGAATATCGATTATTTAGTTGAAGCGGTTTTCGGGTTTCGCAGTTTTAGATTGGGCAGAGCAGAAAATGGGGTTGCTCCCCTCGGGATGTAGAAAACAATTAGCAGCCCATACCTTAAATTGGACGAGAAGCCCGACCTCAAGCTGCTCGAAAGTATGTCGGTTTACAACACGAAGTATTATTTCGCTGCCAAAAAAATTAACATAACCTACAATACTGATAATGTTATCAAAAACAAAAAAATAAGGCCTCAAAACATAATCTTATCACACCAAAATATCGTTAAGTGTATCAATTTGGTCTTCAGCGCATGCAATCTGGCAGCACTGCAATGTACATTCAAACAGCCAATCACAAAGCCGTATCACCACATCTTCGTACGTGCTTCGCCAGCCAAACCGTCGTCGTCAAGCACAGGGTCGTTGGTATTATTTATTTATACTTCCTACAGAGCATAACAAAGACGAGTACAGCACACAGTGAGAGCAGAGCAATAAAAGGCCAACCGGCCAGCCAAATCGTTAAATGTTTGCCCTGCTGACATGTAAACAAGCGGAAGCAATTATTGTTGCTTACAACTTGCAGTTTTGCGACAATCAGTGCAACGACACAACTTTTGCATTGATCGACAAAAACAAAACAAAATATTGAATAAACGAAAACGGGCAAACGAAGTCAATAGTATGAGAGTATTGGCGAGTAGTATGCGAGAGTATTGGCGTTTAACGAGAAGAGTGCGCTCGCTGAGAGTGTTGCGATGGAGTAAAAAAAAAGCTCTACAACAAACGAGCTGACGAGAGACATACCCACACTATATGCGCGCCGTTAACTGAACCCACGAAACGAAGAGAAAACAAAAAACGAAAAAAAAAAGAAAGCACCAACACAACGCATTGTAGGGAGCGACTGTGTGTGTGTTGTCTCAATCGGAACCAACCGCAAAATAATCGATGATGAGGTCATAACTAATAATAAAAATGATTCTATAAGTTTACCGCAATCCGCGACCGCAGCGATGTGCCAGGCAACTGTGAAGAGGGGAAAAATACAGCTACAACAACAAAGAATGCACACCACACAATACGAAACCAAAACAAAATAGCAATACAAAAAACAACAATAAATGCAACAATAAATGTAAAATATGTTTACGTTGTTTGAAAACAAGCGCAAGTACTCGCAAGACAAGGGGAGCGCCGCTGAAGATGGGGCTGGCATGTATGTAAATGGCACTAGGCAGAGTATGAAACCAAATATTTGCTATACCACTAGGTTGTGTAGCTGCTGTTGTTGTTGTACTGGAGGTGAATGGCAGCTGTATACAATTAAGGCACACCAAATAACAAAAACAACTACATATGTGTACTGCAGTTGTAAATAAATATATGCACTACTTGAAGAATTATAATACAGTCTATCATAGCTAAAATGAGACAATTTTAATTTTTATTATTGTAAACTCAGCTGGCTGTGTTTTCTTTTTTTAAATATTTTTATTGTTTTAACTTTTAATAATTGTTGTTTTATTAATAACTAGTTAGGCCCGCTTGCTTCGCTGCGTATCAGAACTTATAACAGACTGAGTCCGATTTTAATCATTATAGCCTATACGCACTTGATTGTATAGTTCACAACAACAATTAAAAAATACATTTGGACCAGTTTTCGAAATTTGAAATACATACATATCTCTACATATAATAAAATTGTAACAGGTCGATGTCTTTACATGGCATCTACCCACCCTTCTCTTTTTCCGTCCGAAATTTTTGAAGATATGTATATAATTGAATCCATTTGAGATATTTAAATTAAGCGCATCGCATATAACATTCGTTTGATACCCATATTGTACTAACACATTTTTTTGCAAATACATATTCGTCGATAACTTCAAGATATTTTCGAAACCATTTGGGATATTTCAATTGATAGCATCGCATATTACAGCACTCATTGACACCTTTCGTTTGACATCCATATTGTACTAAGACATTTTTGGTCACCCCTGGTCCACATATTGGGCGATAACTCCAAAACCGGTTGAGATATCGCAAAAATTAATATCTTAAACCTTAGGTTGAGCGTCTGACAATCTAACGGAGAAGTTTCATTCAATTCCATTCAGTACTTTTATTGATACGACCACAAACATACAGACAGACATGGGCCGCATATTAGGGGATAACTCCAAAACCGGTTGAGATATCGAAAAAAGTAATATCCTAAATTTTAAGTTGAGTATCTAGCAATCCAACGAAAAAAGTTTCATTCATTTCCATTCAGTACTTTCAGAGTGATACGGCCACAAACATACGGACAGACAGACAGACAGACAGACACACAAAAATTAATAAAATGGTTGATTTGGATTCTACTCGTTTAATAATGCTTCCCCCAATCAATTTTTTGTTGATATCTGCCATGTACAGACATCGACCTGTTACAATTTTATTATATGTAGAGATTAAACGGTTTTGTTAATTTAGAAAAGGAAAACACCCGACATCACCTTTTTTGTAATATTATTAATTTTTATATCAGTTTACTGCAATTTTCACTGCTTTCCTATTTATTTGTTTTTATGGTAAATTTTTCTGCCTTTTTCTTATTTAATTTTTTCACTATACGTTTATGTTGCTTTTATTATTTCTTATTTTTATTATTATTTTTTTATTGTTTTCTTTTATTATTTTTTTTTTATTGTTTTCTTTTATTATTATTTTTTTATTGTTTTTTTTTTATTATTTTTTTATTGTTTTCTTTTATTATTATTTTGTATCATTTTCTTATTACTGTTTTAATACATACTTATATTAATGTTATTAATTTATTTTTTTCAGTTTTATTAATCTTTTCTTTGTTTTATGCCTTCTTTTCATATCACTTTTGAATGACTTTTTTAAATTTCATATCAAACTTTACAATTTCTCGAATTTTTTTTTAATTAAATTTTTTTATTAATAGTTAATTTTTTTTACAGAAATTTTTATAATTTTTGTTTTAGTAAAATTTTTTTAGTTGAATTTTTTTTATATTTAAGCTTATTTAATTAAATTTTTTCAATTCAACTTTTATTTTCAATAAATTTTTTAAAATAACATTTTGTTTTAATTTTTTTTTTTTAAATATATATTATTTGTCATTTATCTTTTTAGTAAATTTTTTTCTTGGTTCATTATTTTGATGCTTTGCGTTTTGTAGTTTACTTATACAAGGGTAATTCGGTTCACTCAAATGCTGCCACGTACCCAACTTTCACAAAGCATTTTACATTTGCAATTAATTATGAGAATAACGATTTTTAAATTGAGCCAATCAAAACATTTAATTTAAGAAGCTAAGTAAGTAAACAAACTATCACAGCAAACAACCATAGAAAATGATGGACATAAAAAAGGCATAAAAATGCACATAGTGCATAAAGAAAAAACTGAAATTGAATAATAAATCGTGTTGGTAAAAATTATCAATTGAATTATTACACGTTTGCTCAATTAAAAATACTAACTGATTGATAGTTTGAGTAATTGATTGGCTTGAGTGTTAAAGTGAATGTTTGACGGCATTAGAACGCTTCAATAGTTATTTTTTTTCTATTAACTTTTTAATTTTTTTTGTTTCTGAACTTTTTAATTTTCTTGTTTAAACTTTTTTGCAATAACTTTTTTTATTTCTATATTAAAGCATCTAATGCTTTTTGTTTTTAACTTCTATTATTTTTTTTAATTTTTAATTTTTTTTTTTTTTAATTTTTTTTTTTTTTTTTTTTAATTTTTTATTTTTTTTTTTTATTTTTAATTTTTTTTAATTTTTTAATATTTCTTTTTCAAACAAATTTTTATTTTATTATCTTTTTAATTTTTTATTTTTTGAATTTAATATATGTAATTTTTTTTGTAAATTTTTCTTCTTTAATTTTTATATTCTATATTAAAACATTTTCTATTGAGTTTTTTGATTTGTTTTGATTATTATTAAAAACTTACAAACATTTTATTTTGTAAACTTATTTAAAAAACAATTTTTTTTTACTTTTTATTTGTTTGATATGCATTTCAACTTTTTTTTTCTTTTTTTATATTTTATCTTTTTACTTACTACACTTTTTTAACTTTTTAATTATTTTTTATGTTCAAACTCTTTTACATTCACTTTTTCCGTTTTTATATTAAAGCCTTTTATGCTTTTTTTACTTTAACTTTTTATTTTTTTCTTAATTCTTAACTTTTTTCAATTTTCAATTTTTTTTTTAATTATTAATTTTTTTTAATTATTAATTTTTTTTTAATTATTAATTTTTTTTTAATTATAAATTTTTTTTTAGTTTCTAATTTTTTTTTTAATTCTTAGTAATATAATATGTATTGGTTTTTTTTTATATAATTTTTGTTTTTGTATTTTAGTTTTGGATTTTTTTAATATAATTTTTGTTTTGGTATTTTAGTTTTGGAACTTTAATTTTAATTTTTTTTTTTTTTTATTTTAACTCTTGTTTTTTCTCAAATTTTTAATTTTTTTATTTTGATTTTTTTTTTTTTTCTTTTTGTTTCAATTTAGTATTTTGTTTCAATTTTTGTTTTTGTATATTCGTTTTGGATTTTTTTATTTAAAATTTTATTTTTTGGCTGTGGCTCAGTCACTACCTGGCACGTGTTGGCAAACGTAACATCGTAACGTACATCAACCATATTGCAAAACCAGCCCTTAAACCTAAATATACGCCCACCCCATGCTTTAGTCAGCACGCACGCATTAACCCGCCAGAAACTTACCGCGTCATGTCGTCACAACGGTTTCTATTCATCCAATTGTTTGACGCCGCAGGGCTGTTGTTCAACGTCACGTAGACATCACCAACTACATATCCACTACTAGTACCAGTTGAGCTCCGGCTAGTGGGCATCATAAGCATTGCGTCAGCTGGAGGCACAGCCACCGACATAACTGATGTCATCACTTTTGGACATTGCCCTACAACCTTTCGTCGACGCGCAGCCCTTGGTTCCTCCTCAACACCGCTATCTTGCGACATCTGCTGCGTTGTTTGTGTCTGCGTTTGCGCATGCTGTCGACGTCGCCATTCACCCGATAAACGACGCATTGTCGTCGGCGCCGTCGTAGTGACATCAACACTTATTTTGGTGATGATATCTATGATGAGGCCGTTAATGGTGCTGGTGTGGTGTAGTGATGAAAAGATTTGATAGGCAGGCGTCAGCTAAGCCGGCTATGTTGGTTAATTATGTTGATGATGCGACAGTCTCAACACACACACACACACACACACACACTTTTCGCATAGAACAGCTTTGAAGTTGTGAGCTGATTGGTCTGGTTTACTTAATATTTTATTGTGGCTTGATGATGCGTGACGGACGAGCTGACAGTGAAACATACGATTTCAACAGTTCGACAGCCAGTGTTGTTTTTGTTTTTTTTTTTTGATAGCTCTTTAATGCCGATTTTTAAATGCGAATGCGTGCAGGCCTTTGAAAGAAACGCTGACGTGATGACATCATTCGAGTATCAAGCGAAATAAAAAAACATCCACTCGCTCAAATGTAAACTTGCGATTACAATTTTTTTATTTATAATAAAACACTTTTTGATTTAATAATTTTTTTTTTTTTTTTTTTTTCAAAATTATTTTTTTATGTCCACGACACTTTTATCAACACTAGTTTATCAGTCCTAGCAACTACTTTTTTGTTTGTTTTTATCTTGTAAGTATTTATAAATATTTATTTATTTTCCGTCAAGCACGTTTTTACGCTCGTACTCGTACTTTTTTGCAATTTTTTTCTTATCTCGCACAGCTCAATTTTGTATGACTGTTTCGCTTGTACGCCCGCGCTCGAATGAATCGTCCGCATTAAGTCAACTAACCAGCTGGCCTGCGCTTACTAACGAACCAAATTTGTTAATAACGTTAAGTTGAAGGCAATCGGCAGCGCAGAGAAAATAATGAGCAATCTGTAGTATTGAAAGGCATTAACGATTTGAATGCCAAACAACATACACAAATACTATACAAAAGTTAAACAAAACAAAAAAAACAACAACAACAGCCGCAATAACTGTTATAAAAAGCGGTAGTTTGTGTAAAGCGAAATTATCGATTTTTTCATAAATTTTTGTTGTATACATTTTAATCTAATGACAAGGAAAGTCCATTAGTTTTTTTGTATTTAATTTTTTTGGTGCTTCAATTGCTGTTAAGTTTATTTATGAATTCGTCCTATTACTGATAGTGATGGATACATTTCGATCCATTCTTATAAGAACTATGACAGAAGAAATAATTATTACTCAAACACTCAGGTCAGAGTAGTAGTTATTACGATAAGTAATTTCCTTTCTTTTCCCTAGCTTTCCTTTCCTGCCATTTTTTGTTTTTGATTTTAATTTTGGAAAATTTTTTTTTTAATTTCATTTTATAAAAAATTTTATTTTTATTTTTTTTTTTAATTTCTTTTTTTAGTTTTCTTAAGTTAAACTTTTTTTAAATTTCATTTATTTTTTATTCCGATCTTTTTTAATTCATTGTATTTTACTTAAATTTTTTACCTAAATTTTTTTAATGCCACTTTTTTACATTCATTTTCCATTTTAATTACTTTTTCATTTATTGCTTTTTTAATCTTTTTTTTTAAATATTTTTTTTTAATATTTTTTTTTTAATTTTTTTGTTAAATTTTTTTTTAGTTTCATTTTTTTTAATCTCATTTCTTTTTGACTTAATTTTTTACTTAAATTTTTTTACATAAATTTTTTTAATTTACATTTATTTTTCCTTTTACATTAATTTTTATTTTTTTTACTCTCCTTTGTTTGCTTTCATTTTTTAATGTAATTTTCTCAATTTCATTTTTTCTATTAAATTTTTTTTCACAATTTTTTTTTAATATATTTTTATATTTCTGATTTTATTTTTCATTTACCTTTTTAATTTAGTTTCTTTTAATTTTCTTTTCTTTTTATTTTTTGTTTAATTCTATTGTTTTATTTTATAATATTTTATTCTAGCTTTCTTTATTTTTATTATTTATTTATTTAATTTTTTTTTTATTTAATTTAATTTTTTTTTATTTTATTTAATTTTTATTTTATTTAATTTTTATTTTATTCTATTTTTATTTTTTCTATTTTGTTTTATTTGGTTTAGCTTTTTTATTTTAATTTTATTCTATTTTTAGTTTAATTCTATTAAATTTTTTTTTATTTCTTTATTTCTTTAATTCATTTTATTTTTTATTTCATTTCATTTTTTAATTTTATTTTATTTTTTTAATTTTATTTTGTTTTAGCTTTTATATTTTATTCTATATTCCTGTTTTGCCTTTTTTTAATTTTTTAAAATTTATTTGTTTCATTTAATGATATTATTTTTTATGATATCAGTTTATAGTTTTCATCGGTACTGCCGCTTTACAGTAGTCAATGCAAACAGTCTTTATGAATCATGAGCTCTTCCCAAAACAAAAACCTAATTACTATTTAGAATTGAAAGATAAATGTTCCTGATTATCTTAAAGGTTAGTGACTTATCAGCTAACAAGCGCATGACTCAAATTTCATCTTTTAACGGAGGTCAATAGTCTGACTCAGCAGGGGTCAGTAGAAATGGTTTAGTCACACTTGAAACTATTATTAATACTTCGCTGCTCACTGTTCTATGGTATTACCTCTCCTTCACTCGAATTTTTATACGGTTCACAGTGATTTTCTTTCGTTCTTAAACTTTCCTGTTTAGAAATCACTTAAATGAAACATAAATAATTTTAAACGCTTAGGTGAGCTGCTAATTTTGTGGTCAAGCGTCATGCGCCGCAGTGCGTTAGTGTCTCAATTTTCGGCGATGATGCAAAAAGTGTGACTTAACGATATTTCGTATGCCTGAAAGCAATTAACTTTTATTTCGCTTAATGCCAGTTGACACGCTTAACAACGTTTCAAATTTCCACTACGTTTTGGGGGGTTAATGGCTTAGCAAATAGCTTATGGATATTTATTCTCTTTATTTGTTTTCTAATTTTTCACTATAAAATGTTTGCAAATTATTGACTAAGAGTTCAAAATCGCATATATGCCGGAAGAATCTTTTGACCCACAGCCACGCAAGTTCAAATGCAACTGATCGCTTCATGTTTTTCATATTTTCCAAGAAGCTTTTTTACATGCGTCGCGCATTGCTAAGCAATTGAAAAAAAAGTGAAGCGATGTAATCATCAATAAACTTAACACAATTTTCTCATATAACATTTAAAATTAAATTATTATTGTGCACGTGTGCATGTGAGAGTTTGAGTAGTGTGTATGAGTGAGTGTGTGCCTGTGCAATGATTTGTGGCAACAACTCTTACTTCGCAATCAGCAACGAGTTAGGGTAGTCAGTCATCGGCCGCAATTAGATATTTAGACATTTACAAATTATAAACAATAAAAAGCTCATACAGTGGCGAAAATTCAACATGGGACAACGAAAAATTATATTGAAAAAAAAAAAAATAACCATTTATATTTAAAAAAAATTTAAAAAATGTTATAAGGGAAAAACTATTTTACCTCGAAAACCATTTTTGGCATTTTCTTAACCAAAACTTTAATGTAAATATAAAAGAAAAAAAAACAACTATAACGAAAAAAATAAGAAAAAAAATTATATGACTATATAAAAAATGAAATATGACATAAAAAATTTTAAAAATATATACCACAAATTTAAAAAAATATAAAAATATGACAAAAATTTATAAAAACTAAAAAAATAAAAGAAATTAAAAAAAAATTTAAGAAAAATTAAAAAAGAAATAAAATAAAATGAAGGAAAAAGTAATAAAAAAATTAAAACAAAAAAATTTGGTTGGTAAACAAGCTAACAAATAAATAAATAAGTTAAACAAACAAACAAAAATTTAAGAAAACAATGAATTTAAAAATATAATAAATTTTAAAAAATTTAAAAAAAAAATTAAAAAAAAAATTTTAAAAAACAAATTTAAAAAAAAATTATAAAACTTAAAAATAAATAAATAAAAGACCCATTTTGTCTGCGACTAACAATATGTACTTAGTTGCTTGATTAGATGATTGCTGTTCTCTACTAATTATATTGTAGTTACTATTAGTAACCAATTACTCATATTACATGTGATCACTTTTTCTTTTTTTTTTTTTTTTTGTTACCGCCTTCATTGCCCGGGCTACACGATCTCATGTCACATTATTCGATTTCTATATACATCGATTCGCAATATGATAGAAATATATTATTTATAGCCATTACAGCGTGAAATTTATAATAACAACTCTCGCCATCGCTATTTAGCCATTTCTAATTCATATTCGTGTACTTTTGACCACATTCGCCATGTGTTAAACGCTCCATTCACGCTGACTAAATCATTTATAAGCATATTTTTTTCATGCTTATGCTACAAAATTTATAATTGGTTTATTCGATTGCTTTACGAATGATGTCATCAATTATCTTTACGCTGCCTTTTGAAGAAATTTCAAGTTTCAACTTTTTCTATTAAATTTTTTTTTTTTTTTTTTTTTGCAATTTTATGCTTTTTTGCGAATTTTGCGTGTGTGACCAAGTGGGTTTGCTTAGCGGAATTGTCAATGGCGCTGGTTGTAAAAATAAAAGCAATACAAAAAAATGTTAAAAACTTTTAAGCACCGCTAAACAAGTCAGCCTATCTCAATTTATAAAACTTTGCGCTAGAAATTTAAAATTTTTTTTCGGCTCTTTTTTTCATGCTCGTTTTCATTTTCGTGTACCAATTAGGTTCACATTCATTATCGCCAGCCAAAAAAAATGTTTCGTTATCGAGACATTAACTTCTCGGTGCTATGTAGCGTAGGCGTGGACTACCTTCAAATTTATGACATTTCTATACACGAACAAGTGTTTATACAGTTATCGTTTTCAGTTAATGCTTCAAGTCGTTTGACAATATATCATTTTATGTTGACTATTATGTCATTAATTTTGGGTTTTGTGACACACATTTTGCTAATGGCACACAATTTCGATGGATGAAATAAATTTGCTGATGATGCTAGTCAAAACTAAACTTGTTTGGTGGTAGTATGCACTGTTCGAGAGCTTATTTTACTTGTTTGAAAATTTGTATTTGTAAGGAACATATTTGTTAAAGTAAAAGTTTAGTTTAATGTTATGTAAAATTTTCAAAATCGTTTACCAAAAGTGCTAAGAGATCGATAATCGACTTTTATTATTTGTAATGATGTGTAAAACTGTGTAAGCGATCCATCAGCGCTATTCAATTTATAATATTTTCTACAAAACTACGCATATAAACAGATCTTCAAGGTAAATACGAAATATAAAATACTAAAAGTCCTTCAATACGCATTCACAGGTGGTCTTGAAGAAAGAAAAAAACAGAAAGTAAATACCAACATAAAAATGCGCTCAGGTGAGAAAATATAAAAATGAAGTGAAAATATTTCAAATAAAATGTGTTATGCAATCCGCCAACATAAACAAACGAATAAGGATGAGAAACCAAGAAGCTAATAAAAATACAAAATTAAAACAAATAAAACAACAAAATAGGACTAAAAGTTTAAGAACTAAACAACTTACAAAATTGAACAAATAAAAACTAAAAAAAGAATTTAAAAAAAATTTAAATTAAAAAAAATTAAAAAAAAAATAAAAAATAAAAAAAAAAAAATAAAAAAAAAAAAAAAATAAATAATAAAAAATAATGAAAAATAAAAATACAACAAAAAAGAACTGGCAAAAACAAAAACTAATAAAAAATAACCCAAAAACACGCAAGAACTAAGAAAGAACAACTAAGACACACAAAAAGAAAAAAAAAAACTAAAAAAACTTAAAAAAAAAACAAATAAAAAACTAAAAAAAAAAACAAATAAAAACTAAAAAAAAAAACAAATAAAGAATTCAAAAAAAAAAAGGTAAAAAACTAAAAAAAAAATAAAATTACAAAAAAAACTAAAAAAAACATAAAAAAACTAAAAAAAAAAAAAAAACAAATAAAAAAATAAATAAAAAACAAATAATAAATTTAAAAAAAAATTAAAAAGAAAAAAATAAACAAGGTAAAAAAAAACTAAAAAAAAAATTTACAAAAAAAAAATAAAAAAAATTTTTTTTTAAATTGGGAAACGAAAATCAAAATTTCAATAGGAATAACTTAGAGACCATATTCATATGAAACTTAAAAAGTTTTACATTTTGATAAGGGAAGTTAGTTAGAAATGAAATTAAGTCAAGTGTAAACAAAAAACTTTAACAAAGGTAAGAACTAAAACACTACCAAAAGACAAAAAAATTAAAAACTAAAAACAAAAATTAAAAACTAAAAGCAAAACTTAAAAACTAAAAACAAAAATTAAAAACTAAAAACAAAAATTAATAATAAAAAAGTAATAGGGACACAAAAAGGGAAAGAGTCCAAAAATAGGAAAAGAAATTAAAAAAAAAAAATTGAGAAAAATGTAAACTGAATAACTTGGGGGCAACAAAGCAATTAAGAAACAAAAAGTTATTTTTTCACTTGAATTTTATATGAAATATTAGAGAGAAAAAATTAATTTCCACTTAGATAGTTTCGTAAAAATGGTTGTTAAATATTTAAAATATTTATTCAAGATAAATTAGACAAAAAATTGACTGAAAAACTAATTCAATGTTATGTTTAATCAAAAAAAGAGGAACAAAATTATTTAAAAAATAACAAAAAAAAGATATTGCTTAAAATTATAAAAAAAAAATAACTTCAATAATAAAGTGTACACAGAGCACTAGCGCTATGTAAGCAACGATTATTTGTATTTGCTTTTGTTGTTGACGCGCAAAATAAACATTTTTGGTAATAATTAGCAAAGAGTCATTGAAAGTGAGAATGATTTTGCATTGAAGTAAGTAAAAATGTACAATGTTAAAATAACAAATTTAAAAGAAGCGTAGGAAAACATTTATTATTTGTTTATATTTTTTGTTAAAGAAAAAAAAAAAACATTTAAAAACACCCAAAGCAAACAAAGCGTCAAAGTTAAGTAGAGGTATTAAGTGTAAATTGTAGAACAAATAAATAAGAAAAGAAAAAAGTAAACATAAAACAAAATAAGAACCATGCAAAGGAAGAAATTGAAAACGTATTGAAGATAAAAAAGAACAAGCGAAATTTATACCAAAAAAAAATGAAAAGTTAAAAAAAAAATCTCAGCTAAAAGAGCAAGAATAAAAACTGAAGAAAACAAGGAGAATATGAAACCATTGCACCGGCGAGAATAAATAATGAAAAATAAAAAAACACCGAAAAAATGGGATAAAAATAAAAAAAAATTTAAAAAAAAATTAGAAAAAAATTTTGAAAAAATTTAAAAAAATTTAAAAAGAAATAAAAAAAAAAAAATTTTAAAAAATAAAAAAAAATTAACCGTATCGAAACGTAAAAAAATCGGTAACGAAAGTATTTTTATTCTTAAAAAATACTAGGAGGACAACTCATGACAAAATGCTTTACAAAAATCGCAACCGCCCTAAACGTCGGTCACTTGTATGGCACTTTTTTTAAAGAAGTTTCTGCTGTTATGCGGCATTTGCGTGCTTTCATGAATTTTAAGCCATTAAAAGGAAATAAAAAAATGTTCATCAATAAGTCAATAAACGCGTGGAGCAATGATCTGAATCAAAACCTTGAGTTTTGTTGAGGAGCAATAAATAAATTCCATGCAGTGTGAGATATTTTGAAATAAAATTTTGTAATAAAAACAAATCAAAATTAAATAAATAAATGCATGAGCTGGAAACTAGTGTATTTGCGTTGTTATACGGAATAAATTCTCTCAATTTCTTCGCCTACTTAAGAAGAAAACTGCCCCAAGTGAATGCCACTGAATAGGGTGGTACATGGCGTATGAGCAACATATTCGAAATATGGAAAATTTTTTATTCACCATTTCGATATTAGATAACATTATATTATATATTGAATAAATTTGTTTTCCCTTCCTTGATCTTTCTTCTCCTTTTAGTATGTATATATTCGTTTCCTCCATTTAGCTTTTTTGAACTTTTTCATTTAGTTTTCTCCGTCGTTCCTTTATTTTAATTTTTGTTATCTTGTGCTATTATATTTTATTTTATTGTAGTTTATTTTATTTTATTTTATTTTATTTTATTTTATTTTATTTTATTTTATTTTATTTTATTTTATTTTATTTTATTTTATTTTATTTTATTTTATTTTATTTTATTTTATTTTATTTTATTTTATTTTATTTTACTTTATTTTATTTTATTTTATTTTATTTTATTTTATTTTATTTTATTTTATTTTATTTTATTTTATTTTATTTTATTTTATTTTATTGTAGTTTATTTTATGTTATTTTATTTTATTTTATTGTATTTTATTTTATTTTATTTTATTTTATTTTATTTTATTTTATTTTATTTTATTTTATTTTATTTTATTTTATTTTATTTTATTTTATTTTATTTTATTTTATTTTATTTTATTTTATTTTATTTTATTTTATTTTATTTTATTTTATTTTATTTTATTTTATTTTATTTTATTTTATTTTATTTTATTTTATTTTATTTTATTTTATTTTATTTTATTTTATTTTATTTCATTTTATTTTATTTTATTTTATTTTATTTTATTTTATTTTATTTTATTTTATTTTTTTATTTTATTGTATTTTATTTTATTTTATTTTATTTTATTTTATTTTATTTTATTTTATTTTATTTTATTTTATTTTATTTTATTTTATTTTATTTTATTTTATTTTATTTTATTTTATTTTATTTTATTTTATTTTATTTTATTTTATTTTATTTTATTTTATTTTATTTTATTTTATTTTATTTAATGTTTGGCATTTGTAGTGGTATAATTTTTAACTGATTTTTGAATATCATAATTAATTTATGTATTTTATTTTTTTATTGATGTCACTGCAGCTTGAGCAAACCTATTGCTATTTTAGTTCGGCGGTAAAAGGAGACACAATTTTTCAACTTGCGCTTTCATATCATAGATCCCGTCAAGTGCTTACGAAAAAAGAATATAAGTAAATTTAAAAATTCAGCATATATGTAACAAAATACTACATATTTCCACGTTTATTAATGCAAGTAGCATACAATCAAAAACAACAATAATAACAAGTAATAAATACATATTTAAATTAAAACGTTAAATATCTGGGGCGACATAAAATGACTGATTGAATTATGAGTTTATGAATTTAAGAATGGAAGAATGGATAAGAAATACAATAGATATGTGATTGTTGTTGTCAATTGTTGGCAGCCGAGATCAAGCTATACAACAGCCAGTTACTAACCGCCTTTATACGTATCTGCTGGACACGAAAATGACGTGATCAAAGGAGAGAGACCGCGCATGTTTTGGTGAGTGCTTTTGTGACACAAAGAAAATGCGCAACAATTCCAAATAAATTAATAATATTGTACACACGAGCGGGAAATATGTGAGCACAATGTAATAAAATTAAAACCTTATACACGGCAACCATTTGATACTTCAATCAAAACCTATTTACATTACAGAAATTCACAAATAAATAGGCAGAAATTTTACAATAGAAATGTAATAAATCATTAAGTCATTCATCAAGCGTAGCGAGTTTACACAATAAATGGAAAATTTGTAAGCGTGTCGCTTGTAAATTTGCACGCGTAAATTACTATTGAATGGGCGATAGTTAGATCTCTGGTATTGTATTATTCATGGCATGATCTAAGCTCAAAAAAATGTTGTCAAAAAACCAGAGACACGTGTAAAGACGTCACACCCGACCGCGCGCCCACACACGCGCCTATGAATGATGGATGATCCTGGTGTGTAGTATGAATACTAAGCAAAATCGACTCGAATTTTTCTCTAACGAGATGTCAAACGTCACATTAAATAGAAATAAATCTAATATTTAAAAAAAAAAAAAAAAATTGTTTTCGGCTTGATTTGATACCCTTCAGCAAATACTAGTTCTCAACTAGTTCATTTTTAACTGATGCGACATTTTGCTGTTGGGAATTTACCAAGCAAATGTATTGCGAATATTTGAAATGTTAGAAATGTATTTATTACAAAAGCGTACTAATAATTTGGCAACATCGTGGGTGTCTAAACGCAAAAATAAAAGAAAAAAGTTCGTCGCTAAATACATGCAAAAATATTTTACAAAACAAATGATTTTTTATCGCCAAAAAAATATTCGTTTATATACGGCGCGAAATTGTGTCAAATTGCCCCGAATGAAGAGGTCAATGTGGTAAACAAAACGCAACATTTTAATCCAAGAAAGTCAACGCACAGCGGGGTAATTAACCCATCACTCACCGGAAGTGTGTATGTGTCTTTATTTTATTTTTGAAGCGCAATTAAATTATTTATATTTAAAATTTAATAATGTTGTTTTTGGCGACCTGTTGTATTTGTACAATAGTTTACATTTATTTATAATAATTTTAAAAATGGATCAGATGAACTCTATAGTATTCCTCAAGTCCTCCCCAGTCATTTTTTCAAAGAAATTTTCAATGTACAGACACGACTTTTCTAGAGATTTATTATAGTATAGATAATGGTATCATGTAAAAAATAAATAATATTTTTTTGTGGTTAAATCGCCAATTTTTCTAATGTAATCTCATTTGAAGTGAAGCTTTTGAGTTGTTATTGTACTTTCTTATTTTAACATTTTGGAAATGGTATCAATTTTACTTTCTTTGTTACAGTATTTTTTTTTTTTTTTGTTATAAATACGTTTTTCTTCTATTATTTTTTTTTTTGGTTATAATTTTATTTTTTGTAATCTTTTTCCGTCATAATTCAAAAAACAACTTTACCTTTTTTCATAGCTTAATTTTTTTCTTATATTTTTTGTTTTTTATTTGCGTAAATTTTTATTGTTAATTTTTTTTCATCTTGTTTAACATTTTTAACTTCAATTTTTTGTTTATCTTTTTTCATAATTTAAATTTTTTTTTTAATTTTTATAATTTTTTTTTTTATTTTTTTAATTTTTTTTTTTTTAATTTTTATAATTTTTTATTTTTTATTATTTTTTTATTTTCAATTTTTTTAATGTGTTTTTTAATTCTTTTCTATTTTTACTTTTATTTCTAATTTTTTTGAATTTAAATTTTTTTTATTTTTTTTAATATATTTTTTATTTATTTTTTAATTTTCTTTTGTTTTTCTTTTAATCTTTTTTTTATATTTTTTTTACAATTGTTATTTTTAATTTTTTTTATTTTTTTTCTTTTTTTCTTTTATTTCTTTTTATTTTTATTTTTTATTTTTTTAATTTTTTAAATTTTTTTTTTTATTTTTTTATTTCTTTTTCTTATTTCTTTTTATTTATTCCTTTTTTTTTTTCTTTCATTTCTTTTAAATTTTTTTTAATCTTAGTATTTTAATCTTATTTTTTATTTATTTATTTTTTTTTTTTATTTTTTTTTTTTTTAATTTTGATTTTTTTTTCAAAATTTTTTTTTATTTAAATTTTTTTTGCCGTCATTATTTGAGTATTTTCTTGAAAATTGCATGCCTCCAAATTTTTATCACAGTCGTTTTTGTTTTCTATTTTTGCATTTATATTATTATTATCTTTAATTTATTATTGTATCATAGTTTTTGAGTTCCACTCTTTTGGAATGTATAAAACAATTTAAACTAATTTCAATAGAATCATAGAAAACAACCCTCCCTGTTTGGAGAACAAAAACACAGTTTTACAACTGCCACGTGAAACGTGACAATCAAGTTGATTAGCTATTTAATACATATATATTCATACAGCACACACACATACCACAACAACAACAACCAAGTCCAAAGTCTACATTTTCCAAAGCAAATCGTTAATGCCCGGTATTGTACAGAATCGAAACAGTCTTTGCCATTTAAGGCAAAATCGCTAAGCAATATTTACAAGTATATCGCACGAGCGACAATAACAACAACAACAACAATTACAGCAACACAACTCAAAAGGCCGCAAAACGGAAGAGATCTATGCGATGATGTACTGTAAGCACTATTTATTCCTCAATTAGCTGCAAAGTGGCGGCTGAGTGTTGCTGCCGGTGTCGTTGGCGCTGTCAGATGAGCAACGCGTTTAGAATATTGAAATGTACGCATCATCATCATCATCATCATCATCATTATTACCTATCATCATCAACATTAACAATCATTTCATAATTGTCAGCACAATCAACTCAAAGCAAAAAACGCAGCAAAATTGAAAAATTGAACGCCATCTCATTTTATGATGTGGCATCAATCAGTTTTGTATGCGCAACGCGTCATGCGTGAGGTGCAGGCGGCTCAACGCTCGACGCTTGGTGTTGGCGCGCAGCAAATTGAGTGTGTGAAAAATACAAAAACGCTTGCGCGTGCGATTTCTAAAGATCAAGTTCAATGAAACGCCACTGCAGATGCAGCAAAAAATGTAAATGCATTCGTATATTTAATTAAAATGCAAAACGTTTCAACAGCAAAAGCAAAATAATTAACGGAATTTATGTATGTATGTATGTATGTACGCAAAAAACAAAGAAGATATTTATACACAAATTGCAAATAAAAAAAAAATGTATTAAATTTAAAATAACGATGACAAAATACTTGCAGGCCAGGCCACTCACACAGCACAGAACGAAACAAAAAAACAATAAAATACGTTTTTGCACAAATCGCAAAAATATTCAAGACTGCTTTGAAAATAAACAAAGTAAATTCATTCTTTCCTTATTTGTTTTGGTGAACATTTTAGTTTTTATAAATACATACATAAGCAAAGCGAAATGTGATATTGAAATTTATTAAAAAAAAAAAATTATAATTAATGGGTTCATCTAGAGTTCAAATTGTTTGTATTTTATATTTAAATTAAAATTTTTAGGGAGTGAGAAACATTTTTAGTTCTTTCTTTATTTATTTAATTTTTTTTTTTTTAATTTAATTTTGTTAAATTTATATTATTTCTGTTTCTACTAACTTTGCAAAACAAATTCAAATTTATTCCATTTTAATTTTATATATTTTGTATTGCAAATTTTTGCCTCGCGTTTTTTCCTTTATTTCAATTTAATTTTATTTTTTCTTTCCTATAAAATTTAAATTTAAATTTTTAATGGTTGTTTTTGTGACATGCTTTTTATGTTTTGTTTTCTATTAAATTGAAAACAAAATATTTTCTTATGATTTATTCTTTGCATTCTTAACATTTTTTATTTTTTTTTTAATTTTTAATTTTTTTTTTTTTTTTTATTTAATTATTGGTTTTTTGTTATTTTTTTATTGCTTTTTTTTGATATTTCTTTTTGTTTTTTTTTTACGGTTTTTTTTGTTAATTTTTATTGTTTTATAGTTTTTTTTTCAAACTTATTTTTGTTAAATTTATGTTTTTTTCCGATTCTACTAACTTGGCAAAAAAATTTAATTTGTTAAATTTTTGTTTATATATTTTGTATGGTAAATTTTTGTTTTGCTATTGGGTTAATAATATTTTTATTGGTTTTTTTTGTGGTATATTTTTTTCTTATTATTTATATTTAACAGATAAATAATTTTGTACTCCGAAAGTTTGTTCAATTTCGCTTTCTGCTTGTTTATTGATATTTTATATGTTTTTTATTTTTTTTTTTTGTTTTTTTTTTAATATTTTTTTTTTTTTTTTTTAATATTTCTTATTTCCTATTTTTGTAAGCTTTATTCTGTCAGGCTTGTATTCCCAAGATATGTTTTTATAATTTTTTCGTTCCATTTTGCTACATTTTTAACTTTTTTTATACTATATACTAAGAAAAAAAAATATTTATTTTAAATTGATTAAATTCAAACCAATAACAACAGGTCGTTTAATTGAGTTAAATTGACCAAACATCAAAAAAAAAAAAAAAAAAAAAAAAAAAGAAGGTCTAGAGGTCTGATTCGATGTTCAGAGAGAACTCAGATTATTGGAGCAGGAACTGGAAACAGAGAGGACAAAGAACAAATTTTTTAATCGAATCAATTCGTCCAGATAAAATCAACCAAAAATTGCACTCAAGGGAACTTGGGCGAAAAGTATTAAATTATATATATAACAATAAAATATAATAATAAAATAATAAATGATAAAAATAATTTAAAAAAATAAAATTAAAATAATATACAATCAAAACAAACAAAAGTTTTTCAAACATACCGAAAGAATAATTGCGTATGATCCGTTGGCGTCTCACGAAAATGATGCACATTCAAGGTTTGTGGACGCATATGACCGGCGGGTAAAAGAGCCGAAGTGCTGCTACTGCGAAATGTGGTCGTAACGGTCATGGTGGTGTTTTTGTTATTATTACTATTATTGGTATTATTACAGTTATTTGTGAACGTAGACGGACACGTGCAAGCCAATTGAAGTGCATGCCCCACATCACCATCAACTTCATCGTAATCATAGTCAGCGTGCTCATCATCCACATCGGTCGTGTCGTGATGAGCCATCTCCTCATCGACAGCAACATTTGCTGGGCTACGCTGCAACTTCATACCACGCGCCGCTGTTTGACCATTGATTTTGTTAGTTTTTTGTTTTGTCACATTTTGATTGTTGTTGTTGTTGCTGTTGTTGTTGCTACCACTTGCACCTTTACAGTGCGGCAAATGTAAGGCTTTCAAGGCCGAATTGAAAAGTTGCTCAACGCTGTTGCTTAAACTATTGTGTGTTTTGTTGTTGCAGCTGGGCGAAGTGTTGTTGCTGTGTTGGTTAGGTGTTGGTAATTCAGCGCTTCCGCCACAGCCAACTTCATCACCACAATCGCTACCAACACACTGGCTAGTTTTGCCGCCATTCAACAGTTTGACTGTCGGTTTGTTGTTGGTTGGTGTTAACGGTTTTTTGTTGTTGTTGTTGCTGCTATTATTGATGATTGGCGTCGTGCAACTGCTGCTGCTGATTGTTGTGTTGCATGAATTTGTGGCATGTAGCGCCATTTTTATGTCTCGGAATTGTTGTTGGGGGAATATTTATAAATTTTTGCAAATTTTCGTTTTCCTTTGCTCCCTCTCGCACGTGTTTTGTTCAATTGCTTGTGTTATTCATTTACCGTTATATTATGTTGCATGCGCTGTCGTGTTCACTCATTTTGCTGTTGTTGACATTTTTTCTTGCATTGCTTTTGTGGGCTGCTGCCGCTGCAGGAATTCAATATTAATTGTTTGGGTTGGGTTGCCGCATATTTTTAATGTTTTTATTTATTTTATTTTTGTTCGTTGTTGTTGTTGTTGAATGAGCATGTGTAAGGACGGAAATGATGTTGTTGATCGTGCATTGTTTTGTGTTGAAGTGGTTTGTTGTTGTTGGTGTTTATTTTGTTGTGTCAATATTGTATATGAACAACGACAACAGAGCATTGAAAAAAAAGAAAAGAAAAATGAAATGAAATTAATTTTTAAATTTTCAAATAAATAAATTCTAAATAGTAAAAGCAAGCAATTTTTGGCAAAATTTCAAACGCAAAACGCATACGAATGAAGAAAAAAAAAATTTATAAAAAAACGAGTCAGGCCTCACATTTGTACATATTTATTAATGTATATGAGTGTATGTAAGTATGTAGAGTATACACTGTCACAAACACAAAATGGGACTATTTTGACTTTTCTTAAATGTAATAAATTTTCTATTAGAAAGACTATCTTAATTTTTCTTAAATGTAATAAATTTATTTTTAGAAAACTCAATGACAAAAAAAAATTATTTATGTATTTTTTTATTTTATAGAAATACTATATTAATAATATTTTATAAAAAAATTTGAAATTGCATGATTTATTTTTTTCACAACTTTCTCAAAAATGTTTTTTCACCTAATTTGTGAAAATTATTCAAATATTTTTTTTTTTTTCGAGGAAAATAAAAGAAGCAAGAAAAAGCAACAAAACATAAATTTCGTAAAAAAATTAATTTTTTTTAAATATTTAAAAAATAACGTGCATTTCTGTTACGTAATTTTTAAAAAATATAGTGACCATTTTTTTAATTTTTTTTGAAGCATTTAAATTTTAAAAACCAACAAATTATAAAAATTGTCTATTTCATAAATTAAAAAATATTTTTTTAACATCATTTAAACTTCGTATTATAATTTGAAATAAGAAAAGAAGTTAAAAAAAATCATATTAAAAAAAAAATTATAAAATTAAAAAACAATTATAAAATTAAGAAAAAAACATGTAAAATTAAAAAAAGATTCATAATACTTTCATTTAAAAAAAAAAGTTAATTTAAAACAAAATTTATACCACTATGTTATTTTTTAGAAACTTTCAGAAAAATGTTTTAAAAAATTTAAGCTTCTTCAAAACACTTTTTCCAACAAAATTCAAAAAACAGTTATATCAGAAACTGAAAAATATATTTCTAGCATTTCAACTTTGTAATTAAAATTTTAAATAAAAATAAAAATTTAAAAAATCATATTAATTAAAAAAAATATATGAAATTTAAAAAAAAAATTATAAAATTTAAAAAAATTTATGAGATTTAAAAAATTATAAAATTTAAACAAATAATTAAATTTAAAAAAAATATTATAAAATATATAAAATTAAAACAAAAATATAGAATTTGAAAAAAACTATAACATAAAAAAAAAAAATTTTAAATTAAAAAAAAACTTAAATTTTTTTAGAAAAGCTTCATTGACGAAATTGTACCTATATAAAACAATAGAAGTAATTATAATAAAAAGCACAATTTGTATTTATAGAAACCTTATTAAATAGGTTTTACAAAATTTTAGCTTCTACAAAACATTTTGTCTCACAAATGCTTGTAAAAAAAAATTTTTTTATTTTTTATCAAAAATTCTTTAAAAAATATTTAAAAAAATTGTTAGTCAATTTTAAAAATTACAAAATTGTTTATTAATACTTTTAATTTCTTCAAAAAAAAATTTGTTTGTTTACAAAATTTCCATTTGCCTCTTAGCCACTGTTTAAGCTATTATACACTAAGTAGAAAAGTGTGAACGCACATTAATCTACTTATTTGTACCCAAAGCTTTGGCTAAGCTTAAACATGTGTATTTGGAGTGAAAATAAATAAATTATGAAAATGTCAAAAGGCCATTAAATGCGGAGGAGGTGGTAAAGCAGGAGGAAGTGGAAAGGTGGCGTGGGTGTGCGAGTGTATCTGTGTACGCGCATCGTTATTGTGGGCGGGTCCAACGACATTCAGCTATATATAGCAATAAATTTTGCGACATTCCCCATAGAAATGCCGGCTATGCGCACGAGAAAGTGACGTCAATACGATGGAAAGGACATGCCTACACAAATATTTTTGTTGTGATATTTTTAATTATGACTTGTACAATTAGAAGGCGACGGCAATTAAATAAGTATTTTTAATGCAAAAGTTGTGTTTTTTTTTTTTTTAATTTGAACATTGGTTTCATAGATTGTGAAAATATTAATAGTCCGGGAGTGAGCTTTTATTTTCATCTAACAAACAAAATTAAAAAAAAAAAATATTTTTAAATAAAAAAAATATTTTTAAATAAAAAAAAAAATTTTTAAAAATTAAAAAAAAATTTTTAAAAAAAAATTTAAACAAAATTTTTAAAAAATTTAAGAAAAGAATTAAAAAAATTTTTTTTTTTAAATATTTTAAATTTAAAAAAATCTTGAAAAATTTCTACAGGCTTACATTTTATAGTCTTATTTATATTTTCAAAGTTTCTCTTCGAAACTGCGTCGAAAAAGAAGAAGCACCATAACAAAAAACACTCAACACTTCGCAGCAATATTTTTTTTTTTTAATTTTTTTTCTCTCACTTTAGCAGAGGTGTGGTATGTATGTATATAGCAACACAAAAACGTTCGATTGTTGATTGTTAAATATAGAAATGACCGTCTACAAGAAAAACGCGCGCGTTCGCCTTCGACAATAACAACACCAACAAACACCAACGCGCACAAACACAAAACCAATTCAAGAGTCTACCAAAGTAATAGCAATACCGACAAAAGCAACTACAAAAACACGAACAACAAATAAGTAAATTTAATTAATTTATTTTATTTTGTTGTTTCTCAATTATTGTGCGCGCATTAAACGACAATAAAAATCGAAATGTACGAACGTTGCAGGCGAAGAAGCAAGTCGTAAAAAGATTTTTAATCCAAAAATTGTTGCGTTTAATTTTTTTACACGTTTAACCGGCAACGTCCGATGAGCGAATGATTAGCGCTAGCGAGAGTCTGCGGCACAAAAGTTTAGCCCGAAGAGCCAAAAGTGCCGGCGTACAAGAAATCGTTGTTGGTTGTTGTTGCTTGACGGTATACAAGTGATTGACAGCAGACCGGTTGGTGGTTGCTCTATGGCTTGACTTTTGGTTCTTGTTTTGATCGCTGGCTAAGCTTGTGTGTGGTTGTGTAGCGTTTCGAATTGGCGCTTTCTCACGCAATTCATATTTGGATAAATAAAAAATCAGCACACAAAAAATGTCACCTATTTTGCGAAAGCTTAGAAAAAATAATTACTGTGATATAAACAAATTTTGTTTCAAAAAAGTTCTTTTTGTTGTGACTTTTTAGTTTCAACATTTTAAAGTTAAATCAAAAAAAAATATATAAAAAAATAGATGTCTTAGTTTATCTGGTAAAAATATTTAAAATTTTTTTAAATTAACTTAAAATACTTTCTGCAAAGTTTTTTTAACAGTTCTACAAATTTTTTAATTTTCTTAAGCAAAATAAAAATTAATTTAAACAAAGTAAATCATGTTTTGAAATTTCATGTTTCAAATTATAAATTAAAAAATTGTTTTAAATACAAAAAAATAATTGATTCAGAGATTAATTTAAAAAAGTTTACATAAAAGAATTTCTAAAAAAAAATTATAAAAAAAAATATTATAAAAAAAAATATAAAAAAAATTATAAAAAAAAATTATAAAAAAAAAATATTAAAAGAATGTAGGAACTTAATATCCAAACATTTTCTAAAGAATTTGACATATTGCTAAGTATTTGAAAATATTTTTAATACTTTTTTAAATTAATAAAAAAAAAATTACTAATGAAAAATTTATTAGAAAAAAAATTAATAAAAAAAATAATTTAAAAAAAAAAATTTTAAATAATGTAATCTTAATGTCCAAACATTCTTAAAAAAACTTTACAACAACTTTTGTACTTAACATAGTTTTATACATTCCCAAAAACTGCTTTAAGATTTTGTTTAAAAGAAAATTGTTGCCTATCTTTAGGGCTTTAAGAAATATTTTGAATTTTTTAAAAAAATGTCCACAAAATTTGTTGTAAATGTTTAGATAAGCATGGTTTAATTGTGTATTTATGCTTAAAAATTGTTAACGAAATTTTATACACTTTGAATGAAACTAAAAAAAAAACTTAAAAAAAAAAATTTTAAAAAAAAATTTTTTAAAAAATTCAGGTACTTAAAAATTAAGTTTTCTTATAAATATTTTTATTTTAAGCTACTGTCTGACAATTTTTAAGGCCGTAACAACAAATTCTAACAATAAAAAATGTTTTTTTTTTTTGGCAGAAAATCTGAAAAAATGTTGGCTTGTTTTTTTTTTTTTGGTTAGAAAATCTGAAATCAAATATTTCAAGAAAAAGAAAAAACAATTTTTTTTTTGATTTTTTTTGTTTAGAAAATCTGAAACTCAAGACTCAAACTTCTAAAAATTTTCAAAATTTAAAAACTACAACAAATTTAAATTTTTTTTTGAAGGTTCGCAAATAATGTAAGATGTATTCCAAATATGCAGATAGAACCCAATAAGCAAAATACGCTTACTATAAGCTTACAATAAACTTACTTTTGTAATCTTTTAGCTTGGAAAACGTTTACTATAATCATTGGAAAACGTTTGGAAAACATTGTACACTCAACGAAAGTGGTCCCTTTTTAATCAATTGGAATTGATGCTCGGAAAACAATGTTTAATAAACATTTTTATTCAATGTATAGTAAGGGTTTGTTGAAAACTGATTGATAAAACTCCAATTTGGGCGACAACGGTGAAAACGGACCAATAGCCTAACGAATATGTTGTGGGATTTTGCTCCGAAGGTTGCGAGTTCGAATCCCGACCATTTCCTTAATTTTTTTGTTTTTTTTTTAATAAATTCTTATTTGGTGCAAGAGGATATAAAGGGCCAATTTTTGGTGTGCTGCGTGCAATTTTTTATGCAGTCTACATCTGCAAGGCAAATTTGTGCATTTTTTCTGAGAAGCCTTTCATGACACCCGTTATAAAAAACCTTTTCAAATAATTTTTCATGTTGCCTGTACAGGGGTTCGAACCTAGGTCCTTCTATGTGGTAGGCCAGCTGCACTACCGTCACACCACGATGCCCATATAACAAAATCAATATAAATGAAGCATATAAAATTTCAAACATTATTTTTGAAAACTGGGAAATTTTTCACCTCGCTGAGACTTCACCTCAAATTATTTCTCCAAGGCTACCACAGCATTGGAAAAACATATATAAACGTTTGTGAAATTTTTTTGTTACAAACTCGTTTGGAAAACATTTACTTTTTACGCTTGGAAAACATTGTTTAATAAACTAGCTTACTTCATTGTTTATTGGGAAAGTTGTCATAGCAAGTTTAAACTAACAAATAAAAATGTCGGACGTAGTAAACAAAAAATAAGCGGATGTTTTTTTTTTTGAGAAAAGTCTGAAATTTTGCATAAATTTATATAAACGGAGATACCAATTTTAAGAGAAGGGTTTGAAATTTTAAACAAAAAAAAAACAAAACATCACCTATTATTTATTTACACGTCATTATTTACCCTAAAATCTTTGTTGTTTTCAGCAAATATCTACTTAGTGTTTATTTAGTAAAACGCAAAAACAACAATATGATCAAAATATTGAGGAGTCACACAGTTGATGTAAATGATACAGTGAGTAGGTCCATAGTCGAAAAAAGATGTGTTGTTGTTGTTGTTTATTTTGTTTACGTGTAAAGTGTCATCCTCAGCCGCATCATCATATATTTTCTACCTTTTTTTTCTTGTTTATTTATTTATTTACATGAAAAACAAATTTGTTATGCATTGTGAGTGGTTAGACGTAATAGAGCGTAGAAAACAACGCGAATGTGAAACTTTCTCCTCTACACGCTCAATATTGGTTGACTGACGACATGATGCTAATTTCGCCGTTTCGTTATTTGTCTTATTTTTATATTTTGCTGATATTTTTGTAACTTCATTAGTATACGTAATATTTGTATTAATTCGTTTTATTTATGTGAGTTTTTAGTTATTTATATGTTGTAAATAAACTAAAATTTAATATCCGCACACTTGTTCAAACAAGTGGGCTGGTAGGAAAATTTTCGGTTTTATAAAATGAAATATTATATTATTATTATTATCGGTGATTAATTATTCGAAGAACAAACGAAGCTATATATTGAGTTTGTATTTAAAATCTTGGTTAAATAAAATGGTTAATTGTAACGCAAACTGTGGGTAGGCCTAACTGTAAAACTATTACATAAGCTGGTTACGCTTAACTAGTAAGGCATGGATGAAAAAGCAGCTTATGAAGATTTTTAATTAAATTTTATGTATCAAATATTTTTGTTATGTAAATGTTTATTATTGGTGTTCCCAATTGGCGCTAATTGTTCGTTAAAATAACCAAAGTAGCTTTTAGCATTTTCCAACAGGGTATTATCAAGCGCTAACCTACGATTAGTTTACTCCATTCTAAATAATTGGCTACAATCAATCAACGCTCACATAAAACACAGCGCATGGTGTTAGTCAATTCTACCGGAATCGTGCTCGACCGGTGTCAATTTACTGCTATACGATAGGTTGAAAGAACGCAACTCTTTTTTTTTTGTTTATTGATTTATGTTTTATTGGGCAAAAAAAAAAAAACACAAAAACAAAGTAGCAATTATGTTAGTAGCAGCTAATAATATATTAAGTCAGCTTAGTGCGAGAGATAAGGTTCAATTAATGGCATTATCCAATTAGTTATAAAAGGGTACTTAAAAAGTTAGAAAAAAAAATTACAAAAAAAACAAAAATTAATAAAAACTGACGACTGCTTAACAGTCAATGGGTCACATGCGATTTCAAGGTTCAAACATTTTAATAATAAAAGATAATGATATGTGTATGGAAAAATCGAAAAATTAGTTTTGTAGGTGAGTAGAACTATGTACGAGCATGTTCTTGACATCAGAAACTTTGATTTTGTGGGGGTTAATGAGATATTTCTGTTCAACGGAGAGGAACAAAATGGCGCAAGATTTACGATTGAAGTAAAATATTTGACTTGTGAAAAATGTGAATATTTTTTTAATTTTTTTTATTTATTATTTTTTTTATTATTTTATTTTGTTTTATTTTATTTTATTACATTTAATTTAATTTTATTTTATTTTATTTTATTTTATTTTATTTTATTTTATTTTATTTTATTTTATTTTATTTTACTTTATTTTATTTTATTTTTATTTATTTTATTTTAGTTTATTTTATTTATTTTTATTTTATTTTATTTTATTTTATTTTATTTTATTTTATTTTATTTTATTTTATTTTATTTTATTTTATTTTCTTTCATTTTATTTTATTATTTTATTTCATTTCATTTTATTTTATTTTATTTCATTTTATTTTTTTTTATTTTTGTTTATTTTATTTTATTTTCTTTCATTTTATTTTATTTTATTTTGTTTTATTTTATTTAATATTATTTTACTTTATTTTATTTTATTTTATTTCATTTTATTTTATTATTTCATTATTTTATTTTATTTTATTTTATTTTATTTTATTTTATTTTATTTTATTTTATTTTATTTTATTTTATTTTATTTTATTTTATTTTATTTTATTTTATTTTATTTTATTTTATTTTATTTTATTTTATTTTATTTTATTTTATTTTGTTTTATTTTATTTAATATTATTTTACTTTATTTTATTTTATTTTATTTCATTTTATTTTATTATTTCATTATTTTATTTCATTTTACTTTATTTTATTTTATTTTATTTTATTTTATTTTCTTTCATTTTATTTTATTTTATTTTATTTTATTATTTCATTATTTTATTTTATTTTATTTTATTTTATTTTATTTTATTTTATTTTATTTTATTTTATTTTATTTTATTTTATTTTATTTTATTTTATTTTATTTTATTTTATTTTATTTTATTTTATTTTATTTTATTTTATTTTATTTTATTTTATTTTATTTTATTTTATTTTATTTTATTTTATTTTATTTTATTTTCTTTTATTTTCTTTTCTTTTCTTTTCTTTTCTTTTCTTTTCTTTTCTTTTCTTTTCTTTTCTTTTCTTTTCTTTTCTTTTCTTTTCTTTTCTTTTCTTTTCTTTTCTTTTCTTTTATTTTATTTTATTTCATTATTTTATTTTATTTTATTTTATTTTATTTTATTATATTTTATTTTATTTTATTTTATTTTATTTTATTTTATTTTATTTCATTTTATTTTATTTTATTTTATTTTATTTTATTTTATTTTATTTTATTTTATTTTATTTTATTTTATTTTATTTCATTTTACTTTATTTTATTTTATTTTATTTATTTTTTTTTTTTTCTTTCATTTTATTTTATTTTATTTTCTTTTCTTTTCTTTTATTTTATTTTATTTTATTTTATTTTATTTCATTATTTTATTTTATTTTATTTTATTTTATTTTATTTTATTTTATTTTATTTTATTTTATTTTATTTTATTTTCTTTCATTTTATTTTATTTTATTTTATTTTATTTTATTTTATTTTATTTTATTTTATTTTATTTTATTTTATTTTATTTTATTTTATTTTATTTTATTTTATTTTATTTTATTTTATTTTATTTTATTTTATTTTATTTTATTTTCATTTCTTTTCTTTTCTTTTCTTTTATTTTATTTTATTTTATTTTAGTTTATTTTATTTTATTTTATTTTATTTTATTTTATTTTATTTTATTTTTTTTTATTTTATTTTATTTTATTTTATTTTATTTTATTTTATTTCTTTTCAAATATTTAAAATTTTTGTTGTTGTCCTTATGAACTGCAGCTAATTTTTCAATTCATTATAATTTTCAATTGTTGTTTTTTGTTTTTTTTTTTTGCATTCATTACACTGCCTATACAGCGCTAATGTGTCAACTATTAACCCCTAACACGTAATCCGATTGTAATCCAATTGTGTGAATGGGCGACGGGTAAAGCGTACGATCGCAAGTAAACGAGCGATGAGGTAATAGTTTTGCACGCAAACCCCGCGCACTGCAAAATAAATAAAACAAAACAGAAAAAAAAAGATAAAACAAAAATGCATGAAACACGGTCGACAATCGATGAGAATTTTTTTGTATAAAAAAATATATAACACAAAAAAAAATAAATAAAAAATGCTATGAATGGAGTTGCAAAATTTTCGAGCTCAAATGCTGATGACGAAATCATTTTATTTGAAGCGAATTAAATAAATGTTTGAAATCAACAAGAAGTAGTTAATTATGTCATTTAATGCAGGTGTTTGTTTAATTTGCATATCGAACTTTATACCCATGCCAGCAAACACAAGCACAAACACACCCGAATGCATTCCAGTTTATGCTAAATCATGCGAAACTCAATACGTTTGAATGCAGCTGTGGCTTTGTATTAAATTTAATTGTCGTTTTAGCCTTTTTTGTTTCGTTTTGTTATTTAATTGTTGTTTTCTGTTGTTTTACAAGTGTTTAATGTTATTATTTGTTAATGATAATTGTGTTGAGATAACATTGCCTGGGGATGCTAGACGTTAAAGTGACGAGATTAACGCATAAACGAGTTAACACCGAGAACGAGAGCTGGAAGAGTGTCTGAGAGGCGAAAGAGAGATTTGTTATAGTAAACTAGATTCCAGAAGGGTTTGATTTTTTTTTGTTGATAATAAAGTGATTAGCAATTAATGGATAATTACGTTTGTAGTATTTATAATATGGCTTAGGTATCTATAAATGTGTAAATATGTGACTACCCAACAAGCCAAAACTTTGCAAAAAATTTAAGAGCAACAAAATTTGTTTTGAATATTTCAGGTCTTAGGAAACCGCTTCTTTCTCTAGTTTTTTTCTACCACCTATTTCTTTGTTTTTTTTTTTCCATACGCTTTGTTCTTTTCTTGATTTTTTTGGTATTTTATTTGTTTTATTTCTTTGTTATCATTTAATTTTCTTCTATTCTTTTCTTGTTCCTTACATTATTTTTCATTCTTTTTTTATTTCTTTCGTATTTTTTTTTTTTTTTTATTATCATTTGTTTTTATTCCATCCTTCTCTTGTTCCTTCAAAACCATTATTTTACATTTTTTCTTTCTTTTCAATAGTTTTTTCTTTTTATGCTTTGTGCTGTTCTTTGTTTTCCAGCATTTTACTTTTCCCCTCTCTCTCTATCTCTCTCTCTCGAGTCCTATTAATTAATTTTTTTATTCGAAATCCAGGAGTCATGATTAATGGCTTATGACAATTCACAAAAGTCGTGTGAGTAACAATGGGAGTTAACGAAACAAACCGACACTCATCGGCACACCCTCGTACATACATACATATATCTTATAACGATCCGTTATTTATGTACAACACAAATCGTGCTCAATGAAATATATAAAATAGAGACAAGAACCCAAAAAAAAAATATTAATTAAATAACACAGAAAACATTGAAAAGGGTAGATAATAAGTAAAATATTTGCCTCAAACAAATAAGAAAAAAATTGTTTCAATTAATTAACATATGTTTTTAAAACCAAGCGTCGCTGATAAGTCTGACAACTTGTACATGAAAAATAGTAGAAAAAAAGAAAAATAAACGATAGACGAAAGTGCCCCACAAATTTATCAGCCTTGCCTTGTACATACATTGCGGTGGTGGAGAACATAACCGATTTATGAGTAACTACGCAAATAAATAAAAAAGGAAAAACAAATAAAAAAATAAATTTGCTATAAAACGAGCCTTCGACATGTACGTTGTACGCTCTGTACACTCCCCTTTTTCAAAACTTTTAAATGATGTGTACAATTATATGTACAGTTGTGCGCACAATAGTAGTAGTGAAATTAAATTTCAACGAAAAGAGAAGAAGCTGTTGTTTTAATAATTTTCCTTTAAAATATAGCGAGTTCTGTAGCAGAATACACATAAAAAGAAATTTCATAGTTTGCCAAAAAATTAAGCAAAAATTTATCAAACTTGGCAAAATTCAAATCAAAATTTTTAAATTTTTTGGGAAAATTTTTGAATACGCAGTTTGATAAATCATTCAATTTTAATATCACAGCTATAAGTACCTCAAAATTTTCCCTGAATTTTTAAAAAATATTTTGTCGACGAATTTGAAGTTTTCTATAGGAAAAAAACCCACATCGACAGAAAAAAAGTTCCGAAAATTCGGCGAAACTTGAACATTATTGTGCTAAAATTGAATAAGCTAAAAAACTGCTTAGTCAAATAAAAATATTGCCCGAAAATGTTGAAAATTTGCTGTAAATTTTTCAAATTTTTTTCCTCAAATTTTTGTAAAATTTAAACATTTTTTTTTATATGGTTTCTGTTATAGTATTTAATCGCTATATTTTTTAATAAAAATTATGAAAAACACAAACCGTCGCACGATATTCCAATTTCACTACTATTTTTCTGCACACAACTGTATGTGTGGTATATTAAACAGCAAGCCACAGATATACGAATTTATTGTCACAGCAATCACATAATAAAAGCAATTGTACGTCTGTCTATTACATTTTTTTTATAGTTGTGTGATTTCGATTTCCGGTTTGCAATGTTCCCTTCTTTTTTTTTAAAACGAAAGTATGTTTTTTACATTTTTTTTAGACCACATGAAGCCAGTGATTTATCTGCGCCATTTGCAGCTGCCTTCAGTCGCAGCATATAATATCTAACTACATAACTATTTGTATAGTAAAGCACATTAGGATAACTCAACCGCCAATTTTTTTTTTTGGTTGTTGACTTTCATATTCTATATTCACCACGTGGTGAATTTTAACTAATTTTATTGCTGACTTGTTAGAGTCGTAAGCCACCATATGGTGAATTTGAAACAATATTATTCACCACATGGTGAATTTTACCCATAAAATATTGTGCTGAGTTACAGAGGTAAACAAAAGTAAATTATAAACACAAACTAATTTAAATTAAAAAAAAAAAATCTGCTTTATTTTGCTCCACCCTAATATGGTAATATGTTAAGCTACTTAAATGAGTTATATGCATGTATAAACTGCATGCTTACAACGTTACGATAAAAAATGTATAAATAAAATTTGTAAAACAAAAAAAAAATGTTGCTCAAACTCACAAAGAACGCATAAACAAGATTCCAAAGTCGCTGAGAATGCAAAATAAAACTTTTTGCTTGGTTGTTTTTTGCTTTCAATATTTTTATATTTTTTATATTTTTATTTTTTTTTCGATTTTATGGATGTGTTTAACATTTAACTAGTAGATATTTTTAAAATGCAAGCACTTGGAATTTCTGTGTTTGGAATTTGTTTTTATTATTGCACAGAATTTTTTTTTTTTTTAATAATTCATTTTTTAATTTTTTTCACGAGCCATGATTGTTGTTTTCATTTTTATAGAGAAAAAAAATACTTAGTGGCTCAACACTTTTATGGCTAAATAACTACGCTTTCGGCGCACTCTTTCACTGCTTTTCTAGTTTAATACTAACTTTCACCAGCTTTAGTTTGTTTACTGTAATTTTTTGTTGGATTTTTCTGCCTTTTTTTAATTACAAATTCCACACGCGCCGCTCATTTGCTTCTACGCCCGAAAAACGTGTGCTTGCCTCAGGCAAATTCTAAACGTACTGTGACGCTGGCAGCCAATAACGTGCAAAAGCTTTCCAAGAACTCTTACCGACCAGCCGACAGATAGCTTTTTTTCTCTCTCTCTCTTGCTGACACTTTTTGTTCCTAATCACACGCTCTCTTCCATTTTATTTGCTCCTACAAAACTCAAGCATGAACAAAATCAAAATCAAATAAAACTAAAAAGGGAAATAAAACCAAATAAAAATTATTTATTAAAAAGCATACATACCTTTAGGTACATACAGTTGTGCGCAAAATAATAGTAGTGAAATTAAATTTAAAAAAACTAAAAAATAATTAAAAAAAAAATTAATTCAAATATAACAAAAAAAAAACCACAAAAAGAAGAAAGTTTACACAAAGTTCAGGAAATTTAATCAATGCTTGATGAGTTTTAATATTGTTTTGAAGAATTTTTAAATTAAAGTTTTATAGCTTCTTTAATTTAGCATGAGAATGTGCAAGTTAAAAGGACGTCAAAAATTTAAGCTAAATTTTTAGTTTCGTTTTTTGTATGAAAACACCCAAAAAATAAACATTAAAAAAATTCTCAAAATTCAGGTAAATTATAAAAAAATTTGTTGTACTTAAATTGATTGGGCTACAAAACTGCATGTTTAAAAAATTTCTATAAATTGTGAAAAAAAATTTTTATTTTTATAGCAAATTTTTCAAACATTAATTAACTTACGTGAAATTATTCTGTTACAAAACTCGCTATATTTTAAATGAAAATTATTATTTCTTCATCGATTGAGAGAAATTTAATTTCACTACTATTTTATTGAACACAACTGTATAAGGCGATACAAAGAATTTTAGAATATTCTGCTGCAGTTTATTATCGAAAATTGAGCAATTCAGTTTTTTTTTAATACTCCTGCGCTTATTTTGTGGGCGACTGTACATATAAATATAGTCGTACATGCATTAGGGTGGTGCGAAAAAAAATGTTTTTCTTAGATTGCACACATAGTTATCGATAACTGCAAAAACAGAAGAGTTATCGAAATGTGGGATACCTTAAATTTTAAGTTAGACGTTTAGTAATGCAACGTTAAAAATTCCATTCAAATAAGTTCAGCAGTTTTAGCGTGATGGGCGCACAAATAAAAAAATTTTCTCACAAAATTTTAATTTTTGCTCATAAGAATTTCTCACTTTTATATTTTTGCTTTTAACTTTGCAACATTAAATTGCTTGCGCATCACTCAACATTCCCATTAAAAAAAAATTGTTCCTTCCTTTCCAACTTCCGTTGTCAGCGCGCATTAAAATTCCTGTGAAGGTCAATCAGCACATTCACATTACGCATACGCCGTGGAGTACGAAGCAAAGTGGCGGGCAGCAAGCAGGCAGTCCAAGCTCTACACAACAATAAAAGCGTCAACAAAGCAGTTTAAGAGGCAATTGTCCGCTATCAATAAATTCAATTGTATTGCCATTCAACGTTAATCGAAACAAATTATAATGTCAAAGCGCAACAACAACAATGGTTGGAGCAGTGGCAGTGAAGCGGCGCACAACGGGCAACAAAGCGGCGAGTAGTAGTGTGGCGTGTAAATTGAAAAAAAAAATAAAAAAATATTTGTCTGTTTACTTTCAGCTTAATGCTCGTAAAAATTTGTTTTGTTTATTTAGCACACAAGCATGCAACAAAAGTGCGAAATAATTGCGTATATTTATGACTAATAACCACATACATACACGCACACACACGCATATAAGTACATGACAATGCGGAAGAGCACCTCGCGAGTGCCAGCCAGTAAATCTCAGGCTAAACATCGACTGGAACAATTTCGTTGAGTTTTACCATTTTCGGAACAAAGAATTATTTTATGCATGTCTGTGCTTGTTTTTTTTTTTTTTTAATCGTTTTGATTATAATAAATTGCAACAAGTTTATTATGATTATAAATGTTTTTCATTTTACAATCTTGCTATAAAAAAAAAAAAAAGTTCAACAAGGAAATCATTCTAAAGGCAACTTTGTGTTGCTTGAATTTTCATAAGAAATTCAGAGCTTTCTTTATCAATAAAAAATGCGCTCTTTCATCAGCTACGCGCTTGAACTTATTTTTAGTTTATTTTTGTTATGAATTAAATCAAATAAATTTCTAATCTTCCATTGAATTAATTTAAATGTAAACAAATTATATATTATCAAAGTAATGATGGACGATTATGATTGAAGTAAACTTGGTTAAGTAACTCATTAAACAGAGAACAATCATTAACAATGAATAATTATCGATTAATTAAAACGAATAATTTTCCGATTAATCGCATTTTGATTAATGCTAATTTAAAACTTACTAATGATTGAACTAAACTTAAGTTATTCAAAAAATAGAGAATAATCATTATCGATTAATTTAAACACTTTATTTTCGGATTAATCACATTGTGAATATTTTTGAGTGAAATATTAATTATTACTGACCTAAGATTGGTTAAGTAATTCATTAGAGCTCGTCTTTATCGATTAATTAAAATGTTTAACTCTCCAAATAATCACATTTTGATTAATTTTAAATAAAATCTCCATTATTATTCACCTCAGCTTGGTTAACTAATGCATTTAATTGAGAAAAATCTTTATCGACTAATAATTTTGCGATTAATTATATTTTGAACAATATTAATTATAATCTTAATTATTTATTTAATGTAGTTATATTCATTGATTTATTGTTAAGAAGTCACTCCGATTTTTTTTTTTTTTTTTTTTTTGTGGAATGATTTATAAAAAAGTGATTGATAAGCTTTGATTAATACAAAAAATAATTAATTAAATAATTAAAAATGTAATCGATTAATCCCACATTATAAAATGAAAATTTGGAATAAAAAATCGCGTAGCTCATAACCTTCGCTAGCCATTTAACTTCCGTTGAGTGTACTTCCATTTGACGGAAATTCTCACTACACAGAGATTACAAATCTAGCGTAATATATTCATCAAATGTTTTTGCGAATTTCATAGTGGCAAAATTGGACAGGACCAAATAAACAAAGTGAGCTTAGAACTCATTTAAGCTCATACTAAATTCACTGTCATAATATTTATTTCGCAGTGGCTAAGTGTTAAGCTAAATGTAAACAAATAAAGTAACCACACTCGGTTAATACGAACTGATTAGAAACGACGCCACAGTGAGAAAAATATTTACCAACATCAACATCACCACCGCAACCCCAAACTATGCTTTGTATGAATATGGCTGATTATCAATCTGGATGGCGCCATATTTCGAGTGGTGAGTATGAGCGGTGGAATGTCGCTTAGCAGAGTCACCTGCATTTGCGCTAAGCAACAATTAGCACAGTTGACATGTCCGCATGGTATTGGTGAACGTGCGAACCCGTCCATCTGATCATCGATAAACATAGAGCTACTGGAGAACTGACGTTACAGGGGGGTGTGTGCGGTACTTCAACAAATGAGCTGAGTCAACAATTACGAATTTATGAGCAACAAGAAGACTGACATGAGATAAATAAAGTAGATTTGTTTAAACAAAGAATATGCCAGTCAGATAGCAACAACATTAATTGGCAATAAAGGGAATCGAAGTAAATAATTGCGTTATCGATTGTTCTGAGATTTGTTATCGCTGATATTGCTTATCGATTCAATGATATTTTGTATCGATTTTTCTGAAAGTTATTAGCGATGATATTCGTAACCGATTTTTCTGCGTTTTATTATCGATGACATTCGTAATCGATTTTTTTGAAATGGGTTATCGATGATATTCGTTACCGATTTTTCTGCGTTTTATTATCGATGACATTCGTAATCGATTTTTTTCAAATGGGTTATCGATGATATCTGTTATCGATTTATTCCGATTTATTATCGATTATGTTAACCGAATTTTCTGTGATTTATTATCGATGACTTTTTTGAAATTTGTTATCGATTTTTCTGAAATCTACTTTCGATATTGACAACCGATTTTTCTGCGATTTATTATCGATGCCTTACGTTATCGATTGTTTTGAAATTTATTATCGATGGCATTGGTTATTGGTTTTTTTGAAATTTGTTATCGATTTTTTCCGATTTATTATCGATTATGTTAAATAGCAGATCATGCATGAGTGAATCCCTTACAAGAAACAGTGCCGAAAGTAATTAAATTTTATTTGATCAGTGGCTCATTGGTAGTTTCCATGAATCGCTTGACACTGATTTAAATATGAAAATTTGTAGACAATGAATCATTTGTTATTTTCCTAAAATCGTGGTGAAATTTAAATATTTTTGTAAACTATGGAATTTCAAATATTTATGTGTAAGAGCATTATAAGTCATAACTTGGCGTAAATAATTCTCATGAAACGTTGAACGCTGGAACGCGAGTTTTGGAAATATTTTGGTGAAATAGGCAAAAACAATTTTATGGCATTTTTCTGCTATGACAGCACTGCTTTGGTATGACATTCGGAAGCTCAGTCAACACGAGTGCTAGGTAAGTATATGGAATGGTGGGGTTGAGTCTAGAACGATGTTGGTCTGACTTTATTTTAGACTTCCTCGGAAGAACGCGCTCCTCTTTGTTGGATGTAGAGATCTAAGGGCTCTGTTGTTGTTGTTGTAACAAAAAAAAGATCCAAGCAGAGGTAGCTATCGCACTTAAGGTCCCGGCCACTCCAGGTGCATGGCCTATAATCTACAAACTTGGCATGTCAGTAGTAAAAGCAAATATTGGTTATTTTATCTTACAATTCCACAGTCCACAGTGTCGGGCAGGGTATATCAAGTAGAGATAACAAAGTATGTACATTATTGCTATAAAATATGAAATCAACAATAACGATAAGTAATGCTCTTATCTAAATTGGTTATCAGATTGTATAAACATTGGCATTGCTGTGGCCTCTGACGTCATTTGGATAATGGATTTTATCAGCGTCAAGGAATGCAATCAAATAATGGGTTTTTTGTTTTTCACATATTAAAGGAGCCTTGTTGCTTAATAAATTAAATCAGGGTTGATTATTTCTAACGTTCGCTAAATGTGGGGAAATCTAGGGAAAATAATTAAAATATTATAAAAAACTGATAAGAGTAGAAAATTTAGAAGAAAATACCAAGTAGTTGCACAGCATGTGGCGTGTCCACTCACATCTCTTTACTTTTTCAGTCGAAACTACTCTTCTAACACTCCGAACCCACTGTTTCAACCCTGTTGAAGCTGCGCTTTATTTGCGCAACCCTTATAAGCTGCAACCAGCCTGGGGGGTTACTCTGTATCGCGATGCGAAAGCAAATGCTATTAGCAAGCTGTCAAATCACATACATTTTTTTTCAAATGCGAAAGAAATTTCTTTCGCATCGCAATACAGAGTAACCCCCCTGGTGTTTTTCCTCAGATCTCCTCATAGGAACTCAAAACTTTCCACAAAACACTAGTTTAACTGCTTGTCAATCAAGTCTTTTTTTGTATCTACAAGTAACTACTTTTAACTTCCTCCCCCAACTGTCTTTGCACCATTACTCATTTTCTTTGTTTGCGTTGTAAAGGCAATAAAGTTGTGAAATCAACAAAACACGTTCTACTATTAAGCCGAAAGTGTGCGTGCAAGTTGAAAATTCATTCGCTAAATAATTGTTTTGTCGATGCATCAACGACGTCATCGCTATATTAAAGCAACGTCAGCGTGGCAAGTTCATACATATACACATACTCATACATATCTCAGTAGTGGGTCATTGACCAAATTGCAGACATCAGACTAGGTTGAAGCAATTTTCCCAACAGCCACAAAACTATAAAATCTTACAAAGCGTAATAAAAACAAAACAGGAGGTCTAACGTTGTTTAAGCAAAAAGCTGAAAATGTTGTGTGCAGCCCACACAACAACAAAAACCGTTGTAGCGTCGCCGCTACTTCTGTCGCAACTACTTAGTGGGGTCAAAAGCAATAAAAAATCTCAACAAATAAAAAGCATAAAACCAGCTTCGATACGAAATACAAATGGCATAGAAACAAAAACAACAACAAGTCAGCTTTTTAGCCGTTTTAGCGAGTAGCGTTTGTTGTTGTTGATTTTTTTGTAAACTTTTATAATGTGTATGTCTATTTGTCTGAGCAAGGGCGTAGTTCGATTTAGAATAGGTTGGGTTAACACAATGTGATCTTCTAGGCGCCCACCTTAATAGAGTTTTTGTAGTGACGAGATCTATTGAATAAGAATGAGGTGCTCTTGCTCCCATACATCCCAAACCATATCTTTTGTGCTGAGAAATCTGATGACGAATGTGAAGAAAGTTATTTGGGACCCGAAGCGTTGCATCTACTAACATCGATTTAATAGTCATTTACTTTAAGTAGAAGCTTCTGATGGGTTCGCAGCCCCCTTAACCCCCGCCACGTTCGCTTATGTATTTGGTTCAGTGCGCCAGTTTGTTAATTGTTGGTTGTTGCTGTTGGTTCTGTTAGGCTGATATGCTGTTTGGCTGCTTTGCTTGCTTTCTTACTGCTTGTTGGACTGCTTTGTCTCGCTGTTAGTTGATGGCATTACGTCATTCAACGAAATAAACCAGCACATGGTATAGCGCGTAGGCACGCATAACCACATAAAGCGACGCAGCAAAGAAAACATAAAGAACACAATGCTGCAGCACCGGCGTGGTCGCAGATACGGCATTTTGTGTACGTTAAACGCGTAGGTTTTTAGCTATGCAAGAAAGTACGCCCTTTCTTATTCCCAAATACTTTGAAGGTATTGATGAAGCTACTGCGCAGCTGTGATTTTCATTCATAATATAAATGGGAAAGAATTGGAAAAGGGTAATGAATTGCCAGAGCTATAGGAAAACTAGAATCGATTGATTTTGGACTACATAGGAAGTACGTAGTCGGACTTGAGTTCTAATCAGTTCTATGATACTGACCTCTTACTTGATTTCTTTGCTTCGTGAACTCAAAACGAGTGTGTGCATTGACTACCATCTAGATCGATGCACAGTGACTAGAGTTCTGCAAAATAATTGACAGCCTCTTTCTCGACGGCGTTACCATAATTTACCGGAGAGTGCTGGTCGTGATAGGCTGCGGTACCCCGTTTGCTGGTACCTTTTTAAAAACCAAGGGCAAAGGATTGTCAACGTCAATATAACCCTGTTTGGCCCGCTGCTTCCCAATATATAAATTGATACTTCGATTAAGTAGGGCGAAGTACTGCTACATGAAAAATTAAAGTAAATTTTTACTCAACAATTGGTGGACTTGTTTGAATCATGTATTCTCTCTTTACAATAATAATATGCAAATACAAGCGCTTGAAAAATCGAACCCACTTTCTCTTACATTACAAGACTTTATTTGAAAATAGAAATGCAAGAAAATATTGATAACTATAAAAAAAACCAAATATCTTACACTTACCTGAGAAACAACTTGACCATTTTCATTTTTGCGGGCGGCACCAACAAATCGAATATGCCCAAACAGCCACACGCCCACTTGAACTTGAAGCTTTCAATTTAGATGCCTACTCGTTGTTCCCGAATTTCACAGGGAAGCATTCGCTTGACGTTGTATTATTTGGTGCACATAAACAAAAAGATATATTTGTTGTTGCTTTAAATACATTACATTACTAATACAGCGCTGCTCTAATCACGTTATCCATAGAGACTTTAACGCTTTGTATTTAAATGCATTTTCTTTTTCCTGGTTTGCACTAATTGGATTCTCTTCTCATTGTTTTATATTTGTTGCTAGTTTATTGAACGACAGTTTGAGTTATTTATGCTTAAAATACTTTTTAGAAATTGTTACCATACCGCTCGTTTATGAGAGGATGATTCATCGCACCTGGAATGATGGTGAGGGCTGGGCGACGATAGACACACCAAACGGACAGACACAGACGCGAGGCACTCACACGCATAAACACACTCAATTGACGTTGTTCCTCCTAATGTTTTACATTCAACCAAAAAGTATTACAAATATCCATGACGATTTACACTTAAAACCTATTACGTAGTTTGGATATTATTAATTATATAGTTTTATTAGCGGATTCATATTTTTACGGAAATATTTTCTATTTACAGACAGAAAGTGTGGAAAAAACACATGAAACAAAGCGGCGAAAACTACAAAGGCGAAAGCGAATTGGCGTAGCTGCCAGACGTACCCGAAAATAAAATTATTAAAGGATGAGACCAAGGCGAATTATATACCTGGTGATGGCATACAATCAGCTGATTGCTTGTTCTTCCCGTTCTGTAGTACTTATGGGGTTCATACAAATGTCATCAAAAGAAAATCCTCAAAGGTTTGTTTACATTAGCAGTGCTTGCGGTTTCATACTTTGTGCAATATTCAGCACTTCACACGATCACCATGCAAGTAAATATCTATTTCTACACAAATTACACTATTTTAACAGTTATTTAATTAAATTTTCACTCCGAAATTCACGTATGCACTTTCTGCGATGAAAACAAACAGTGTGTGTCCGTATGGTGTTCACTTCATATTCTCTTTCACTTTGACATCCGAGTGAACGGCGAATCAAGCCCAAGATGGCTGAATTCGCTTTGCCACCACCATATAATATATTCGCCTTGGATGAGACTGTCAAAATTCACGCTTTTCTTACCTTTTGTCATTGGTACCACTCTGTGAAGAGAAAAATAATTCGAAATATCGGCATTTTGGCAAAGAGAGTAGATAACTAAGAGGCGTCAGTTCATTTTTCGTGACACAATTCTGCGCTCATCGATCTCGCTAACAGCATGAAATGTGAACAGCTGTTTTCTCTAGATTCTTTGCTAACAGAAAATGTTATTGAAAGAGAAATTCTCAATTCTTCTCCAATTTCAGAGAAAAAAAAAGTGTTTATTTTCTCTCGCAATATTTCGGGAGAATATATTTCATGGTGAATCAATAAAGCTGGTGTTGAATAAATCCCTGCAAGAAGGCTAGCAGGTATATATCATGTGATATAGCTGCCAGGCCTACCCCAGCTCTCAATGAAAGTGTCTATCAGTTTCTTAAAGGCGAATTGACAATCCTACCCCAAAACCATGTGTACATGTGAACTTTGGTCTCTCTTTTACTATTGCTTAGCCACTCACTCTAGTTCATTTGCAATGCGAATGGGTTAGTGTAAACACATTTTCTTTATGTGTACTCGTGCATGGGGTAGACAGGTTTTGCTGGGATTGGAACATTACTTGCGCCTTCCCAATTTGCTGACTTTGAACTCTAGCAGAATTAATTTGATATGGCCAGTCTTGCGACAGAGAAATTTCAGAATGAGATTTGTGAATAAATTCCAGCAGCTGTCGCCACACTCGTTTAGCTTCGAAACAAAGTTATCTAAGTCACACACCCATTAACTGTCAAACTGTTTGATCCCTGTAAAAAACTATAGAGTGCACTGAGAACAGTAAAATACCGTTGGTTACACACGTTTCCGCTTTTTGACTATAACGGTTAATTGGCTATATAGAAAGTGCATCTTTGAATTAATCCCACTGGTGGGGCCAAACCTATTTCAAATGCAACCAATGTGCATATGCGCTGGCAAAGGCGTTCCCAGACGGCACAGCAATTAGCTAAATTAGTTGAAGAGGAAATTTTAGTTGCTGGTTGGAGCGCCACACACCTACAAACAACGAGCCAATTCACAAGCTCGTCGTCATGGGGGAATGCAACGAAAAGCTAATCTTCTATGACACGAAAAAGGTGATGCTTTTACACTTACAGTTGGTTGATTGCGCATAAAAGCGTGCATTGGTTAGCTAAGAGGTTGTTTGTTAAAAGCGTGACATCCATAGAGGTAGGAGTGCGCGTGTTTGAAGGTATGTTTGCACATTTTTTAGTTCAACAATTTTATACAAAAATTTTGCATTAAGAAAACAATAAAAAGAAATATTTTGCAGTTATTTGACAGCGCAATGCTGAGTGGCTTTCAATGTCCATGCGCTCAAAGCAGCAACGCCACAGTTGAGGGACCTTTGTGAAGGATTTATGCATGAATGTGCGTGCTTCATATGCGTATGTATGTATGTATGTATGCGTGCATATGTAATTGCAATTGTTACTCTAAGTGGTTGCATTTCCTCTTCGACGATTTCATTGTCATTTAAGCAATTTCTTAATTACAGCCGCAGTGATTTGCTCCACCAACCAACATGATAGCAAGTGCCATATGGGTCCATAAACCATTTGTATTACGGAGGGGAGGCATGGCTCATAATGACACAACAAAAATTAAGTGTTATAAATTTCCTTAATGGCCTATTAGCAAGGAAATGATCATACTTGTGGGAGTGCTTTTTAATCTCTTCAGTCAAATACATATGGGAATACACTGGTAACACTTATTTCCATCTATTTATGAGGAGCCAGTACAATAAAGTCTCTATTAATAGCTAAAGTTGAAATTGATCCAATTTTTTCCTAGACTAAGGAAGCTGCAAAAAGTATCAGCTAAAGCGTCTCCTAAGGAAATTCTTGCTAAAATTAGACACAAAAGGCAGCAATGTGAAGGAATGGTCCTACTGATCAATTAACTTCGATTTAAAATAAGTCTCCGAACCCCCAATGGATGGACATAATTTGGTTGAAACCGTGGACTATGCCAAATTTCTCAAAAACGAAAGTTGGCCCTAAGCGCCACTAGGTTATAGTATGCAGGAATTAGAGTAAATATGTATCTTAGTAAATAATAAATCCATAAGACCGAGGCCACCATTCCGCTGGAAGTACCAAGTGACGACTGACTTGCGCTTCAGCGATGATTCCAATGGCTGGCAGTAGGCAAAGCGAAGAAATTACTGGCTATTTTGTATACGAAGATATTTCTATCTGAAGTCGGCAGCCGGAATATGTATGTATGTATAACTAGTAATCCGTTGCCCTACCATACCCAATGTCAGAGGTTCAAGTTCCAGCACAGGAAACATCGAAAAAATTCAATGATCGGATTTACCAGCAGATATTGAACAGTCCATCTAATGAAAATGCGATGAGAAATGAAGAAGTGCCGAATGCTCCGCAATTGCAAAAATAAAAAATAATTACTAATTTAATAAAGCAATCTATGCCTCAACAAATTTATCTACTCATCAGTTACCATTCCCATTTGTGCAGCCCACGCATTTAACACCTCATAAACTCATATTTTCCCCTTGAATAAGAATCAGCCGTGCATCCCTTTGGGCAAATGTATGTAAGTGAGGGTAGAGGGTACTTAGTGTATAGAACGCACTAGAGAAATAAATCCTAAATCAAATCAGACCATATTTTTATTGAATGAGAGATCCCTTTACGCAAACACGCAATCAACATTTGTCTGCACCAAACTTCTTTCTACTCCAACGCCATTGGGTTACCAAAGTACAAGAATTGGACGGCCCAAAAAGTTGCACTTCACTGATTTTCCATAATTTCATAATTTAAATCAAATCAACGCGCAACGTCAAATAGATAAATAAACAAATTAAATGTTTTTTTTTTTGTGTTTTTGATATTGGTGGGGTGCTAAGATGCAGACGCACTGAAACGCTTTTGAGACCATCAAGCTTGCATAGTTGGGTTGAAGTGGATTTATTTGCTGTACTTAGCTGCAAACGAAAGCCTTAAATCAGCGATGCTTAAAATTTAATTGGACATGAAACATATGCGTGCAACAGTCAAAAAAAAAAACAACAAGCACAACACGCACCCTTGGCATGCAGAAACAAGAAAGCTAGCCAAGCTAGCAGTCGTTGAAGTCAGCAGAGAATACAAAACAAATACACACTGATTTCTTCCCTAAAGCGAAAGTGCCAAAAAGTATGCTATAAATATGATAGCAAAGTAGTGCTGTGGGCGAGCAGACGAGTTGCAACAATCAAAGATAAGTAAGCTTGCGTTGTGTATTGTACAGTGGCGCAATTAACTATTTGTCATAGCGGGGTATTTCGTTTAAAGAGAAGTTGAGAGCTTTTGCAGTATAAACTTAAACTTAAAAGCTGAAGGTTACACTTGTAAGAATAAAAAAAATTTATAAATGAAAAAATGGTTCATAACTATACTCAAATTAAAATAGAGTTTTATCTACTTTAACATGATTCGAAAATAAATATCATTTAATGTCTATCATATGAAAATGAAATGTATTTTAGGTCTAAGACAGAGTTATATTTTGAAAAATGGCGAAAATGTAATTTTAACATTTTAAAATCATGGTTTGTGTCTATGGTTGTGCTTGTGATATCGTTTACTCAAAACTTGAGTTTGGCTTTTTGGCTTATTATCATGGTTTGTGCATAATATAGTGAACACGGGGTGACTTTGCGGAAAATAAAAAATTGCATTTTAATTTCTTCACCCTGTTCTATATAATTTTTTCTAAAATAGTTTTTTGGCTTTTTATCATGGTTTGTGCATAATATAGTGAACACGGGGTGACTTTGCCAAACATAAAAAATTGCATTTTAATTTTTTTTCACCCTGTTATGTGTATGTATATCCTTTTTTCTAAAGTAGTTTTTGGCTTATTATCATGGTTTGTGAATAAAATAGTTGACAGAGGGTGACTTTGAGAAACATAAAAAATTGCATTTTAATTTTTTTTCACCCTGTTATATGTATATTCGTTTTTCTAAAGTAGTTTTTTGCTTATTACCATGGTTTGACACAGGGTGACTTTGAGAAACATAAAATATTCCATTTTAATTTTTTCACCCTGTTATATGTATACCCTGTAATAATATAGTGAACACGGGGTGACTTTGCGGATCATAAAAAATTGCATTTTAATTTCTTCACCCTGTTCTATATAATTTTTTCTAAAATAGTTTTTTGGCTTATTATCATGGTTTGTGAATAGACTAGTTGAAACAGGGTGACTTTGAGAAACATAAAAAATTTCATTTTAATTTTTTCACCCTGTTATATGCATATTCTTTTTTTCTAAAGTAGTTTTTTGCTTATTACCACGGTTTGTGCATAATATAGTTGACACAGGGTGACCTTGCGAAACATAACAAATTTCATTTTAATTTTTTCACCCTGTTATACATATATAATTTTTTCTAAAATAGTTTTTGGCTTATTATCATGGTTTGTGCATAAAATAGTTGACACAGGGTGATCACGTCAAAAAAAATTTCTGCACAACACCAACAAACTTGATTTTTTTTCATAAGTGGACCCTGTTATATATTATTTTATTAATATGGCTATGATTGACTAACATTTAAAACGTCTCTTTAGGTTAAGTAAAGATTTTAATTAAAACCCGTGTTAAGCAAGGACTAACTATGATTATGGGACAATATTTTTGAAGTGGAATACAAATTATAAAATAATTTCCTCCCCTCCTTCATACATTTTTCACCACATATATTTATCCTGAACCGCCAGAGACTTCGAAATCGTATGAATATGAGTTTAGAATGTGGGGTTAGTAGCCCCCACTTGTCGTTCCCTACCCTGCTACGCCCCTTTAAATACACAAATTTTGCTTGATAAGTAATTCAATTTGCAAGTTAACGATACAAACAAAAAAACAACAACAACAACAAGTCATAACCTCAGGTTGTACATCAGCTTGAAGGGTGTTTTTTGTTTAGCCGGCTGCTGTTAGCTGCATTCCTAACACCCCGCACTCGCAACTTCCACCTCTAGCATCCGCTAAACACACGGCCTAACCACAATAAACAACAATAATAAATTACATTAACTCAACTGCAGTGGCGGAAAATTTTTTGATCTTTTGGCTACAAAAGAAAATTTTTTAATGCAAAAAGGCGCAAGTGGATGATTTGAAGTTTGCAAAGTGCCGTCCGCCATCCGCTGACCAGTGGTCAGTTTTGAAGTCGTCGCTCATACGGCGTGTTGCCTTTTGTAATTTGCGATGCCATTCAAAATAAATTCAAATTGAAAGCTCGTAAGCTGAGCAAATGTTGGATTGATGACCACGACTGCTCTTTTTGTGATGCGAACCTTTTGTATTTGGATGCAATCTCTAAGAGCATCTTCAATGGGAAACAGAAGAAAGAATCAAACAAACGTCGTTGGTGTAGTAAGAAGAAAGAAGTTGTGTACTTGAGAGCCTTTCACTTTCATGTTCTCTCTTAATTTGTTATTGTGATGACCACAAAATTTTTGGACGCCGCACAATGACCGCTGTTTCAAGGTTGGTTAATGAGCTGAACTGGAGGAAGTGCTGCAAGGCAAATAAGCAGAAACCCTAAATTATTTAGACTAAAACGTGTTGCTGGAGGTGATGGATACCTGAGCACATGGCGATTTGGACTGTAGCTGAGTAGCGCTTCGATGGTCATTTCACGCACGAATATAAGACTAATTGAGCTTGCTGAAAGTTGAAGGGAAGGAAATAGAGGTTTCCGAAATTTTTTATGGAAATGAGTAGAGAAAAAAGAAAGGGATTTAATGTAAAGGTAGTAAAGAGGAAGTTCAAGGTAAGAGGTGAAGGGCTTCCAAAGTAAGGGTGGGTGAAATATAATTCTGAAGTTATAAATCTCACTTCGAAGAATTTCACCTTTTTACCTTCAAATGCGGATCGGCTAAGAAGAAGGCCTTGAGATCCATTCAGCCTTTCTAGTGTCGCAAAGATATTCTGATAGAAGAAAAGTCTCTGGCTAAGGTCGGGAAGTTATTCATATTAGCTTTATACTAGACATGTGAAGGTCAATTGGACAAACCACGGAAGCGCAAATCGGTCACCACTTCGTCCTTCGATCGGATGGGGTGTTTGCATCTTCTTCGGGCATGAAATCTTCTGCGGAACTCGGAAAACCCTTTTTTTAGATATTCTCAGAGTCTTAGAAGTACCTCATCAGATCTCGTCGCAATTGCCTCTCCATCCTTCACACAGAAAGATTAGATCTCAACGTTGGCAATGTATGTAGGAAGTGCGGGTTGCAGGACGAGACGATTAAGTATGTGTGGTGTTCCTGTCCTTCGCTAGCTAGGTCACGGCGCGGACGTTACTTCACCTACTAAGTACGGGTAGTGATTCGAGTCGAGTCTTAGTACCTCCACATCGTGAATTTATGTTACATACCTTTAATGTCTCACCAGCTAAGCATCCCTTTCAACCTAGCTCAGTTAATAGTCATCCTATCACCCAAAAAATCAAACGCAAACCATACATCAACCGTAGCCGCGTTAAAAACCATAAAACCCGCCGTAAAAAGCTGCGCTGGACAACTTAAATTATGTTGTAATCAGTAAGGCAAATAGTCCATAACTTACAACAGCTAAAGCGACGCACTCCAGCTAGAGCTCAGCGCCCAGAGTTGTAGAGGGTCGTGTTTTAAAAAAGCGCGCTGGAGTAACACTCCCCTATGCGGGCTGCCACATGCTGTGCCAGAGGCCGCGTGCAAAACCTTACGTCTGTAGTACTCGTAGCATACGTTCGTTGGCAGCGACACGTGACCTCAACATGCGAGACGCATAGAGCTGATCCAACCCACTTTAAATTTAAATCTAATCAAATTGATTTGCAAAGTGAGTGAGTGTGGGCGCCTGGGGATGAAGATGGGGGCGCTAGCTGCAGATGAAGTAGAAACAAATAGCAAAGATGTGTCTCCGCCCCCACAAACAATCGACGACTAAACAAGGCTGGGGAGTTTATTGAAAGCAAGAAATATTCGTAGAGCTTGCTGCTGGCTGACTGACTGCTCGAACTTTTTTGACACTTTGTGGCGAGCTTTGTTTAACGATTTGACGAAGTGTTGTGACAACAGCGCGCACACTGACACACACACACACGAACACATGTGCCGTTTTTTAAATCAAGTTATCAAATGGTTTGTTGTTGTTGTTGTTCTTTGGGAAATGCAAATAGAATCAATGCGGCGCATATGAGGCAATCGAGGCAAGGCGTTGACTCCTTTTTTTGGCTCAAATTTTTTTTATTTTTATTTTTTCATTTAGCTTGCAACACTTCAGTCAGTCAATCAGCAGCTAGCGTGAATGTGTGGAGGTGGTGGCGTAACGGTCGGTAATTTGATTTGAGAAACGTGTGATACGCTGCTGTGACGATTGACTAAGGAAGACTCTGGGAGACTCAGTTCGATGGCGGAGAGTGTGAGTGGCTGTATAACGAATGCTGAGCGTTGAGTGTTAAGTGTGTTGTGGCCGTTGTTGTTGTTACCTACACTCAGTTGTGACGTTGTCCATGGACACGTTTTCGCCTAATGGAGTTGAGCTTGAGTGGCGTGCAAATGTAAATTAAATTAAATTGAATTAAAATAAAAATAAATGTAACATTTTATTAAGGCCATTAACGTGCATTAGCCAAGCACACACACACACATGCACACTCATATGAGCACACACGCACACACTCGCACTCACACACTTGTCATCGGGGACGTCGTCTTGCAAACACTTACGTGCTCTTCTTTGCGTAACGCGCGCTCACTCGAAAAGGGTTCAAAGCGGGACACTTTCGTGTTATCAAAGCTCTATAGAAGAAGAAGAAGCAGCAGCAGAATTTGAAAAAATTAAATTAGGTGCTAGAGCACTTAAAGGCGCACTGACAAGTGTTGCATGCTGATGAAGTTGTTGTGTTGGTGCTGCTGCTGCTTAGGCCTTTGAGCGTCTTAAGTGTGTGACAAGCGCACTCGCCCGCAACGCCGACGTAAAGCAGCCAAGTGTGAGGGGGTTTTTCGCAATAAAATAAATTAGTTGGTAGTAGTGATGCGAGGAGCTGATGAGCCGGGTCTGGGGAATTCGGGTGGTTTAAAGAGTACATTTACTGGTCCTTAGAGCAACCGAAAAACGAAGTAAACGAACGCGACTAAAATACCCGATTCGAAGCCTCTAGAGGTCAAGCAAGTCATTGCCGTGGCAGGAGATGCTAGTACTGGAGGGTACCGGAAACATTAGTTCAAGGGACTATTCACAACTCCCCAAAATTCATGGAAATATTTTGTATTTAAAACAACAACAGCAATCTCGATTACAGGGAAAGGCGCTAAGAATATCAAGTACTCACTTTAGACCGCTGCGAAGCTAAGTATTTTGCACAACTCGATGGGTTGGTTGTCAACCGAAGCTAGCTCTGGCCGAAGACCATCTCCTTTTTTCTGAAAAACTGCCCATAGGTCACAGTTGATGTCATCCCATCTGATGGCTAAAAAACTTCCATCATTTTGGAGCCCTATTTCAGCACGGGACCATTTTTGCTTCACGGTGACGTGCAGCATTTCTTATTTTTTAAGAGCCTGCGTGTAGGCCAGACTTTTTGCTCTGAAGGAGATATCAGCGGAATTGCTGACTCCGATGACTGCGATCTCTTTCCAAATCGTGAGCATTTGAAGAATGTGTGCTCAGCCTAGCCTTCGTCTGCATCGCGGTAGAAAAATTTCGGATCTTCGGCTCCATTCTAAATAAGTAATTCGCATCCAGAGAGTGCGCCTAAAAGTATGTTACTTTGTAAAAACCATAAGCTTTTTAACTTTTTCCGGCGGACGGGATCAAATTTGTTCAATTTAAATGGAAGATCCAACTTTTAAACCATTAACTCTACTTTACTTATACATATTATGTTGCCTACATTTAGGCGCTCGCTTTCTTGTTTTGCCTTTTTGTCCGGAATTATCTTGGAGGAAAGCCCCTAGCGAATGCCGTGTTGGGAGAGGGTTTTTACAACACCAAAATACTACAAATACCCCTCTCTTCAGGTAGCAAATTTAACAGAACCGGTTTTTCCTACAATCGTATGCGCCCAACACTAGTTTAAATACTCGTCCCTAGCAGAATTCGAAAAATAAAAAATTCTTTCTCTTTATTCCTTTTTAATTTTTCAAAGCCATTGAAGCGACGCGTTCGTCCATAATCTAATTGGGACTCAATGACTCGCTGCCTTGCAAGAAACTTTCTGTTGCAAAATGATAAAAATAAATAAAAGTAAAGAAACAACTCAACCCACGCCACGCCTAAATTCACACCACAAGGATCCACTTTTCACGCCACGCCACACTGGACACTCAAGTGACTCAAGCGTACGCTAGCTTACGACACAACTCGACGACAAGTGACTCGACCGGCGACAACACATACTTTAACCCTGTAGGTGGTCGCTACTACTAAGTAAGCGCGCAAGCTCTATGACTAACTTCTGGGTTTAGTATGGCATGAGGCACGCAATTAAAATATTCTCGCATCATAACCAAACATTCAAGTGTCCATGAAAAATTACTCATCCAGCGACTACTAAAAAGTTGAGGAGATGAATTTTTGAAGCTTTCTGTGGTGATTTTGATTTCGGTGCAAGTGCTGCAAATTAAAGCCCAAGAGTACAAAATGTTCTGGGAGCGGGTTATGAGACGTTAGGCGCAGCGCAGTTGGTTGCCTCGGGAAAAGTGTGCGCAAGCAGTGAGCGTGAATGCTGAACAATTTTTTGAAGGACACTTGAGGTTTTGCACGCCTCGACGCATATGACGTGGTGGCAATGATGGCGTCGAAGCTTGTAAAGTGGGGAGATTGAAATAAGGCGTCAAAGTGGAGGAACCCAGAGAGTGTCAAAGTGTGAAGGTGTAAGAAGCGAAATGTTACTTTGAAACATTTGAAAAATGTATAAAATATATTTTTGTTGTTTTTTAGGAGGGCTGAGTTCAAGCGCGCACGCTAACAGCTGACGCGTTGAGCGTAAGGGAATTGCAACACTTTTGCAAATCAGCGATGGCGGCGGCCACAAAGAAACGTAGAAAAATTGAAGATAAAACAAAAGCGAAAGAGGAAGCGAGCTTGCCGATGAGGAAGTGCTTTAAAGTGCGTTGCAAGCTGGAAAATTAAAAAAAATTACAAAATAATTTTCAAGTTGAAATTTAGCTTGCCGAATGTTAAAGGGCAGAGCGGTAGATGAGATTTGAGTAGGACAGCGTCTTAGGGTCCTGGTTGCTTGGTTGGCATAGAAAATATTCTTAGAACACTTACAAAATACCAAGGAAATATTGTTATCAATAATATTAAAAAGACGTGTATGAAGTTTAAAGTCATCCGCAAAAATCTCACCACAAACTCCACAATTGGACTCAATGGAAGGGCACCGGGACGCCTAGCATCTGTTCACCATCACACGCCATATTGACTTTGTAATATTTCAGCATTTTTTTTAATGTCAAAAAATGTCAACAAAATATCAAATTTACTACCACACACACACCCGCACACTGAATACAAACAACCCACAAAGCCGCAGCTCAGCTAACCCTTGAAGTTTTGTAATTTAATGTTGCCACATTTGTCAAACAAATATCAATTTTCTTGTAGCACTTTAAAATCATTTTTTATTTTTTTTTTTTACTTTTGCAATGTTGCCACAAAGTCGGCAGCAGCCGCCTACCATTGAAAAAAAAAATTGTATATACCCAGTAAACAAAAAGAACGAGAACGATTTCGCATAGAACTCGAGGAAAGACATTTTTTTCTTCTTGCACGTTTCAAGGCAAGCGCGACAATATTGATTATCGTGTCGAGAATACTTAGCAGATCAAAGAGGTTATTTTGGTTCACTGGGTACAACATAGGCTATACTATGTATATAATATTTAAAAAAGTGGGCGGTGACACGGCCCAGACTATATATAATTTCTAGACGCCTTCACACTGAATTTATGTGTTTTAAATGATTGATATTTGGATATTTTTTTTAGAAATGAATGCAACTTCAGAAAAGTGGGCGGTTACACGCCCTAATACAATTTATAGTTTAAATTTGTTGTAACTCCAAATCTATGTGGTACAGATTAATTATAGTACATACATATATTGCAGATATGCAAGGAAAATATTTAGCGTTTATCACTACTAAGGCAATAAAATTCAAATAAACAGTTTATAGAATTTTTGTCTGTCTGTATGTATGTTTGTTCACGCATCACGCAAAAACTGTTAAGCAAAATAAAAGGCAATTGACAGCATTGCCCTACTTGATGACTAACTTAAAGTTTAAGGTATCATTTGTTGCGATAGCTAGACCGGTTTTGGCGTTATGGGCCAAAATGTGTAACAGGGTGACCCAAAGTTGTTAGCGCAATATGGGTATCAAATGAGAGCTGCTAACGAGTGCTACACTGAACAATGTGTTTAAGCGCCATAACTCAACTGGTTTCGGAGTTATAATGATAAAACTCCAACTCAGTTTGATAGAAAATGTGAAATTCGTTGCGCTTACTGGGTAATACAAGTATACATATGTATGTGTGTGTGTGTTTGGTTATGTAATTCTACATATGTTTTGAATCTAAAAGCGTGTGGCATGCATATTGACTTTCGTGTCGACTGACAAATCGCGTTTCCTGTTTCCGCGCCACACGTTTGAACTTTTTCACTTGGCGCACAGACAAACTTTCGAGGACGACGACGCACTTTGATGAAGAAGCGAACACAACAACAACAACAACAATAATGATAAAAAGTAAAGTTGGCCGCTATACAAACACACCTAGCGTATTGAAGAGGCATGCCACATGCTGTTAGTAGCTACTTGGTTGTTGTTGTTGTTGTTTGTTATTGCTGTAATGTGGCAGCTGCCCGCGGCTGAAAAGTTGGCGCGTCTAGCATGTCACAATTTGCACTACTTACAAGACCAACAACAACACACACACATGGCCGCTTACAGGCAATAACTTTCAAAAAACGCGTTGTTGTTATTTGTGGCAAATTTTGTTGTTGTACAAATACGAAATACTTCAAAGGCATACGAGTTATGTAACAAATGTTCAGCCACATGCCGCTGTGCAACAAATCTTATGCGGCTAAGTGGAAAATCTCTCGCTCAACATGCCACATTGGGCGCGTCGCAATTCTTCTAAGGTTTTCCCCATTTGGAATGTGTTGTTGTATTGCTAAGGCTTCTTCTTCTTCGTTGGAAGTGGCGTGTGAAAAATGCTGTTGCAACATTTATTTACATCCGTTATGTAAGCTTGATGTTTATGTGGCAGCTAAACTTTTGTTGCAACTTACTTGTTTTTGTTGGTGTTTGTTGGTTGAAAGGCTTAAGCATCAAAAGCGCCAAAAGCACACTTACAATGCCAGTTGGGTTAAGCAAATGCCAGCAGCAGGTGTCGGACATGATAATGGCATGTTGCAGGTGCAACATTGTTATTGTTGTTGTAATATATGTAGTTGTTACATACGTTGATATGCGAAATTGCGGCGGTTGTAAGGTTGCAAGGTGTTAAGCGTTTAATACGTTGAGCTTTCGCGTTATGGAGAGATATGAATGCGGAGCGTGATGGTTCCACTGCCTCTTGGAGTCAATCCAAGTCTGTAGATCTGAAATTTTTAAGTAGCGAAGACTTTAGCTGCATTTATTTTAATAGCTTGTGCTAAAATATATCTCGTAGCTAGAGTCTGAGCGAGATGAACAGAGTCTACATAAGCTCTATTCTGCCTCAGTGTATTGGAGCTCTACCTTAACGCCTCTTCTGATGATGGCAACTATGTAATTATGAATATCTATTTTGCTCAAAATTTTGTGAAATTTTTGTACTTTAATAATTTAACAAATAAACATTTCAAAAAAAAAGAAAAAACAAATTTTTTTTGAGAAAGCTCCTTATATTTTGTAACCATTTCGGAGAAAAATAAGGAAATAGTTTACTATTGTACTAAGAAAAAATTGAATTATGCATTGAAAGAAGTTTTTTCTTTCTGAAGATCATAAAGAAGTAAAATGTTCCGTCATTTTTATTTAAAGTTTCTTCAATATTTTTGTTAATTTAAAAATTCATCATGTATAGCAAATATTTTTTTTTAATTTTATTCTTCTCCAAAAATAAGTGCCAGCTTATGCAAATTTTCAAACAATTTAAAAAAAAAGAAAACTTAATAACAAAATGTTCCAACAAAAATTTAGAAAATAATTTTTTTTTTTTACAATTAAGAAAACACCAGCAACATTTACATACATATATAGTAATATAAGAAAATGAAAGCTTTTTAAACTACTAAATGAAAAGAAAATATTTTAATTACACTCTATAAGAAATTGTAAAATAAAAATGAAAAAAAAAAATTATTTACGGAAAAAAAAATGTTTAACAAAATTTACAAATTTTCTTACAAAGGGCACTTTTTCGTATATTCAAAAAAACAAAAAAAATTCTTTTTGCACAGTAGGTAAATAATTTTAAAATACAAATTTAAAAAAAGATTTTTGAAAAAAAAAAATTTAAATAATTTTCAAATTATTTACAAAGAACACTTTCTTTTGTATTTTCCTCCTTCTATTATTCACCATAAAAGCCTTGTGAAGATCAGAAAAAGTATGACAAGAAAAACCCAGGAGCTTTCTCGTTGTCAACAAGGGCAGGAACAAGAGTCCTATAGCCATTGCTTGGGAGAAGTCGGGAATCGGACAGTTCCACCGCAAAGAAAGAAGCCTACTTTTAGGCACCGAATCACAGCACAGGAAATGAAATCCTCTGCAATCCCTTCAACGAAATCAAAACTAGCATTGGTCGCAGACTTCTTTTGCTACTCCTTCCGGATTCATCTCCACAAACCTCTCTACCGCTTTAAAGCAATTTCCAGCCAAACTCTTTAAACTAAATCACATTAACACTGAATTGCGCTATCAGCGATTATTAAATAAATAAAATTTAACCAAATGTCGTCTTAACTATGTGACAACTGTCATCAATTTTAAGAATTCCCATTTGAATTTGCATAAGCGCAAGTGATTGTCAAAATATGTAGCTTAGTTAGAGAGGACTTTCATTTTCACTTGGCGCACACCACCCTCCTGCACAATTAAGACTTCAGCAAGAATATATTTTCAGAGACACAGTGCCACAGACAAATCTCTAAAATTTACAAAATCATCAAGCGCCGCATGTCGGGTGTATGTCGGGTAGCCCAGTTCACACTTGTCATTGGTAAATTCCTTGCCACATTCAGTACCAACTCAAATGCCTCATCAGCAGCACCAGCAATAAGCACCTCATCAGTCTTAGTTGCTCCCAAGGGAGCGTTGGGCTGAAACAAACAAACAAAAAAACCAAAGCAAAACGAAGCAAATATAAATTTCATGTATGTATGTGTGTGTTTGCTTTTACTTACTTTTGTAGGAGTTGCTGTTGTTGCCACATGCCACATGCAACAACCCCTTTTTGGTGTTACCAAAGCAGCCGGAAGAAGTCACAGTGAAATCAGCGAAATATGCGATTGTTGTTGGCGCTTTTGCTGTTGTTTTTGTTGTTGCTGTTTATGTTATTAAGGCAAATAGTTGTTAGTGTCGTTGTTGTTGCTGCCTTTGCTGCTATCACCATCATCGTATACTCATCATGGTTGTTAACGTTGGCATTGTCACTGCAATTGATGGCTCCGCTGATGATAGCTACAGTCACACGCAAAGCAAATGGGACAGTTTGAGACCCTTCGTTTTAAGAAAAACAAATGTAAGATATAAATTCTTTTTTTTTTTTTCAAAGATATACATTTTTTTTAGTTAAAAGGGATTTTTTAATATTTTCTAAAGATTTTGTAGATAATTATGGATATTTATTTTTTTAAGTTTTGAGTAATTCAATAATTTAATAAATAATAATAATGAAATTTTTTAAAATTTGTTCACCTTAAATACTAATGTACTAAAAAAAATTTGAATTATGTATTAAAATTGTTCAAAGTTTTTTCTTTTTAAAGTTTATACAAAAATTAAATTTTCTGCCATATTACTAAAAGTTTCTTCAATATTTTTGTTAATTTAAAAATTCGTCACGTACAACAATTTTTTTTTTTTTAATTTTTTTGCAACTTTATGAACTCGAGACCATTTGATAATAGTTCTTTTCCTTTTTTAACATCATAAATTTCTACAAAAAAAAATAAAATAGCTAACAAATTTTTAAAAAATTTCAAAAGAAACCCTAAGAACCAAAAGTTGCAAAAAAATTTTTAAAATATATTTTTTTACAATTAAGAAACACAGACAACATTTATATAGTTAAAAAAAACATAAGATTTTTGGAAAAATTAAAAAAAAAAATTTACCAACATCTAAACTTTCTTATAAATGACACTTTTCTTAGTATTTTCATAAAAAAATAATTCAATTTTACTCCATAAGAAATTATAAAAAAATTTTTTTTTTTAAATATTTATCGCAAAAACTGTAAAACACTATAATAAAATTTCCAAATTTTTTACTTTCCTCGTAAAAAAAAATTTCTGAAAAAAATTTTTCTGCCAAACATTTGTTTTTTTGTATTTTCAAAAAATTAAAAAATATTTCACTTTTGCACCATACAAAATTTCAAAATAGAAAATAAAAAAAAATTTTGAATAAAATTAAACAAAAAAATTTAACAAAATTTCAAAATTTTTTATTTTTCTCGTAAAAAAAATTTAACAAAAATGTTTCTACCAAATTTTCTGTCAAATCTCACTTGGAACAAAATATTTTAAATTTCTACCAAACAATTTTTCTAGCAAACATTTTAAATTTTCTGTCCGAATCTCAGTGTGAGTAACTGTGGTAGACATTGCTGTATTCGTGCATGTTTGTGTTCCTCTGCAATTCCACGAAAGCATCCAACAAACTCCTCCCCAATAACACTAAACACAAACTCACCAGCAAAATACTATATAAGTAATTCATATTTTGGCGGCTTTACTTATTTACATGCATACATACATACATAATCACACATATAGTACGCCAACAAAATGATAAAGAGTTGACTACAATATCTATCCTCCCACACCCACCTTTTGGCGGATACTGATTGCCTGAATCGCTGTTGGCTGCCAGTCGAGGTAGTTACGGCCTTCCATAAACCTCTTCTATCAGCTGCTGCTGAAAATTGTAGTAATCACATTCTACTTAGGATGCGTGCATGGGAGAGGTCTGGTTGTAGGTGTGCCATAAGTTTTGTCATGTCAATGATGACAATGATTTTTGTTGATATATTAAAATTGTGTCGGAAGAAGTTTGAATTGACATCAATGTCATTGGCACTGAAAAATGGCGTTTACGCTAAGTCACGTTGGTATGATGCAGATGATGTGGCACATTGCGACAGGAATATGATCAAATATGAATTATAGGAAAACGATGAGCAAGGCAAATGTGAGAGATTTGGAAAAGCAAAGGGACGAAGATTAAAGTTATTAAATTCAAAATTCATTGGAATTAACTACGATTTGTAGAGGTGACGATGAAAAAATCAAATAAAATAAAATAAAATAATGTAATATAAAATAAAATAAAATATAAATAAAATAAAATAAAATAAAATAAAATAAAATGAAATGAAATAAAATAAAATAAAATAAAATAAAATAAAATAAAATAAAATAAAATAAAATAAAATAAAATAAAATAAAATAAAATAAAATAAAATAAGATAAAATAAAATAAAATAAAATAAAATAAAATTAAGTAAAATAAAATAAAATAAAATAAAATAAAATAAAATAAAATAAAATAAAATAAAATAAAATAAAATAAAATAAAATAAAATAAAATAAAATAAAATAAAATAAAATAAAATAAAATAAAATAAAATAAAATAAAATAAAATAAAATAAAATAAAATAAAATAAAATAAAATAAAATAAAATAAAATAAAATAAAATAAAATAAAATAAAATAAAATAAAATAAAATAAAGTAAAATAAAATAAAATAAAATAATGAAAATAAAATAAAATAAAATAAAATAAAATAAAATGAAATAAAATAAAATAAAATGGAATAAAATAAAATAAAATAAAATAAAATAAAATAAAATAAAATAAAATAAAATAAAATAAAATAAAATAAAATAAAATAAAATAAAATAAAATAAAATAAAATAAAATAAAATAAAATAAAATAAAATAAAATAAAATAAAATAAAATAAAATAAAATAAAATAAAATAAAATAAAATAAAATAAAATAAAAAAGATAATAAAATAAAAGAAAATAAAAAAGAAAATAAAATAAAATAAAATAAAATAAAATAAAATAAAATAAAATAAAATAAAATAAAATAAAATAAAATAAAATAAAACAATAAAAAATTAGGTGAAAAAAGTAAAATAAATTTTTTTTATAAAACTAACAAAAAATGAAAAGAAAAAAAATAGAATTAATGTAAAAAAATTAGTTGATAAAAATAAATGAATATAAATGTGTTAAAGATGTCTTGAAACTTTGTAAAACAGGCTGAGCATATACACATTAGATATATTAGGCCTCACTCTGGGAAGAAAATGAACAATATGGCATCACTTTGATTGTCCAATATATTGAGTACTTTTTTTGGTCAATAGCGCGCAGAATCGCTCTTTTGTCTTCGCTTGGACTTCACTGAAATGAATATTTGATATTTGATTTTGTGATTTTATGATTACATAAATAGCTACATATGTATGTACATGTCTTTATGTAATCACAAAGTAATACATAATATGCTTAGTGTTATTTAAATGATAGTTTTTGAGTATATAATAAACGTGCGTGAATTACAAACTTAGTTCTAAGGACTCAGCTCTTGGATGGTCCCAAGGTATTTTTTAATTTTTATACCAGGTTGAGAGGGCCAAAGCAGATCACTGGAGTTGGGAGAGTCGGCTATTTTATATTTATTTTTTTTTCGAGTGGGATATTCAGTCTTAGTGCTAAGACAATCAACGTGAAAAGTAAGGTTATGTAAACATAAAAAAATCAAATCAATCATCTTCTCTTTCGACAACAATCAAAACCCACAAATTCGCACTTTTCAAAAAATTCACTGACACATATTGGACAACATATTCATGAGCTACGCCCTCAATCTAAGGACACGTGTACCAAAATGTATTTGCGTATGTCCCACACATCCTGCTAAAAAATTCATATTCACAAAATCTATGTACGTATGTGTGTGTGTGTGTGTTGAACATTTCATTTTCAATGGCTTATCGGTGGTCACGCTGTGATTCAATCTTGCAGCAAAAAATCACAACCGGATGTCGGACATGTGAAAAATGACAATTTCAATGGAAGTAATGCAAATATAGCAACAACAAAAAATAAAAGAAAAAATAAATTAATATTTTGTCTATGCAAAAAAAAAGAGGAATAAAGCAAAAGCATCACGGCAACTGACATTTTTATGATGCGGAATTAATTTCTGTTGATGACCGATGATGTTGCAACCGGCAACATAAAAAACTAAAATCAAGCATGAGGCTGACCTTCGAACCAAACCACAAAGCCTACTTAAAGGCGTTTAGAAATGTTTTTATATATTTTTTTTCAACCAGACTGTTTCAGCATTGAAATTCGAGTTATGCGAATCCCGAAAAAAGCGCGGATAAAGTGTAGCATACTTATAGGAGTCGTTAAACTTGGAAAGCTGAAGAAACAAACTTTCATAAAATCGAATCACAGAACGAATGTGGAGTTGTAAAGACACAGACTAGAGGACAACGTTGAACTTTGTAGCACGATTTGGAAGTAGAAATTGAACAAGCTTGGAACGGTGATACTTCTTAAAGTGAAAGCTTCTTCTCATGAAATCCCGAATGCACAACAAAGCTTTCAAAGTCTTCAAACACATTCCAAATCCGCTGTTGAAACTTGTTTTCGTTTATTCTCTTCTTCTTTCAAAAAAAAAAAACGAAAATATTGTTATAGTACGCCTTTGTGTTAGCTTGCGGCATGTTGCATGTGTGGCACGTAGGTGACAAGTGGGCGTCTTGTTTATGTTACTGGGTGTGGTGCAACTAGCACGTGTTCCATTCAATAAGTTTTACCTACTATTTATTGAACTCTGCGGCACTCGTGTTGTATGCCACACATGCAGCTTGTAGCCAACGTTTAGCAAGTGAAATTGTATGTGAAATGAGGCATGCAACAATAGCAAGTAAAAGTGAATAAGTTTTTTTTTTGTTTTTTTTTTTTTTTTGTTGGCTGTATTTACTCGCATTTATTATAAATTTTCGGCTCACACCACCACACCTAACCACTGTTGCACGTAAATAGCCGCTAGTAAAATGTTGCACGCCAACAACCAAAATGTGGCAAGTGGCATAGACATTTATTTAGTTTTTTTTTTGTCGTTATTTTGCTTTCGTTCTAATACAAAATGCCTTTGACTGTCGTTGTTGTTGTTGTTGCGCTGCGGGGGATGAATTGCATTTCACTTGTCTGTGTGTGAGACGACGCGCGAAACTCCCAAACTTGTGGCACAAAATGGAGCGTGGATGCCACGAAATGCCACAACAAGTATGCCCAGCAAAAAGGCGTTAAAACAAAAGCAACAAGCAGCAGACAGCTCGTCGCGTTGGAAAACGAAAAAGTACGAACTTCAAATGCGCAGACGCCAAAATTACGCCACCCAAACCAAGGAGCTGTGAGGCAGCTCGGCAGTTCCGCATGTGGCAGGGTTGCGTTGGGGTTGTGTTTGGCATGGTGTTGTTGCATCCCTTGCTTTGTTTCAAGTTGAGCAAATTGTTGTTATAATGAGGTTAAAATATGCGTTGTTTTTGTTTTTCGCTGATTCTCTCTTATAACTGTATCGTTTTGTCGTTTGTTGTTGTTGTATTGGTAATAAAGCCGGTGCTCCAATAAGAAACAAAAGAATCACGCGCCCTTATCGCCCTTATCAAGTGGATATCAATCGCACTTTTACACGCATACTATTACAACAACAACTACAACGCAGTAGGAAAATCTAACTACCAAGTAGTACGAAAGCAACTAGTCCAGCTTGTAGCTAGTAGATATGGATTTTCAGAAGCTCTCCATGTGGAATAACTGGGTTTAGAGAAGGCTCCCACTAAACGAATGCTGGAATGTGAGATGGAAGTGAGCTTGGGGCATGCATTCTTGTAGAATCTAGCTTCAATGATGTCCTGGTTTTTATTTACAGCTTCATGGTTGCATTGGAGGAGGCCAGGGCTTTGATCTCCAAAATTATTCAACTCGAGCTCATTGCCGTTTGACTTTCCCACGCCTGAACAATGTAGCTGCGGTCCAAAAGATATTCCTTGTTGAGAGCTCCCCGGTTTGCCGTAGATATTTGAGACACAAGAATGTCGTAAAGAGAAATTTGAAGTAGGCTCCTAAGAGACATTTTTATTATTTGACGTAAAATGTGGGCCAATTAGATCCATAGTGAGATCTTAGTAGGGATTTAGGTTCAACAAAAGTCTTGGTCTCTCATGTTTTATACTTTCAGGCCGCTCCCTTAAGTCAACCATTCTGGGGTGGTTGTAGTTAGAAGAAGAACTTGATAAATGAGGGTTCCCCAAGAAGACAGTCTAATTGATTAGCTCTACAGATCTCGTGAAGGGATTTGTACTCTAGGAGCTGGCTTGCTCATATTTCTGAGCAAGTTCTTGATCCAGGATTTCATACTTTGGGCATTTCATTTGCAAGCTCGAGGGTACACCAGGGCGCACCACGTTTGCAAGCGATGAGCTGAAAACTTTTCAAAATCTGACTTTGTCACAGTTGGCTTACGAACAATTAATAGCCATTTATTGGCTTTCCTATCTTTGTTGTGAAATATTTACTAAACCAATAGGATTAACCACAACTCAACCTTGAAAAGCGAGAAATCAATAAAATTCGTTCCCTTCACTTGGACTTCAGCTGCGTCCAATTACAGTCACTTAAACCACAAAAACAAATCAAATTGAGAGCAAATCTTGCAACCAATACAACAACAATGCAAGCGTAATTGCATATTTGTAATTTAATTTATGTTAATTTCCTTTCCATGATCCTCTAAGTGTTCATTATTAACATTGACACAACGTGATTTACATTGAATTATCCCACATTTGGTTTCCCTTCTCTTCACCAAAATTGCATTGACCAAAAGCAGAACAAAGGTCAATCTGTTCCATGTTTGCGGTTTCGCATGTGAAACACGTAAAGCTGCTAGTAATGAGTCGCCCTAAAGACACCACACAAAGGCTCATCATCATTATTATCATTCGCATTATGCTTATTGTCTTGTCGCCGACTGACCTAACACACTTCAACCACATTTATTTTCGGGAATTGTCAACCTTTTTTGGCAAAGCGCGCCACATTTCTGGTGCTCGCATATTTATTTTTGATTGTTTACAAATACACCAAAAATTAATAACAACAATTATCAATGTAAATACTATAAACCACCACCAATATTAGCAGCGGTTTGTTGGTGCATCGATACTTCTTGCTGACTGCTTTGTTGTAACGAGCAGCCCTGTTGGAAATAGTTGAGTTGCATACATACATACATACATATATATATATTGTAGGGTTGCCACCTATTTTATTTTTTGTGTGAATAAATGTTACTAGAAAAGTGAGTAGAAGATGAAAGATGCTTAACGTCGTTTTTAAAAAAAAGATATTTCTAGATAGTGCTACCACCAAGGGTTGCCACCCTTTATATTTATTTTTTAACTTATCCACTTATCCAAAGGCTTGCGTTTTACAATGCTTTTTAGCATTTGTCACCTATTTTTTTTTTGTGAATAAATGTTACTAGAAAAGTGAGTAGAAGATGAAAGATGCTTAACGTCGTTTTTAAAAAAAAGATATTTCTAGATAGTGCTACCGCCGAGGGTTGCCACCCTTTATATTTATTTTTTAACTTATCCGCTTATCCAAAGGCTTGCGTTTTACAATGCTTTTTAGCATTTACATACAAAATGCGACAGATCAAGCAGCCCTACTTAAGTGTTGCCACTAAGAAATCTTTTAAAGAGTTGCCACCCATTCGAAATTTTTTATTATTTCTAGTTTTGATCTAAAATTTCCAACGTTATTAAATCAAATTGATAAAAAAGATTCAGTCGTATTTTCAAAAAAAAAATTCTAAATAGGGTTGCCATCCTAACATATTATATTTATTTTTTAAGTTATCCACTTTTATTCTCGAAACGACTTACGTTTTTCAATGCTCCTTAACATATACTTAGTTACGATGCGACATTTCAAGCTGCCCTGTTTAAGTGTTGCCATTAGGAGGTTTAAATTTAAAGAGTTGCCACCTTTTCGTAATTTTAAAGAATTGATTCGTTAGGAAATGTTGAATTATTTCAAGTTTTGATCCTTAGTTTCCATACTTTAATGGCTGTTAAGAAGTTTGCACAGGGTTGCCACCTTTTCGTAATTTTCAAGAATTGTTAAGTGAATAAATTTTGAATTATTTCTAGTTTTGATCTAAGAGGTTCAACGTCATTATATGAAATCTATAAAATTACTTTCATAATAGTTTAAAATTTATTAAAAAAACAATATATGTAATTCTAGACCGGGCTGCCACCCAACGCCTTTTATTTATTTTTTTTTGCTTAACAACTTTATTTTTCGAAAATAAATAATTGTGTGTACTCGAAAATATATTTAATGAGCGACATTTGAAGCTTCCCTATTTAAGTATTGCCACTAGGAAGTTTGTAAAGCGTTGCCACTTGTTCAAAATTTTTAAAAAATTGTTTAGTTAATGAATTTTCAAATATTTCACGCCTGACTGTTTAAGAATCCTTGTTCATAGTAACAAAACTTCTACAAATTATAACAGTTCAACCTCTTACTCACATTAAATTACTCTCTTTCTGCATTCGTGTTCCTACAGGGATGCTTAGCCTACGTATGCACATATATAATAATAATCACCATACAAAACTCTATTTATTTCCTTCCCAATTAATTGTTAAATTTACGATTATTTTCATTTTGCGGCTGGTCATTTGCCTATTTATCCGTTTTAAATTAGTCAAACCAATGCAAATACAACAACAACAACTACTTTGGCTTTGTAACACAGAGCGCACATTGTTGTTAGTGTTGACTCGATTTTAAGGAAACATTAAATGCAATTAAATGAAAATGACATATTATTGTGTGTGCCAGAGATTACATTCCTTCTGCCAGACAAACAAAACAAAACAAAAGATTTTGTCCAAAACTGAAACTGAAACTGAAACTGTGAAGTTCCATTAAGAGAATCCCATTCATTCGTCATTCTTCATTTATTCATTCATGCATTCATTCATTTGTTTCCTCATTTACGATTTTGTTCGTTCAAACAAAAAGTCGTCGGAGCAAAATACGTTTTGTTGTTGCTCAAGATGGATGTGCGCCCCTCGTGCGTGCTGAGGGGAGCAGTAAAATAGGCACTAAAACCGCAGGCAGTTTGCATGTCGCACACACACACACACATGTCTACCACATATGTATGTATGTATGTGTGTGTTCGCTTCTAATCGCTTGCATATGCTGTAAAGAAAATTATAATCGTTTAATTCGCATGCCAATTACCCTGAGAAAATGTCCAGATTCAAACTGATTTTCTTGGGAAAACTCTCGGCTGCTGCACTTCGGCGCTGCTGCTTCTTCTTCGTACTTTGCTTTTGTCCTTTGACTTCGTTTAGATATTTACCATTCACTCGGAAGTACTTACATAACTTTGAGGCAAACATTTTTGGTCTGCTTGTTTTTTTTTTTTTTGTATTTCCCTCTCTTTGCTCTCTGATCTGTGACCTCTGGCCGCAACAGCGTCTTTGTTGGTTTGCTTCGGCAGCGTTATTTGTGAGGCTCAGTGTTTGTATGGCATTAAATGATTAATTTGATAAATATTTACGAGGGTTTTTGCTGTGAAAATTTGTGAAAATCAATCAAGAATCGTGGAAGAGAGCGGAGGGAAAGAAAAGAAAATGTCTTTGGGGGGTTATTTGATTTTAATTGTTTTTTAATTTGTTCGATCGCTGCGATAAAAATGTCTTTGTTTTGACTAAAATTTTCCTCTCCGATTATGATCAGCTTTGTCTAGCATAGCGGTATATTGTAACGGCATAGATATAGATTTCCGTAGGAATAGATATATATGAATTGTTAGCGATAGGTAATTGGCGCTTCAAACTACCTACATGCCACTTCCACCACCGAAATTGTCAAGCGTCTTCTCTTACCGAAGTTTCAAATTGGACCATTGCTCTATATTAAATGACTTACGAAGCGATATCTTTGTTTGTCGTTACAGGACGTCCTTACCTAATAGCCATCCGATTAAAGAAAGGTTCCAAAGATAGTCGCCTTATCTGTAACCTAGTCTCGTTTCAAATAATTTCGTGAAGTCAAACCACTAAAGCTATCAAATCGATGAAGCGGGTCGACTCTCCGGTTATAGATATTTTTCTAGATTTGATGTATAGTGCAAAATATGGCTTTCAGTGGTTGTTGTTGTTGTTTTACTGATGTTTTGGCCTGCCTAGTCGTTACATTCCCTGCCTATCATTGCCATCAAAATCTTCTGAGGCAAGTCTCCGGAACCTTACGAAAATGTTGGCCCAGAGTGAAATTGGGTTTAGAATGGGCTTCAGTCTTTTACATCATCGAGATAGAAGCTTATATGCAACATCAGGACCAGCTTTTATGTGGATTGAGTTTTGGTAATTTTCCGCCATTTCTTGGGTTTATATTGGGCTCGTCATTTCCCACGAAATTTATGTTAGAAGGTTGACAACATTGTTCCTTCAGGAATTAGCACCGGTCTTAGAACTTTCAGTCACCCCCACATATTTTGCTACAATTTTCGGCCACCATTTTCGTCAGTTAGCGCCTCAAGCTCTCCACACTCACAACTTTCCGGCATAGGATTCTTTACCTCAGAAATAGAACTCTCTTCCTTCTTCACCGCACGATGTCGCTCCTGGCAGGCTGGCTAGCGTCTTGCCGCTTAACCGTTTAAAGGGACCTGCGTACCGTATCATGGTTTCGTATTTTTTAACCTTCTACAACATCCACCGCTTCTAATGCAAATAGAAAATATACAACAACAAACATTTACAAGCACCATTTATTTCATTAAATTTCATGACGCAGAACAATTTTTATTGTTTTTTATGAGTTCAATAAGCTTCTTGTGGCATGCCACATTAATATGTGTGGCACATAAATTTTACCAACATCGAACAGTTATTACGGTAACGCCCACTTTTTATGTTATTGAATTTTTTTTTACCACAAGAAGAAAAATCGTCAGCTGAATATGCGACTCACAGCGCCTTAAAGTATGCTATGAAGGGAAGGGAGGAATGTTTTGTTTTAATGGTAGGTATTATGAATTTATTAATAAAATATACATACATATGTATGTATGGTTGTGTATTACGGCAAAAATATAGGTGAAAAGAAAATGAATAAAAAAAAATAAAAAAGGAAAAATGCTGAAAATGATAAAAAAAAATTAAAAAAAGATTTCAGCCCTCACGCTGAACACCAAAAACCATAACTCAGCGTAGTTTGAACGCTTACTAACCACCAAAAAAAAACAACAATTTCCCTTACTTTGTTTTCTGTAATCTGCTATCTTTCATTTGCCATCTTGGCTTCCGTTAGCACAACAAATTACCCAGCGCTTTGCGCATCTAGTGCGGGACCGACCCACAAAACGCTGTAGAACATTTGTTCTTATTTAATGAACACTCAAACTTTTACCAAAAAAAAAAGAGAAAAACAAATAAATTAAGAACAAAAAAAAAAAAATACTAACAAAAATAGAATGAAAGAAAAAAAGAAGCATAGAAATATACCAACAACAATTCTGTATAAAAAGCGCACGTCAAGATAATCGATGCGAAGCAAAACAAACCGCACAACAAGCAGCTCATCCCCAATGCGTCAAATGGAGACAGAGTACGCTCTCTCGCTCACACAAACAAATCTTCAAATATTTGTGTCCAAAATAATACTGTCACAGGAACTCCTATCTGTGCTATCTCGTTTTTTGTTTTTTTGTTGTTGTCGTCATTGAGTATCCCCAACAACTTCCTTCCTTAATCATTCGTTGAATCATTTGTTGGAGTTGTTGACAGCATAGTGAAAGTCGAAAAAAAGAAAAACTGCTGCCCTTGGCCCTATTTCGCATTCAATTTCGGCAGAGGTCAGTCAGATGGTAGCTTTAAAAAAGTCGTTACGTTCAGCTATATAAGTGGGGAAGAAGCTAATTGTTAAAGATAAGCGCACGGAAAAATCTAACGTTGAGTTGGCTGTTTGAAATATTAAAGACGTTGGGGCATGGTGGATGCATTGAAGGGGGAGGGGGTAATGTACTTAATATGCTTATATTTTTTTTGGAATTTAAATTTTTGTTGCCTCCACTAAGTCAAAAAGAGGCTAACAAATCCTCGGTTGAATTGAAGATCCCTTTCTTCGCTGCCTTGCTTTAAGAACACGCTCTCAAGCCCGAAGCTCTGAAATACTAGGCACACTGACATTCGAGCTATCATATTCAAGGTCATAAAACACTTTCTTAGAACTTGAGGCCTCCGGAAAAAGTTCTTTTAATACATCCATCTCTCATTTGCCATCCACAACGAAATCAGTACAAGACCCTACCAGCGATTTAGCCCACCACAGCCACCTGATTGCAGGAAAATTCTGTTTCACAACTCAGCTCTTTAAAACAAGTCCGCACTTATTCTAGTTGCAGAAACAATTTTAAAATGTAAAAAGTTGAAAACAAAATTTTAATTCAAAATAAAAAAAGAAAAAAACGATCAGATAAGTCCGATAGTAAAATCTAGCGCCATGGTTTCATTTACGTCCAGGTCAAGATAGTCAACATTGATGTTTAGAGGGTAGCTGCATGGCATATTTATAGATACAAGAACAACAACAATGATACATACTAAACGAGATAGGCATTAAGGCGGGTGGGAATATTTATTGTATTTGAGGAATCGAGATACTTTTAATAACTTTTTAGGGTCATCAATAGTTTTTAGTTTCAGGATTACTGGAAGACCAAATGAGACCATCAAGTCCTTGATGAGGTGTTTTTCTCAGGCGCTTCCTCTTCGCCAATCGACGGTAGGCGATACCTAACCTCTAAGCGTACCTCTTAATGAAGGTGTAGACTTATCGAGATAACTTCGGATCCCCTTTTGGACAGCTTTGCTTAGATATCCGCTACCCTGGGAATCTACGAATACGTTCCCCCCTAATAAAAAGAATCCCATTTCATCCAAAAGTGAGCGCAAACAAACTTTTTTGTTGACATTTTAATTGTTGTTGTTATAATTGCGCCAAATGTTTGTTGTCAAGAAGGTTGTTTACAAATGTACAAAATAGTATGTTTAGATCTATTAGATATGGTAAAAAAAAGAAATCAAAGCAAAGAACAACAACAATAAACATAAAAAAGTTGTACGGACGACATTTCGTTTTTATTACAACAACGCAATCTGGACAGTTGGTCGATGCTACAGGGTTGGCAGCGTTGTGATACACACATACATACATACTCGTATGTGCTATGGAAGCTTGTCGTGTAGGTAGTGCTGGGGTTTCGGTAATCGCCTGCTGATAAAAATTTTGCTAAAAAACATACTTTCAAGTGCTTTGTTTGGTTGATATCGTTTCAAGGGCGGTCGGTTGGTTGTGTGTGTAAATTGCGGTGATGCACATTGATTACATACATATATACATACATACCCTGCAGTGAAGCAGCAAACTAGTCCACAAAATACTAGTTGCGAACTAGTTTTTTTGTAACTAGTCCGAAAAAGTTAAATAATTAACAACAAAAAATTCAAATTTGTGGTGTCCAAAGAGGAAAAATAATCGGTTTGGAAATTTAAGTGGAATTTTCCAGCATCAGCATGCAAACTGAGACTTAGCCAACCCTGTTAAATAATGATTATTGTTCACTATGTTTGAATCTGCAGGACCTAGCAAAAAGTGTTGTATGTACTGATTATAGTAAATTTTATAAGCTTTCAAATTTTTCAAACCGTTTTGGAAGAGCTCAGTTTGTTCTTGAGATATACACGATTAAGTGGAGCCATCTTTTTTGTTTTTTGAAACAACGGTAAATCGTAAATATCTCAAAAACGGTACCATTCAAGTAAAAATAACTTTGATTTTCGGAATTAGGAGGTGATTTTACATAGGAATTTCACTATGGCGTCTCTGGTGCAGAAAAAAAGTTGGAATTTGTGATCCAGTGTTATTAATCTTAATCATGAATAATCAAATTACATTTTTTTTTTATTTTTGTAGTAATTGATTAATTATGATAATCGAATATTTTTAGAAGAATTAATCGATTAGGATTAATGAGGATTTATTTCGCTTTCAAATTTAATCCTAGGATTAATCAAATTAATCAAAATTTCAAGTTGGTTAAAATTTTTGATTAATCGCGATTAAAGAGTGCCGTTTATGATTTAAATTAATATTGGATTATTTTAAAATTTGTTATTAATCCTCGTTAATCGCAATTAATCAAATTGAGATTTTTATTTTAATTTGATTAATCCTACGATTAAATTTGAAAATGAAATAAATCCTCATTAATCGAACACAAAATTTAATTCTATTCGATTAATTGTTAAAAAAATCAATCGAGGAGTTTAATAAAATTGATTTTTTAATTTTAATCTAGATGTAACAGGTCTGCTTTCAATTAACAATAATCACTCGAACTTAATTATAATTGTTTTGGTCCATTTCAAAGTAGTTTGAGACTGAATGAAATTTGAGAATTAAGACATTGTCATTTGCAAAATACTAATTTTTTATACGAAATTAGACAGTTGATGGACTAGTGATTTTCATACCAGTTTTGCAGTAGTTTAGCACTAGTTCGTTTGACTACCGGGTTTATATGTATGTTCTCGCACTTTTTATATGTCTGCTCGTGCATTGGATTGCTTTGCTCTCTGCTTGCTAGCAACTTGATTACCTCTTGAGTTTTTTGGCACAGCTTGTGAAGTGCTTCTGAGGCTTTGTGGCACAAACATTGTTACAACTTGGGTTGGCCAAGGGACAAAAACATACAAAAACAACTGCAACAACAATAAAAAAAAAATAAAAAAATCTAAAAAACTTTTCTTGTATCGATGACGTACTCGCTTCGAGTCTCATGCCACCACCTAACCTCTATTTAATACCGTTGTAATATATACGCTTGGATTACAGTTTTTTTGTTGTTCTTGTTGTTGACTTTCAAGTGCAGTGTACGCAAATTTTTTGGGACTCATAATTTGTAAGTGTATGCATATGGGCTCTGAGTTAATAGTGGTGGTGTTGTTGTACTAAAGACCAAACCACTTCACTACACCATATGGACGCTATAAAAGTCTTTGAAGTTGGCACATCGCACAAGGGAACAAGAGGGGAGATTAAGGGGGTGGTCAAGTACATTACATCTGTGGCTTTTCCAATACCAATTTTAACTAGGCTACGGAAAGTGAGATGACCAAAAAGGTGCAATTTAGTTCAAGCGATCCACAGTCGAGCTGGATTCTTAACTAGAGAGAATCGCTGCAGCAGCAAGCCCCTCAAAGTCCTCGACTTTGGTTCTAATTTGAGTTCAGTTTTCCGTTCAGCGTTTGGTCCAGCCTTAAGCTCTTATCAAATCTCGAAGATAGTCCGGCCAAACTCAACTCAAAATATTCAGCAAAACTCGATTGTTATCATCAATTTTGCTGTTTGCCGACTTTGATTTGTTTTGCATAAGCTTGTCCATCGTTTAAATGTGATGTTATCCAAGCTTGTTGAACAGCTGTGCTAACCGAGTGGACGAGCTCACCCTTGCGCGTTCATTTTTTTAGCTAATCACACTTCGCATCTCTGTTTTTGTTCGTTGGTCCTGTGCGTGTACACCTTTTCCTCGCACGGATTATGCTTGTTAACTTCAGTTTTTGTCACAGACACACACATGGACTTGAGCGAGCTCAACTTTGGTTCGTGCGCTTTCAATTAAAATTCTTTTTTTTTCTAATTTAAGTACTCGCGTTTTTGTTTTTGTTGTTTTACAAAAGTTTTTGCATTAGCGTTGTAAATCAGCAGTTTAAAGGCGATTACAACTCAACTCTACGCCGCTAGCGAATATTCATGAAACAAGTTGTATATCGGCGCGCAGTTAGAGTTGCCATACTAAATTATTTTTGAGACGAAAATTCGCTAGGAAAAGGACAAAAAGAAGCTAAAACATTCAGATCAAATATCAAGCTATGAATAAAATAAAATAAAATAAAATAAAATAAAATAAAATAAAATAAAATAAAATAAAATAAAATAAAATAAAATAAAATAAAATAAAATAAAATAAAATAAAATAAAATAAAATAAAATAAAATAAAATAAAATAAAATAAAATAGAATAAAATAAAATAAAATAAAATAAAATAAAATAAAATAAAATAAAATAAAATAAAATAAAATAAAATAAAATAAAATAAAATAAAATAAAATAAAATAAAATAAAATAAAATAAAATAAAATAGAATAAAATAAAATGAAATAAAATAAAATAAAATGAAATAAAATAAAATAAAATAAAATAAAATAAAATAAAATAAAATAAAATAAAATTAAATAAAATAAAATAAAATAAAATAAAATAAAATAAAATAAAATAAAATAAAATAAAATAAAATAAAATAAAATAAAATAAAATAAAATAAAACAAAATGAAATAAAATAAAATAAAATGAAATAAAATAAAATAAAATAAAATAAAATAATAAATAGAATTTCCAGACGTTTGAAATGAAAATCTATCTGCTCTATTGCGGCAAATCCTTCATTTTTGATTCCTTGAGGCCAAATTGGAAACCATGCCAGCAGCTAATTCTCTATCTCCTTTCTCCAACCCACTTTTGTATTAGTCAAAACAAAAAAAATATCAAATTAGGCAGCTAAGTTTTGCGGTTACTGTGGTTTCAACTCATTCCCTACACAGCGCATTAGCATCAATACTCCTGCCGCGTGGTGTGGCCATGTCATCTTAGTAACCAACAACAAAAATAACTAACACTCAATATTGAATATCATTCCAACAAAAAAGCTACGCGTCCAACTACTTATTAATGCACGAATTGTTGTTGGCTTAAGCTGTGAACGATTTGAGTCTGCATATTCTCATCCTCATTTCGCCTGCCGTGTGCTTGTTCGGCGCCCTCCACTCGTCCAACTTCTTCTTTTCCTCCTCCTTCTGCTCTCTTAACTGCTTGAATGCTCAACACATTTTGTTGGGCATGAAAAATTAATTTGATTTGGTGGTTGAAAATAATTATGTCGCATTAATAATCATAATAATAATGCTGGATGGAATATGCGGTTGAGTTTTTTGTGGGCGGAGTGGTGTGTTAGAGCAATGCGACAGAGGGTAAAGCACCCTTTAGTCGTCGATAAATATGTTAGGTTATATAATGTAATTGTTGTAGGTGTGGTCGGCTAAGGTACACTGTGCGATTTGTTGATTAGAAATGTTAATTCTTGAGGAAAATATTTGGGATTCATCCATTGGACCTGAAAAGATTGATCTTTCCTTCAGCTGAAATAGAATTATCTCTGCCCACAAAAGGCTTAATTGGTAGGCGTGTCGTTCCGATTGGTAGTGAAAATACTTCGGACAACATATCAAGGACGGTGTTTATATCGAGTGCTACCTCTTGGTCCTAGTCCTTAGATTTATCGAATTAAAATGATATTGATTTTGTTCGCCTCAAGTTCCTCACGTACGGGGAGTTGCGATGACCTTGACGGTTGGACATGACATATGATACATTTCACACAAAATTTTTCTCAGTGTACTTTCCAAATGACCATATTCAACTTCTTTATCGCGTACAGAATCGGCTCAGTCATGCAAATCAGAGATTTAAAATTGTTTTTTTTTTTTTTTTTAATTTGGTGCTCTTTGTTGTAACCATAACTTTCAGGTCGTCATCGCCAACAACAACAAAGCCATTATTCAGCGTTAATTGCTGCTCGTTTGCATCGCCGTACTCAACGAGTTATTTTGTGAGAGAGAGAGGTACGCAGGTGGCCCGAACACGCAGGCACCCTTGACAATCGTTACAAACTCTTCAAGTCCAATTCCAATGATTTCTGTGACCCTTGAGTAATAAAATAAGAATAAAAGTAAAAGGGTCAATGATATAAAAATTAAATTGTTATGAAATTAAAGAGAGGGTGGAGAAGAAAGGAGGGGAATGTGATGGTGGAAAATGTAGAATTGAGTTGGGATATTTGAAAGCTTTTTTTTTGAAATAAAGTTGAAGTTAGTGAATCAGTTTAGAGGTACAAATAGCAGCATGGAGCCTACAAAACCACTTTAGAATTGGGTGAAAAATATTCAGAAGTCTTGTTGTTACTGTCAGTCTCAGTACAAATCTCTCGCAATACTCGTAACCCGTAGCTATCACGCAGGGTGAAATTTGAAGCTTTCGAATTGCAAGTTCTCGTCGTCGAGCTTTTGCTTAGTGGGAAGTATTTATATCCGTAAAACCATACAAGCCGTTAACTTAGCATCGCATCATTACCATCTCTGCTTTTAGGCTAGCGTCAACTTAACTGTACAAACTCACCTGCAGCGCTATTCACCCGCATCTCGCTTTACTTCCTCGGCATTGACGACGCGTCAAACGGAAGCCTTTTTGAATTTATTTGATTGGATTTTATTGTACTCAAAAAGGAAGAAGAAACAAAAATAGTACATCAATAAGTAATTTAATTTCCGTGTTCGCCTTGCTATTGCAGCACGCCTCTTAGCTATAGCCAGCCTATTGCTTTTCTAGCTTTGCAACCTCATTCTCATTTACTAAATAAAGTCGACCTTAAAAATGTTTATAAGGCTGGTGTATTGAATAAAAAAAAAGTCTACAACAACAATAGGCACGTCAGCAATTCATATTGATTTCGCTTTATTTTATTATTATTACTATTATTATTTGTTTTTGTTGTCTTTTTTCTCATTTTCTTTTAATTCCCTTGACGACCTGTGCGCTCTAACTTCAAAGCACTCATAAGCCGCCGTCGCAGCCCACCTCATTTGCAGTGGCTTCAATGCGTTGTCGCATAATTCATTTTGTTGTTGCTAACAGCTTCTTGTTGGGATATTCAACGACAATTTGCCAATGTTGCTTACAATCAAACGCAATAAAAGCAATATACAAACAGCTGAGCGCGTCTATAGTACAGTGGGGTAAATGTTTAAAATATGGGTAAAAAAAATATTATTTGTAAACAATTTTTCTAAATTACAACATAAAATTTAAATTTCACAGGGCATGTGTATTAAATAGCTACATAAAAGTAATTTGAATCCAAAAAGAAAAATGCGTTGGTTTTAAAATTTGTGTTTATTTGTCTGTATGTTTGTACGCGCATCACTCTAAAACTGCTTTGTAGATGTGAAAGCAGTTTTCACCGTTATATTTGTGAATGTTCAACTTACAGTTTAGGATGCATTTTACAACAAAAAAAAATTTATTTGAACTACAGTGGAGTAAAAAAAATTTGCTTCATTTTTGGGACAAAGAAGTAATTTAAAAAATTTTAATTTCTTCCTTTTTTGAACATATTCCCAGACCGTCCCTGTCACTGTAAAAGCTTTTACAAATAAAAAAAATTAACCATGTATCGAGTTCAATTTACTGTAAAAGCTTTAAAAAATAAAATTATTTTCTTGGCCAAAATTAATTAATTAGGCCTGAGTTCAGAAGTTGCTGAGTAGGAGTATTTTGACACAATTTAAAAACTTTTTATTTCCAAAAAAAAAAAAAAACGAATGAAAAGAAATTGAATTGAAAAGCTTTCACAAAAAAAATTTAAAAAATTTTTTACATTTTTGGTTTTTTTGTTTTTTGAACACTTTTCTTTTTGAAGACCTTTCTATTGTAGAAGATTAAAAAAAAAAAAAATAAAAAAAAAACTCTAAAAGCTTTCAAGAAAAAAAGCTTTCTCAAAAAATAGACGCAAAGAGCCTAAAACAGTTTTCACTTCAAAAAATTATCGACAAAAAAATACTCTTAGCGGGTTTCTTTAATTAAATTCCTTGTCCCACTGTGCGCCCATGGCTTGATTGTATATTGCAAGGCTTCTTATTTCCTGTGCCGCTAACCGTAGAGGTGGCTATTGGACGCCCTCGTAAACGACTTGTGAGCGCATGTGAGTAGGATTGCGTGCGCTTACTATGCGACATAATAACATGGCGTAACATAAGCCCAACCCCGCCCATAAGGAGGACGCTGCATTTTTGAGGCTGCTTGAGCACTGCAAAGTGGCAATTTGGAGAATTTTTTTTTTTAATTTTTTCATTAAAATAATTTGCTTCTTTAATAAAAACTTGAATTTTTTTTCAAATTTAATGCACTTTTTGAATAAAAAAATATTAAAAAAAAAGATTTGTTTCATAAAAAAAATAAAAATTTTAAAAAAGTACTTAAGCAGATCACGTGTGCTGTGTTTTTGCTTTTTGTGTGAATTGACCATTAAAGCGCTTTTGTGCTTTTGTTGTAGATCAAAGGCGACGCGCGACATTTTCAAAATCGTTTAGCCTTAAATGATGACCATAACAGGCTACTCATACCAAGAGCGCGCGCCTGAAAGTAGGCAATGCAATTTTGAAGTACTTTTTTCCCTAATTACATACTACCTTTTTTCATTTGAATATTTAAATTACATATTTAGGCATGACTTAACAATAACAATTTATTAACAATACTTAAATTCAAATCCACCCCCTCACCCCTCACGGATCAGTATTGAAAACCTTTACTTTTGTCATGAAAGTGATTACTGAAAATATTCACGTAATAATACTTAGTACCTTTGATTTGGTACCATTGTTGCGGGTGGAACAATGACTTCATACAATAAGTAGTTTATATTCTAATTGGAAATTCACAATTTTGGTAATTGTATACATTGTACTTCATAGAACAATCAAAACAAACCAGAGGATACATTTTAGATTTGAAAAAAAGATTGGGGCGCGTCACATCTCATACTTCCTCACGCAGTTGATTTGTTCTATTGTGAATACCCTTTGTGTAGGTAAGAAAAGTCTAAGCGGCTTTCATAATCATTAAACAACACAGAGTTGTGCGAAACTCATACTCACCCTTAGCTCCAAAGTGAGTACGTCCAAAGGGGATAGTTGAACCAAGCTGATATGCCACGAGCTTATGATTCTTCAAAAAGATTCTTTGATCAAACCCCAAGCGTAACAAGAGTTGGAAATTCAAAATCGAACGCTGATCCGAATCTGGCAAGATTTCTTTAGCTTTGAATTGTAGGTAGTAGAAGGACCCTCCTACCCCGGTGGAAGCTAGTTCCGGAAAGGAAACTCAATCAGATCCTGTAAAAAAGCTGCATGAAGCCTCTGTACTGCTCGTTAGGATCAGGGTTGGGCCACTTCGAATAAAAAATAAAAAATTATTCGAGAGATTTTTGGGACATTTTTGGAATCATTTTGGAACAATTTTGGGATCATTTGCGGGAGGTTTTTGGGACATTTTTGGGATCATTTTGGAACAATTTTGGGATAATTTGGGAACGATTTTGGGATCATTTTGGAACAATTTTGGGATCATTTTGGAGCAATTTTGTGATAATTTGGGAACGATTTTGGGATCATTTTGGAACATTTTTGGGATAATTTTGGAACAATTTTGGGATAATTTTGGAACAATTTTGGGATAATTTTGGGACATTTTTGGGATACTTTTGGAACAATTCCGGGAGATTTTTGGGACATATTTGGGATAATTTGGGAAAGATTTTGTAATCATTTTGGAACAATTTTGGGATCATTTTGGAGCAATTTTGTGATAGTTTGGGAACGATTTTGGGATCATTTTGGAACAATTTTGGGATAATTTTGGAATTATTTTAGGACATTTTTGGTATCATTTTGGAACAATTTTGGGATCATTTCGGGCCATTTTTGTGATAGTTTCGGGAATCATTTTGGAACATGAATTTTTTAAGTGACGAATAACATGTTATTTTTATTCAAGAAGCGCGTTGGTGGATACTTTGCACTTTTGCACAAAAGGAAGATGCGACTGTTCACTTTGCTGTTGTTATTGTTGTAAGAATACTTGGCCCTACTTATGTAGAAGACGCTTTCCCCGTGGATACGACGCAAAGATGTTTATGCTGGAATAAAGTCTCACGAGGGTTTTGCTAGCATTGGGGTTGAAGTGTTTCAGGAAGCTCTGCAATTATTTCAAAAACCCATTTTTACAAAAGGAGCTTGCGAGGTCAGTCATCAAATGTCTACAATGAAAAGTTCCAAAAGCTTCTCATTTAGGAATCAGAACTTTAAAAATGGCTTTCCATCAAATATAGCAAGAAGCCTGAGAGCATTTTTTGCTTTGTCCACCAACCATCTATGAGCTCGTGCATTCGCTACACATCACAACTCATCTCAATCCCCACCATTCTGTCCGCCAAAGAATGCCACCGGATGTTCGGAAATTGCAACAAATAATTTGGAAAAGTATTGCCCATTAGAACGCAAAGCTATAAATTACCCAAAGAAGCAAGCAGCAAGCGACGCAACAATAAAGTGCGACCGTTTTCGAAGTCTTCTTTCCGCTGGACGCTGCACGATTTTGATGGGTCGGCGGCGTGGAGTTATGGAACGCAATTTCAATTTTGTCATTGAATATTTTTATTGCCTAAGGCAACTTTTTTCTGGCTAAATATTTTGTGCTTCCAATTGCTCAATGCTGCATTGATGAAGAGGACAATGCGCGCGCGGGAAGCTCTGATGGCGGTAAAACGTTGCTGAATCGAATGCCGGATGCAATTCCTACAAAATGATAATTTATGATAATGACATTTCCGTTAACTTACTACTTTGCTATTTGAAATGCATACTTGTCGCATGGCGCGCGTTGTCTACCCAAAAAAGGCCCACACAGACGACGCTTGCTTCGACAGCGCGTCAGCTGCGAATGATGCGTAATGCGTGTCCATTGCGTGGCCCGGCTACTACAAGCTGCAAAGAAATAATTTGTCTCATTTTCAAATTTATACGCATTTATTGAGCTTGTTATTGTTGTTGTCATTTTCGTTTTTGCAGCGCGCCAATGAAGCGCATAATTTTTTGGAAAATTTTTGTGCGCCCATTTATTGATAATTTCCGCAGGACGCGCGCAAGCAAAAGGCGGGTGGCGTAGCATAATGGAGAATGTTCTAGGATGAGTGCGCTCATACAAAATGCAAACGGAAGTACTACCATTTTGTGCATAATAACGTCTAAATAGCTTTTGCATGGTTGATGGATACGCTGCTCCCGGCAATTCTTGAAACAACAAGTGGCGGGGCGCGCTAGAAAAGTTATCAATAGCAAAAATGCGCGCGCCATGATGCATTTGTTTGTAGCGCGTTGCCGTCTTTTTTTTTTTGTGTTTGTTATTATTAGCGCGTCTGCAATTGTGTGCGCGCGAGTTCAATTGTTTTCGCAAATTTATGTGAACCACACGGATACGCATCCATCGTGCAATGCGCTATTGTTGTGAAGAGTGGAGCTTGCGTTTGTGTGTTTTATATGGACGTAGAAGAGGCGCGTTGTACATTTTTTGCACGGCTAGTAATATTGTGGCGTCTACTATCTCAAATGACCTTGAAAATTAGTTCCTTTATGTACGCGCTAGGCGCCAAATGTGCGCGCCACGTTTTCTCCATGAGCGCCGCTATTTTGCATTTATAAATATACCAACTAAATAGTGTCAATTGTTGTTGCTGCTCCTTTGTTTATATAGCACGTGCTCCATTTCACTGCGCCATTGTTCAATATACAACAAAAATAATTGCAAAAATACCCATATAAATAGTTGTCTGAATAGTTTCGGCCTTACGCGCTCCCCTTCGTTTTTATTTAGATACGTTTAGCTTGTTTTGTTGTTAAATCTACAAATAATTTATGTTAATATTTTATTGTTTAAAATAATTGGTATAAAATTAATTGCGCATGCCGAACGCATTACGTCGACCATATTTGTTGTGTATCCGTTAGATGGCGTAGTTCAGTTGACAGGCGACATGTGGCGCCAGAGATTTGTCCCATTTTACGGATTTGCACAAAACCATACAAAGAGCGTGATTCACTCTTCTGGTACTCTCCTTTTTTTTTAATTTAATTTAATTTAATTTTTTTTTTTTTTTTTTTTAATTTTTAATTTTTAATTTTTTTTATTTTTTTTTATTTTATTTTATTTTATTTTATTTTATTTTATTTTATTTTTTTTTATTTCATTTCATGATATTTTATTTTTTTAATTTAATTTAATTTTATTTTATTTTTATTTTGTCGCCTGGTAGCATTCATCGTGTTAACGCACGTTTATCCATAAAAAATTATTCAAAAAATGATTTATGTGACCTGCAAAAAAATTATGTTTACATTTAGCGGCAATATCGAATTGATGGATATTTTTTCTTTGAATTCAAAGTAATTCACCTGCACCTTAAGCGGACATTCATCAAACCGCAATGTATAATCCATGCCATCAAGCGCGCGTTATAATTTCACCCCGAATATGTACGAAATTGAATACAAAATTATGGCAATGATAATGACGAGCAGCGCGACGTATTGCATCCATGATGATGTGTGAAATTGTGAATCAGCATCGCACCAGCCGCACCAGGCCACAAATGGTCAACACTTCAATTGGCAGACGTGCGAGCACGCGAGGTCTGCTTATTTGCCATAAATAATAAATAATTTCCAATAAAAATTGTGCGCACGCGCTGAATGTTAATGTGCGGGCGAAGTGTACGTTTACTTAAACAACAACAACAAAACTTAGAATGTATGGAGATTTCTTTAGAGACGCCAGTCAACCTCGTTCACGTCTCGCAATTGAGTCAGGCAAATGGGAAAAAAGTAAAAGCTGGCTGGCGACGTGGCTTAAAGCTTGATTCAATTTTGAACCGGAATTCTAGGCTTTTTAAACGGATTCGAGAGTTTTTTTTAGATATGGTATGGCGAGGGTTTTATAGAGACAAAAACTTTTTGGAACTGAGATGTCTAAGGATTCGATTGCAACTCCCATTGAGCAGAGTCTAGTTAAACCCTAGTAGCTTGTCCGCCTTCCATAGCTGAGCTACATCTCGGCGCCTGTAAAGAGGTGGTGGGGCCTGTCCAGTGCTCTATAGTTGACCTGGAGCTCTCCTAGAAGTATGCAACACAATCAGTGAAGCTCAGTCCAAGAGATCCGTTGCCAGGAAAGTCACAGTAGTCTCAGGCGGCTTCTGGAAACACAGCCCAGTGAAAGTAAAGATCTTCGGAAGGATGCGATTAAAAGTATGCAACGCTTTATTCTCCGGCATGGGTCGCAGTTAGTTTGGAATCTGCTGAAGGTAGAATAAGTTTGACTTAGAAGCTTTTTTGAGACAGCAATGGAAGCGAAGGGTTGCCGTAGGCTGTATTGAAGACCCGGAGTTTGGAAAACAATTTTTTTATTATTTTTTAGTTACCAGTCGCTGGACTTGAAAAAGTGATCTGGGATATGGCGGATATTTTAATTAGTTTTGCATACTTTTAGGCGCCACTTTTCAATTCTTTTCGAAAGCTTCTCTGCACTGGCTGAATGCGTCTTCATCTCAATGAAAAATCCTGCTGACTTTCTCAATTAAAATAACTAAAGCAGAGTGGGGCACACATGCTTACAATCACTTCTTGCTCATTAAAATATAATCTAAGCTAAAAAATTGCGAGCCAAATTTATAATTAAATATTTTTTTAAAGTCGCGCGCCCGTAAAACTTTTACAACCAAAAGCCATTCAAACGCGTTAAGCCAACAAGAAAAAGAAAAAATGCAAAACGCCTACAAGAATAAGGAGCAAAATTTGAATGCAACGAAGTAGAAAATCAGCGTTGTAAATTGCAACGCGCTATGCAAGTTTAAATGAAATACAAAGCGCCCAAAACGTAGCGCAAAGAAAAATATAAAAAAAGAAAGCAAAAGAAAAGTTAAAGAGAATTTTTTGCAGCTATTCACAAATTTTCGCCATTATTTTGGGCTACCAGCTTAATGTGCTACAACAACAAGTCAAATATGCAGGTGATGAGTGGGGAGAGCGCGCGCTTGCATTCTTACAACGCTAATGAAGGACCAACATTGGCAAACGCGCCTGCAGGTGACCATTACAACGCATTTGCGGTGGTTATCATATTTTAACAAGTTTTTCAAAAAGCATAAAATTTCCTTTAGAAACACAAACTAAAGCAGACTTTTATCCAATTGCTGCTGCTAACTTGCCAACATCGTCAACTATGTTAATAACAAAACACACGTCTATGCAAAAAACGAAAATGCAAAATATGTTGAAGCGCGCATTAAAAGTTTTTATCACAAACGCGCGCATGCATACACAAAAAGTGGTAAAGGTGTGCGCTTACCTAAGCCAAGTTGAAATCACATAAAGCGTTTCTCCTCCTGCGTGCGCGCGCTTTGAACATCCATGCGGGCTAACTTAAGTTTGTGGTGCGCTTGTGTGCTTCCTCATCTTTGCTGCTTCTTATGTAAGTGTAAAACGTTCAACCATTTTCTTTAATTCCGCGCTTATTTATGTTTGACGCCATTTTATAGAAAAATGCATTTATAATTAGATGACACCATCGGCGCGTAAATAATTTCATTTTGCGCGCTCAAAAGCGTCTTACATCAATTGGCTAGTTGGTTGGTTAGCGCGCGTTCCTTACAAGTTTGCGCTTCCTTCTTCTTTCTTATACACCGCGCTGACTTACTATACTTTAAACTTCCCTTCATTATAAGCAACGCTTTACATCCTTCTATCACCACGCGCGCACCTTTTTCTTTTTCCTTTCTTCCTTTTTTGCTTTTTCCTTTTTTCCTTCATACATTTTTGTTTCCCTTAACATCGCCAACTTCTATTTAGTTTGGATTTGAATTTTCACAGGAAGTCTTGGCAAAACTTTTTCTTTTAGCAACGCGCGCGCGAAGGTTGCAAAGTTTGCGCTCACACACATTCAAGTGCACACAGCAGCGCTAACCGCGCGCTAAGCATTATCCACCAACAACTTAAGGCCTAACATACCTCCCAGTTGCCCTTTACGCGCCGCGCCCACCTCTGCACTTCCTTATCTCCAACCAGCGCGCGTTCTACTTTTTGCGCTTGCGTTATTCTTAGCTCATTGTTAGCACTTTGCTGTTGTTTCTTACTTACTTTCTTACTTTTCTTTTGTTACTGTTGTTGCCGTCGCTCATGTAACACGTCTATGCGTGTGTATGTTTGTGTGTTTGTGCTTCTTCTTCTTCTTTATCGCACAGTTACCAAGTGCCAAAGTTTTCTCGTTATAAGTTTCAGCATAGCCTTTGTGCGCGCGCGTTTTCTAGTTTTTTAGCGAAAACTTTTTTGATATTCTTGCCGCGCGCTGCCATTGCTTGCAAAGTTCTTACTTCAACTCACCCATGCGACACACACATTCACGTAACTCTGAGAAGGTGCGCTGCCTTTCTAATTCCGCGTTCAGTTTGAGGGCGCGCGCGGCAAAGCGCTCCCTAGCGCCCTTCTTGTGTTTACTCTGGAATTTTTTTTTGGGGTTTTTTTGTTTACAAGAACATTCATCTATTTTTGTTGTTGTTGCAATTTGTTTTTTGTTGCTCTTACTCTACCTATTAGCGTTGCCTTTCCCCCATTTCTAGCTGTTGACGTTTTCTGCCGCTTTGTTTGGCTGTGAAGTTTATTTCTTAAGTAAAAGTTTGGCATAAAAGTTTTTTGCTTCGTTTGTTATCGTCCCGCTTGCATCTTGTGCGCTCACCTTCCGGTGTTGGCGCTACTTTTTTCTCTGCTCGCCGCACTACTCCGCCAACCATTTCCTGCGTCCGCGCTAAGTTTTTGATTTTCTTTGCTGCCGCGCGCGCTCCCTAGCACAACTTCGGTCACACAACTCCAACTTGAAAGTGTACTTTAAATTCTTGCAAATGAGCGCATCACCAAAAAATAACTTTCGCAAAACTTCAATCTGTTCGACGACACCGTTAAAATAAACAATTGAGCTGCTTTTTATGTGTTGAGTTTGTATAAATTTTATCGCGATTTAAAAATACGATTCGTGTAAATAATATTTCCGGAATGCGTTTTCATTTGTGGCGCGTTTGCTTTGTTTTCTTCTGGAGTGACGCGCTTGATGAAAGTAAGGGCGCCATGCTAAAACATCATAGAAGAGTGGGCGCTGTCGACTTATGTGAGTTCTTTCGACTCAGCCGGCTTACTGAAATCCGTGGAATTTTTTATATTTTTATTTTCGACCAGGGAACTGTTGCGTATTCCAAACCTTCAAGCACTCAATTTACTTTTAAGGAAAATTTTATTAAAAAAATACAAATTAAACATTCAGTAAAAGCGAGCTAATTAGCTAAAACACATCACCAACCAACCAACCAACTCTTTCCCTTGAAAACAGACAGCGCGCGTTCGCAATACAAAAAAAAAAAAAAAAAAAAAAAGTAGAAGAAATTTCAAACCAAAAGTAGCTGACTTTGTGCCACTTGAAATTAATAAACCTAACAACAACACTTAAAAACTAACTCAATAAATTTCTAGCGCCTGAAGCCACACTTCACTGCAACATTCATGAGCGCTCAACATTCAGTCAACAACTCAACGTAACGCAATCCGCATATTTTTCGTGAGCTAATTAAATTTTCTGTTCTGAAGTGGTAACACAAGCGTGCAAGAGTGCAACATGCGGCAACTTATCAACTGTCTGTCTGTATGTATGTAGCAAGTGTGCTCGTCGAGGCTCTAGATTGAAATTTAATAAAAATTTATGTGGAATGCAGTTACAGTTTGCCACTTATTTTCATAATTTGTTGTTGTTGTTGTTGCTACAGGCAATCATAGACACAAGGTTACTGCTTGCATTGCTCATGTGGCATGCCACAAACATACATATTTGCACTCTTTAAATTATCAACTAATTATGGCTGAACTGTAGCTGTGGCATGTGGCATGTGGCACAGAGCTTTTTTTATTTTTAAATCTATGTCTTTAAGTTTAAAATTAAAAAAAAAATAAACTTAAATTGTAGTAAGTGATGCATTGACATTTTATTTTTGAAAAATTGGTATATTTTTTTTATAATTTTTTTTTCAATTGTTTTTGCTGTAGTAAAAATTTAAAAAATATTTTATAAGCTAACTGCCGGTTTCACGAATAAAATTTAAATAAAGACGTTTGTTTTTTTCACAAATTTGATATGAAATCTGACAGTGAAAAAAGTAATTTTTCATTTAAATTGTTTCTTGAAATAATCCGAATCTATGTACTTTTATAATAAGGGAAAATCATGAATTTTTTTTTGTTTTTTTTTTAGTTTTTTTGCCAAAATGGCTTTCGCTTGAATTAGCTATGCATAATTCATTTTGACTCATACACCTAATATAAATTTTTAATATGAAAAAATGATTTACCAACAACCAATAATTTTCTTTAAAAATCGATTAATGTAAAAATATATCGATTATTAAGTAATCGATAATAATTAAGGAATATTTTTTTTCGACTTGTGGGCACATGGAGGAACTATTTTTTATTTATCCAAGTTTTGAATACCTACACATTTTTCTATTGAAAACTTTTTATGGATAATTTTTAGTACAAATTGGTTTAAATTTTTTATTTTAAATTTTATATGGAAAATTGTTTTATTCACAATTTTAGATTTTAAATTTTTTATTTTCAATTGTATATTTTAAATTTTTTATTTAAAATTTTTCATTACACATTTTTATTTTAAATTTTTTATTTAAAATTTTTCATTACACATTTTTATTTAAATTTTATATTTTAGAAAAATTTTTTATTTTAAATTTTTGATGTAAAACTTTTTATTTTATATCTTATATTTTGAATCTTAGAATTTTATATTTATAATTTCAATAAGATGCAGGTTGATTTTACTGATAACAATTGGTTTTTTATTTGGAAGGTGCTTGTTTCTTTGCGGCCGATGACAAAATGGCCGAGTTGCCGGTCGTCGTCTTTCTTTTTTTCTTTTTCTCTTTTTCTTCACACTAAACACACAGTGCTACCAACCACTAAGCCGTGTTTAGTATGGTCAGGTGTGTTTAGTGTGAATGGAGTTGCCACTAACTTCTTACAACTCGGCCAATCTGACTATCAGATCGCCCTCGATCAAAATTTTTTATTTTTTTCAATCATTTTAACTTTAGTACTAAGTGTAACATAATTATTATTTTAATCTTAGGATTAAGCGTAACCTAACTATCACTTTACTAAATTGTATAAATTAATGACTTAAATAATTTCACTCCACATGAATCTCTTAATCTATTCGGTAGTATTGCCCTCTTCGTCGTCACTGGGTTCGACCTCGGTATTTGATAGCCACTTTCGCATTCTGTTTGCTTCTACAACCCCGTCATACGGAAGCTGCGTAATTTGGCAGTTTTCTATATCCCGTATCACGTAACGATCGTTTCCGAGGACTTTGAAAACTACGTAGGGCCCTCTATACTTCGGGACGAACTTTTTGTTGGTCCCCACAACTGTATCTACATTCCTAATGGCCACGAATTCCCCTACCTCATACTTTTTTGGATCTTTACTATGCTTAGAGAAATAGTTTTTGTGATACTCTTGAGTGTTCCGGATAGCCTCACTAGCCTCAGCCCTTATATTACCTAGGTCTCTCGTTTCCCCATTTTTAAGCTTTTCTGAAAGGTACTCTGAGAATTCGTCGACAGGTTCGCCCCGCTGCTCTACCCCAAAAAGTAGCATGCTGGGGGAATTCTTGGTTGTGCTGTGGGTGGAGTTATTTATAGCGTATTCCGCTTGTAAAAGTCTGCTTGACCAGTCAGCGTGGTTTATAGGGTCGGAAAGCTTCCCTAGCATAGCCTTAATTACCCTGTTTACTCTTTCCACCTGCCCGTTTGCTTGTGGCGAGGCCACTGATACTTTAATCTGGCTGATGTTGCGTTTTAGAAGAAACTCACTGAACTCTAGCGAGGTGAAGCAAGTTCCGCGATCTGAAATGATTCGTCTTGGTCGGCTATAGTAGCTGAAGTACTTGTCTAAAGCGCTCGTAACTTCCCTAGTGCTAGTGGAGTTGGTCGGGTATAGTTTCACGAATTTAGTGAAGGCGTCTATTACTACCAATAAGTATTTCCTTTTTGAGCGTAACGCCGGTAAGGGGCGGAAGTGGTCGATATGCAGCGTATCGAAGGGCAGCGGTACTTTCGGTATGTTGTATAAAGTCCTTTCCTTTGCAGTGGGGGGGGGCTGAGTACATAATACATTTCAGGCAGTTCCCTATGAAGTCGGCAACTTTCTTTCGGATCCAATAAAGTCGAGTTATTTTGTCGCACGTTTTATCAACTGCCTGATGGCCTACCTTCTCATGAGATAGTCTTATAATGTTTTCTTCCAATTCACTTGGTACGTATAGCAATCTGGTTCCATCTTGTTTTAGCCTACACACTAAACCGTCCTGTAAGTCAAAGTCTTTCATATTGCCTACTTCCAACTTCTCTCGAATTTTCTTCAGATTTTCGTCACGTTCTTGGGCTACTTGAATCTGGAAGTCTACGTCGGTGGAGTATGCGTCTATTGCCATGACGCAGCGGCTTAGGGCATCTACATGTTTCATCGCTGTACCTCGACGATGGATGATCTTGTAGTCGTAATTCTCCAATTCTAGGGCCCACCGGGCTATACGGGCATTGACTTGTTTTTTTTCGAGTGTTAAGGTCAGCGAGTTACAGTCCGTCACAATGTGGAACGGAATTCCCTCTAAGTAGGGGCGAAATCGACGCAAGGCATATATTATTGCCAATGTTTCTAATTCGAAACTGTGGTATTTCCCTTCGGCGGCCGAAGTAGCTTTAGAAAAATATGAGACTGGGTGCATTTTCTTGTCTTCCTGTCTCTGCAGGAGGACGGCCCCGAAGCCGGCTGCACTAGCGTCACAGTGTAACTCAGTTTCCCTTAGTGGGTTGTAAATTGATAATACGGGGGCCTCTGATAACGAGCTTTTTAATTTCTTAAAGGATTCGATACACTTATCGTCAAGTGAGAACGGCAAGTCTTTCTTCAGTAAGTTAAGTAAAGGTCTAGAGATTTCGGAGAACGATGGGACGAAGCGTCGGAAGTACGAGAATAAGCCAAGGCATGATTGGAGCTCTTTATGATTGGTGGGTATCGGGTAGTTCTTTATGTCACTGACGTGGGCATCACTCAAAGTTATCCCGGCGGCGGATACTGAATATCCTAAATATTCGATCTTTCGGTACTCGAACCTACATTTCGACAAATTAAGCGTTAAACCCCTTAATTTTATGCGTTCTAGCACTTTTCGTAATAGGGCCTTATGTTCATCGAAGTCGGCGGTTGCCACTATAATGTCGTCCATATATATCATTATCTTTTTAGCTTTTATGAAGTCACTGAATATGTTGTTGATAAAACGCTGAAAAACGGCAGGAGCATTTTTTAATCCAAACGGCATTTTAACGAATTCGTATTGTCCTCCAGGGGTGACGAATGAAGTGTACTTTATAGAGTCCGGTGCGACTTGGACCTGGTGAAAACCATTCTTCAGATCGAGGACTGAGAAAACTGATTTGCTTTCTAGGTACTCAACACAGTCGTCTATTAGCGGGAGTGGGTAGTTGTCGCGTACTGTAATTTTGTTCAGGCCTCGGTAGTCTACACAAAGGCGTGTCTGTCCGTTTTTCTTTTTTACGAGGACTATTGCGGAGGCGTACGGAGAGTTGCTGGGTCGTATTATACCGCGCGTCTCGAGATCGTTGATAATATCTTGAACCGTGGTACGCTCAGCGAAAGAGAGCCGGCGAGGGGCACAGTGGAACGGTACCTCAGAGATGAAGTGGATGCTCATCTCATATTCGTAAGGCTCCACCTCTACTCCTGAGTCGGTGTACGACTCGGAGATGATTTTCTTGAGGCCTATCACGGATCGCGTTACTAGTGTGGGATCGATGTCTATCTCAATGTCCCTATTCTCGACGTCGATATTAAAAATGTCTGGAACTACCGAGTCCCTTCCCTCTAGTCTTTGCTTGTTGTAGCTGGTGGCGTCACCGTCGTCTCCTGCGTCATTACCTCTGGGGTTTGCGTCATCTACCACGTCTAAGTGTCGCGCCCTCGCGTCTAGGTTGACAGCATTAGCATTGAGTTCGGCATTCCTATTTACGGGGTTGGGATCACTGTTTATCCCACTGGTCTGTGTATCGCGGATGTCATCGTCCGTCCGGATAAGTTTCACGTCGGCGCTTACGTCAGTATCGGAATAGCTATAGGCGGAATTTGCATTTGTCTTACTAGTTTGAGTGTTACGAGTATCATCGTCAGTGCTGATACATTTTGCATCAGCTGATGAGGCGCGAGCTATAGCCCTATCATTTGTAACAAATTCCTCGGGGCTAACTATAAGTTGGGTGGGCGGCAAAAGGTGGGGTGGGCTGTAGTTTTCAAAGCCCTCGGCTTCGTTCCCGCTCGCCTCACTAACACGGGCGGTATGGCTTTTATTTTCCCTAGGACCCCCCGAGAGGTCAAACCCATTGATAATAGACGTTGCTTGACCCAGTGGGGGAGTGTAGTGTTCCATGGAATTATTTACTGACTTTAACTCTTCTATCGTGTATTTGAATTTAAGTTTTGTCAAAAACATCTTGTTTTGTTTTAGAAAATCACGGCCTAGCAACAACGGAGTGGACATATCCTCGTCATTTAGAACGTTAAGTTTTATTTTGGTAACTTTATTTTTAAAATTTACACGGCAATTTACAATATTTAATATATTTAAGTCTTTTCCTCCAATGCCAATATATTTCCGCGTCGGTTTTTTAAGGTGGGCGTTCACACGAGGGATGAGAGACCTCCTCACAAAGCTAGCCGGACTGCCGGTATCAAACAAAGAAAGAACACTATTAATCACTACACTTCCTCCCGGGTTAATTTCAAAGGCAATACTTACAACATCTAAGTTGTCGAATCCTACTATCTCCTCAGCGTCCACGGCGTTTACGGTCCTGTTCAGCAGCGGCTTCAATGTTTTCTTTGGGTTTGGGCATGAGCGATGGTCGTGACCAGTCTTCCAACAGCGAAAACAGGAGTCAATTGGGCGTATAGGGTACGGGCAGTTTGGTTTGATGTGCCCCCTCTGCGAACAATTGTAGCATAGTGGCATATCTTTTACAGCTGTTTGGGTTTTTACTTGCTGCCCGTATGTTGTTGTTTTTGCTTCGGTGGTGGTGGTGCGCTTGTTTGTTATCGGTAGTAGGTATCTTTCTTGATACCTATTTACTAGGCTCTTCAATCTTCAATTCCGCGAGGGTGCGTGCCCCCAATAAAATATGTAAATTGCTTAATTGCCCGCTCAAGCCGTCCAGTATGAAGTCGATTACTTCTTTTTCTTCCACCATTCCCCTCTTCGCCAGTGCCTGCATGGTTAAAATATAAAAGTGCAGACTTTCCGTACGTCTGTCCCAGCGCCTCTCGGATAGTTTTTTGTAAATGTCGTGCTTGCTCATTACGGAGGTAAACTCCTCCAGTAATGCCATCTTTAACGAATCATAATCCAGCGCGCATGTAGTTTCAAGAAATAATTTTGCATTACCTCCGAGGCAGCGGCGGAGGCAAATAAGTTTGAAGCGACTATCAGCTTCCACAGAGTTCATGATCCCCTCGAAGTCAGTGAAAAAGTTGCTTATTGTTAACGTGCCACCTTCGCCTTTGAATTTAGGCAAGGCGTGCTCGATGTCGCAGTAGTCGACCTTACGTGTGTTACTATTCCTTGATGAGTCGGCACTTTCCAGTTGTTTAACTCTGTTCATTAGTTCTAGTAGCTCCTTCTTTCGCCGGCAGTGCTCCAACTCCTGCTCTAGCTGGGTGGGGCCTGGCTTATCACGATTTGAATCGTACGTGTTTTTTACATGAAACGTTCGGGCAGTAGGGACGGCAACTGTCTGGTCGGCATTAGATTTGGCGGCAGTGGCGTCTTGGCGAGCGGCAGCGGAATTCACACCCGTAGGTGTCGGTACTTGGTCGGCATTTGTGGCGTTTTGGTGAGCGGCAGCGGAATTCACACCCGTGGGTGTTGGTACTTGGTCGGCATTTGTGGCGTTTTGGTGAGCGGCAGCGGAATTCACTCCTGTGGGTGTTGGTATTGGGTCGGCATTTTCGGCGGCAGTAGTGTTTCTTTTTTTCTTTTTCTCTTTTTCTTCACACTAAACACACAGTGCTACCAACCACTAAGCCGTGTTTAGTATGGTCAGGTGTGTTTAGTGTGAATGGAGTTGCTACTAACTTCTTACATATTTAAAATTTTTTATTTAAATTTTTTGTTTTAAATGTTTTATTTAAAATTTTTTATTTCAAATTTAAGTTTTAAATTTTAAATTTCAAAATTTTATTTTAATTTTTTTATTGGAATTTTTGTATTAGTATTTGTATTATAGTATAAATTTCCACGGAGCCAAGTAAAAAAATATTTTTCTTTAATCCACCTTAATGCTAAGTATTATAATTGACTCCCACCTCAATTTTAGAAGCTATTTACGTAGCTTTAAAGTATTTTAATAAAGTCAATATACATCTTTGGTTCAGTTTAGCTATCAGCGCAAATGAGTAAACCTCGAACTCTCCACCCAAATTTGCTTCAAAGTGGAGTCCATGCCAACCAGAACCACTAATACCCAGACCAAGGAACCTTAACAAATTCAGTTGGAATCCACTTGCAGTTGGACTTCTTGGTAAAACAACACTGTATACCTCCAACTATGAATAGGACTCTACGACCCTACAAAACGCAGCTGATGAATTCATCAGAATTTTCATATTGCTGTTACAAATCTGACGACCACTTGAAATGAGATCAACACATCCATACGCCGAAGCCCGTGGAGGCCTCTGTTCATACGAACAACATGCAACACAGCTGACTGATGGAGAGCCTTGGCTAATCAGCAAACAAACTGTAAGGTGAAAGAACAACAACAACAACACGAACACGACCAGAGCTAATGCATCCACATGCCAATTAGGGAAATTGTGTGCTATTTCCAATTTTAAAATTCAGCGCATTTCTGCTTATTAAGTGGCTGGCTGTTGGCTGGTGGGTGGTGCTGGTGCTATGAGGCGCCTAAAAGCTACAACAACAACACAGCTGGAGAATGCTCCAGGCTGCCTAGTACTACGAAGCAAGCAGCGGCCATATTTTGCTAACATAGTTGGATGGATTGTTTGGAGGCTGAGGTGGATGTATGTGAGGAATGGGCGCGTCCATGACAACCAACAGCGCCACAGCCAAAGTATGCTGAAGCCGTGCGTGTGTGGCAGCTATGTGGTATGAAGACAAGAGTGGGAAGGCAGGAGAGAGGTAGAGTAAGGCTGGCTAGTGTATACGCAAGGTGGGACGAGGTGAGACCAGCTTAGACTAAATCTGATGAGTGCCAAGCGGTAGCAGTCAGTTCGCATGCGAGCCAAGGAATTGAGTTTACTCACCTACAGAACTCTTCCACACAAGTCACTACCTCGCAGAACGACAAATTGTTGTGCGTTGTTGTTGTTGTTGTTGTCCGGTTGCTGAGTGCTTGGCTTATTTTTGGACGAATTAGTTGAGCGTTGAAGGCTGTGGAAGCAAATGAGGACGACGCCATTTGCTGTGTGAGCAAAAACAAAATAAGAAAAACAAACACAAAATATGAGAAAAAAATATACATACATATATACTTCAAAACAACAAGAACAACAACAACCACTAAATTTGTGGCGCAGCAAAAACGTTGAAGAAAGATGATGAGAAATTTCCATTAGCAAAATGGAGGCTATTCCTGATTTAATGAGCCATACACTAATGGATTTCGTTGTTGTATGCGGCGCTGTTGTTGTTGTTTTGCTGTTGTTGTGTTTGTTTTTGTTGCTGTCGATGAGGCTATACGTGCAAACGTATCATCAGCACAACGATAACGGCGATGCGGAGCTCTGATGCTGCTGTTGCTTCTGATGATGACGAGAGCCCAGTGCTGGCTGGCGTTCATATCGAATACATACATATACTAATAAACATACACACATACATACACACACATACTCAATTTTGCATATTGCATCGATAAATCTACATAACAACTCATCAACTCATCGCTCATCCTGTTGAATTTCTGATGTGAAAAAATAATCCAAGCTCAGTTGGATGTGTTTGATTGCAGCTGCTCGAATGAGCTGGATGAAAGTTCTCGATAAAAGCGCTTTATAAGATAAACGGGTAGGGGGGTGTTGAGAGCGTGAAAATCTGACATAAATGATTTTTATACAAAATAGCTCAAGGATGGGAATGGTTAGGCGATTTTGGTCTTCTCGAAGCAAAGCACGCCAGAAAAGCTCTCTTAGCGACAACTTGCACCACATGGAAATGCTTCGAGAGCTTTTTTTTTCAAACTATCTGCGCACTTCCCTTGCTCTGCTGTCAAAGTCGACTGTCGATGTGAAAAACATTTAAGCCGCTGGGCTGTTTTCTGCCTCCATCTTTTTCGAATCTTCAGAACAGGGTTCTATATAAGGAAACCCCACCTTTCAGCACATAAAAAAGTTTCCAAGCAGATGCATCATTAGACCTTGACTCCTATGAGGTAGCCCTGAAAATTGACTGAAATGCAAGCGCTAATTCGGCACCTTCCATTTCATAAGCCAGTTCCCACTCAACACCCCACCATTCGGCGCTCCAAAATGAGCAACTAATTAACTTTTAATTTAAATTAATGACTTTTTTGTATTTCTTTCCCAACAACACGACGGTTAAAAAACTTGACAAGTTCAAAGCTTCAATATATCAGTCAGCAAAGCGTAGCCGCCAAAGTGCGATCCACAAACAAACAAACAAAGATAGCTCCAGCTTCAGCGCCAACTCCAACTCCAACCGATTTGTTTGTCAAAATCACATTTGCACGTTCCATCAATTGACATTCGTTGTTGATCTCACCAAAACCCCAATGAAAAATGAGTTCGAATGAATGGATGGATACATTTTGCATTGATTTGGTGTCTGAGAGAAGTCTGTCAGCGGTAAGTTGTTTGTCGGCTTGCGCTGACCTCGACTGTCACACCACAGCACAATCATTAGCTCGAGTCGTCCACATTTATGTATCCATTGTTTAACGATTGGTATGTTCGCTTTCGGTTGTTTGTGGTTGTGCGACAGTAAATTGGAAATTGATGAGCTCCACGTTGGTATGACAGCTTACGGAAAGTACTCGTCAGTGAGCTAAAAAATAAATATGGAGGAAGAGATTAATGGCAGACATTGGAAAAAAGATTTGAAGCGCAGAAATGAGAAGTCCAAAGAACTTGATGATACTAAGGAAAGTTTTCTTTTTGGACCCAGACTGAGTGAGACGACATGGAATTGCAACATTTTTCAGGGACCCGTCTCGAGAGTACACAGTTCATCCTGCGCTCAGTAAAATCTTACAAGACTCTCAGAGAACGTTTTTGCGTTACCGTTTAGAGTCCCGTATTCAGACCGACTTATGGTTTCGTAAACCAAGCCATCGAATTTAGCTCTTGCTGGTTCATTGAACTCCTTTCACAGCAATTATTTTCTTATCCATAACTACTTACATATGTACATTCTTGACAATGTTTGAGAAATGTTTTTAATTTTCTTGTGTTCTCGTTAATTTTCTGTCATCCATTAGCGGTTTATTGACGTTGTCATTGTTTGCATGCTTCCCACCGTTGTGGATGAAGTCGCAGCGAAGCTTCAATACCTCATTACATTTATGACACCCTCAAGACGAGGCTGATGTGCGTGAAGAAGAAGCAGAATGAAAAGAATTTTCGTGCACAAATTTACTTCAAGTGAAAAATGACTTTGCATACGAGCACAATGGCGGATTGTCTGTGCGGCACTGTTACTGTTGCGGTGTAACGAATGCCCCAGAAGAACGTAGGAACAACGACATCTTTCACGAATTACAGAATCACACACGCTGATAGCAATTTTTTAAATCAAATTTTTTATACCATTTAAGAATATTAAATTTTAATCTTATGTTATGTTATGTTATGTTATGTTATGTTATGTTATGTTATGTTATGTTATGTTATGTTATGTTATGTTATGTTATGTTATGTTATGTTATGTTATGTTATGTTATGTTATGTTATGTTATGTTATGTTACATATGTTATGTTATGTTATGTTATGTTATGTTATGTTATGTTATGTTATGTTATGTTATGTTATGTTATGTTATGTTATGTTATGTTATGTTATGTTATGTTATGTTATGTTATGTTATGTTATGTTAAGTTATGTTATGTTATGTTATGTTATGTTATGTTATGGTATGTTGTATTTTGTATGAAATAATCTTTTGCTGAAAGATATCAAGCCGCCAATAAAGCTGAAGACAACCCAGGCCTTATTAACATTTGGGCACTGAAAGCTCTTCGCAAAAAAGCTATTGTTTCCTATAACGCACACATACACAGTCACATATGTACATGACGAGTTTGGCTCATTTTCGCGATCTCATTTACAAATTGTAATTTTTCTCACACATCCTTTGCATAAGGAAAAAAAAAAGATTTCGAGTAGCAGCAAAAAACAATTAATATTTGTTTTTGTATGTATGAAGATTTGTATTTATTGTAACACCTTTTTTGAGCACTCATGCTAGAGAGGTAGGGAGAAGTGGGAGATTGTGTGAATTGCAGCTATCTCCACCATTAAGTGGACACTCACTTACATTTATCATATGCGCCATTTTGTTGAATGTGGAAACAAGTGTGGCATGCAACATTTTTTCACACACACACACATACACGCAAATGCGAAAAGTCCCATCCACTTACGGCAACGCACATATTTAAATACACCGGAAGCCATTAAATGTGCATCACATTCCTTTGGATTTTTGTCATTCACATGCGCAGTTGGCAGTGCTCTAAGTAGATACACAAGTGGTTTGCTTGCTATTTAGCCATTTGAAGTGGTGGAGACTATCGCTTAAGCGATTTTTGCATATCTTCAGCTTCTTATATTTGCATTGTGGTATGTGGATTTTTTTCAAGTAAATAGTACAATGGGGACCACCTCAAGAGTAATAGCGTTTTTCAATCTAGATGTGAGGAAAAATCAGAGCTTCGTATAAATTGCCAGAATATTGGTTGAGACTAACCTCTAAAAAGAGTAGTCCACTATCAGTCACCATCGTTCTCAGTGTAGATTAGGAGATCTGTAGTTCTGTTGTATCTCAAACTACTTAATTCTTCCCAGTCCCAGTCCCGGTAGCACTTGGGATACAGAATCCTCTTTGTTGATTAAAATGTGAATAAAACTAAATAACCGACCGACAGCTGGTGCTAGGTATTAGCAGGACTGCAGGTTTACCCAAGTAATGCCCGTCCTTTTAACCTATTTATTTTGTTACGTCCTTCTCTGCGCTTTTGTTATCTTCGGAACAGCTTATTGCAGCTCCGCTGTTATTTACTCTCTTGCTCAGAGAGAGTTTGGTACTGGGATCGGAAAAATCGATAACTCAATATTAGAGATAGTTTTTTTTTAAGAATCGATTTTCAAGAAAATAATCGCTTTTGTTAAACAATTTTTTTTTTATTTTGTAACAAATTACTTTTATATGCACATAGACATTTGTTTATCTTTTTTTCTTGTTTTTTATTATACCTAAAAGCCTTAGGCGATAGAAAATAATCAATTTGTGTTAAATTAGACATTTTTTGTTTCTAAGAAAAATTTTTTCCATTATTTTTTCCTTTTTTAAGAATTGAATTTTTACTGAAAATACCCAAGTTTTGTTTAACTTTTTTTTATGAAAAATGACAGAAATTTTTGTCTTTTTTAAGAATCAATTTTTTATTTACTTATCGATTATTGTATTGTTTTTTTTTATTTTTATACGAAAAATTCTTATCCGATAGAAAAAAATCGATTTTACCTAAAATGTTTTTTTTTTTTTTAAATTGCTTTTATAGTTAGACATTTTTTTGGTTTGTTAAACCCGATTTTTTAAGAAAATAGTCGATTATTGTAAAAAATTGTATTTTCTTTATCATAGAATAAATGAGTTTTATATTTTATTTATTATAATACTAAACATTTTTATCCGATAGAAAATAATTGATTTTTGTTAAATTATTTTTTTTTTTGAAAATGACTTTAATAGATACATTTTTCTGTTTTAAGAATCGATTTTTTAAGTAAATAATCGATTATTTATAAATAGTTTTGATTTTTTTTTATAAGAAAATTGAATTTTATAGATATTATATTCTTTCTAAGCAAATTTTTTTTTATTGTTGTACAAATATTCTTATCTGGTAGAAAATAATAAATTTTTCTTAAAGGTTTTTTTTAATAGAAATTTTTTTCTTTTTAAGAATTGTTTTTTTTTTTTTATTTTCGTTATTATTATAGGAAAAATTCTTATCTGATAGAAAGTAAACGATTTTTCTAAAAAATTTATTTTTTGTATTTTTTTACTAATAGAAAATTTTGTTGTTTAGATATTTTTTTCTTTTCTTATATATTTTTTTTTATTATACGTATAATTCTTATGCAACAGAAAATAAAAGAATTTTTTTAAATTTTATTTATTTATTTATTTTTATTTTACAAAAAGAGGCTTTTATAAATTAATTCAAATAAAATTCAAATAATTCAAATAAAATTCGCTTACCTAGTAATTGACTTGATTACATTACATTAAATTTACGCCTCCTTGCTCCACATATAATGGTCGCATCATATAAAACCAATTTCCTGTTCCTTTTCGCATCCGCTACCGGCTAAACCATATTAATTTCCAACAAAATATTTTTATCATTCACATTGAAACGAAGTCTTAAGGTAAAGCACTTAGAGGGATAATTGCAAAATCCATTGTTCCAGCGCCAATCAACAGCGGTTACGCACTTTCGGAAAGCCACAAAAAAACCGAAAAAAACCAAAAACAAAAAAATTGCAAAATATTCCAGCGGGTGATTTGCGTTTACGAGCATAATTGTTCAGGCAAATGAAAAATTTGGTGAGTGAATAAAAATAAATTATTGGGCTTGAGTTTGATTTAAACGCTGCGGGATTAACGGGCGCCAAAAGTAAACAACATAATCAGACACAACAGGAAGTGCAACAACAAAATACGCTCAGAATAAAGGGAAACGAAGCCAAATGAATGTGGTGAGATGCATGAAGGGCATGATGATGGAAATTAAAAGTAAATTAAAAAAGGAAAAATTTTGAAAAAAAAGGTGAAAAAGTTTAAATAAAAATGGCTGGTTTAACGGTCACAAAGCGTTGATGATTATGAGATGTAAAGGGTGTGTCAATTTGGAAGATCAATATTTACATCAAATTTAATATAAAATTTTTTTTTTTTTATTTCAATTTTTTTAAGAGTTTTAACAATACAAGTCCTAGTGCACAAAAAAATCTTATCGAAAGTGCTTTTCATGTATAGACCCTTTTAAGTACGCTATAATAATGGAACCCCCAAAGAGTCACCCTTTGCAGATATGTAACTGTATATGCCTCTTTCCTAATGGAGTTTGAGTTGCTGCGTTTCGTTAAACAAAATTGAAGCCACCGCAAGGTTCAAACCGGCAAACACAAACTAAATAAAACAAAATGAATAAACAAACAAACAAACGCCTCATTACATACGAAATTAAGTTTAAATGTTTGTTTAATGTGTTATATCAAGCCCTCGGCAATAAGCGAAGGTAGCAGCGACACAGCAGCGAGCCAGAGAGTCCCAGCCAAGTACAACACAGCCTCATATCGTCGGTATTGTGTGCGCCACCTCCTTCTGGGTTGAATATTGAATTTGCTCGTGTTGTTGTTGTTATTGCCTTTCGCATCCCAACGCAGCACTGACGAATGTCAAACGGCGGCTGTTATGTTGTCATAGTATTTGATGACTCTGACGGTTAATGAAATTCTGTCGAAATAATGCTTGTGTCCTTAGCTGGGTCGCTCGGTAAAGGCAAAAAAGGAGAAAAGCTCAAAAAAAAATCTACTCAACGACAGTAACAACAACAAAAATGCTCAGCATGTGCGTTAATAACAAAGCAGCTCATAAAATTTAATTTCATTTTGAGACCTAAGGCTTCCGACGACATCGACAACGACGTTGACAACGGCCAGTGAGTGACACTGCTACCAGAAGCCAAGTCTTAGTAATAAGATGGGCGGCGTGTTGTGGGCAGCAGCAGCAACATCACGTGCAGTGCGGTTAGTTGAAGGGCTTCCAGCAGCATTCCGTTGTACTCACTTTTGGGCTTCAATACTTTGATTAATTTATATGGGGTGAATTGTTTTTTTGAGAAAATAAAATAAAATAAAATAAAATGAAATGAAATGAAATAAAATAAAATAAAATAAAATAAAATAAAATAAAATAAAATAAAATAAAATAAAATAAAATAAAATAAAATAAAATAAAATAAAATAAAATAAAATAAAATAAAATAAAATAAAATAAAATAAAATAAAATAAAATAAAAATAAAATAAAATAAAATAAAATAATATAAAATAAAATAAAATGAAATAAAATAAAATAATATAAAATAAAATAAAATAAAATAAAATAAAATAAAATAAAATAAAATAAAATGAAATAAAATAAAATAAAATAAAATAAAATAAAATAAAATAAAATAAAATAAAATAAAATAATATAAAATAAAATAAAATAAAATAAAATGAAATAAAATAAAATAAAAATAAAATAAGATAAAATATAAAAAAAAAATAAAATATAAAAAATAAATAAAAAAAAATTAAGTTAAATTAAATTAAATACATTAAACTCAGAAAACCTTATTCAATAACTTGCAGAGCTGAAGCTGAGCTATTATTATCAGCTGGCGGGTGGGCTGATAAGAAAACGGACTTCACTGCTGTACAACGCCCCACCCAAAAAGGAAACGGTCTACCAAACGTCGCTCGCTGATAAGAGAATAATTTTTAGGTTTGTGGTAAGCGAACTGAGCAACTCATGCTTGAAGTCATCACATCACACCGCACTTCTCCCCCACTAAACTCACACCAGCATGAATTGCGCATTTCTGACATTAGTGACAAGGCAGAAAAGAGAGAAAAAAATTTAATAAAAATTTTCTTACAAATGCCAACAGGACAAAAACAAAATTGAAAATATTTATTAGAGTAAATGAAAGAAAATCAACAAATAATTTTTTTTTCTGCTATTAACAGGGACCGTAAATAGTGTGATTTTTTTTTGAAAATTTTAGAAAAAATATTTAAAGTTTGGACTTATACTTTTTAGCTACACTTTGTGCTGCAATTAGAGCATGGTAAATGGAATGCCTGGAATGACTCTTGTGGAACTCCACTTTTTCCTTGAGAACTTCAGAAAAAGTCTGAAAATCTGCCGACCTTCTCAAGTATTGTTTAGGTAGAGAGAGAGCCGCTGTTATCCTTCCTTCAGGCAAGCAATTCGAAGGAAGCTATGGAATGACCTCGAGATTAATGTTCTAGTCGCTCTCTGCTGTTACACCCAGGGTGCGTGTGGGTTGGTTGTATGCATCCTTATAAAACTGACAACCTCCGCTGTCATCATATAATATCGCAGATAAATAATCCGCTAACGTGGGTTACCGCAAAGACACACACACACACACACACATGGCATTACATTAGCGACATGCGGGTGTTGTATTTGTAAGGCTGCCAGAACGGTTATGTCCGTCTCTGATGCTGTTGCGTTGGCATTTTTATTTGACAGTCAGTCGCGCGCTGTGAGTAGGATTAGCGCCAACCGAATGTGCTGAGGCGAGCGAGATATCAAGCGTGTGTCTCTATGTGTGTGTGCCTGTGTGCCTGTGTATGAGTGTGGGTGTAATTTTAATGAAATGCGCTAACTAAAATTGAAATCTGAAATTGAGGAAAAAAAAACAAAAATTGAAAACTCACTGCACAGTATTTTTATAAAATTTTTTTCTCTGTTTTTAATTTAATTTTTTTTTTCAAAAATTTTTCCCAATAAATTTAAATGCAGGAAGGAAATGTCGAAAAATCGGCCAGCGCGCGCTCAAGCTCGCGGCTGGTTACTGAATCACTGCACACTGCAATGCGCGGCAGCTCAATTAAAAAATAATTTCTCAATTTTGAATTGTCCAGGCAACAACAAAACAAACGAACGGCCAACAGCCAACAGCCGACGGTGGCATATTTATATGTTTGTCATGAGTTATGTATGCTGACATGCCGCAGTGTTGCATGCAACAACGTGGCACACAGAAATTTTGCTCCACGAATTTGTATTTTTGGCGGCTTACCTTTTGCTTGAAGATTTTTATATACCCAGTAGTGCTAGCAATATTATTTTACACATTCTGCCCTCTAAGGCTGAGTAGTTCATAGTGGTCCAGCGAGCCTTCGAGAAAAATTCGAAACGGCGCTCCAGCTCAGACAGGAGTAGGACTTGTAAGAAAAAAGTAACCTCGGCTACAGGTTAAAGTCTTGAGTGTGAGGAGCTTGAGCTGCTGACCTGAATAATTCAAGATTGGGCCTAATAAATATATTCCGGACCAGATCTTTACGATATGCCAAATGCTGGGACATACCTATGGCTAGGGAAAGAGAAGTGCTATGACTTAGAAGGTCGCTTCTGAGGGCAAAAAACGCGAACTTCCGAGGAAGGCAAGAGCTCCCACTACATCAACCATCTTTTCACCTGCTCGTTGGGGTAGACTTTTCTAATGCGTACTTCTCTCTAAATCAACCCTAT
>OX608080.1:105031289-105106289 GCA_951509765.1 Sphenella marginata | reverse complement strand
TCTTACCCACACCGCACATTCCCATTGGTTAAACAATTTTTTTTTGTTTTGCATATTTTTTATTAAACTTGTTGTAAAGCTAATGAAAATTGCTGCTCTGCTTTTTATTCCAAATACCGTATAAAAAAAAAATTATATTAAGCAACAACAACAACTAAATAAGCGTTGAGCTAAGCTGTGTTGATGATTTTCATTTAATCTTTACTCACTCTCCTGGCCTCGCGAGCTCGTAGAATTCACACATATGGCAGACTTATTAATAAATTTCATAGGCCTTGTAGAGCATCCGGCTTACCAACGCTTTTTGGAGGCAGTGAACCAAAACGTCACGCTGCACAGTGGGACAGTATGAAGCAAATTTCTTTTAAAAAATTTGCTTTGAGTGGATTGCCTTCTGCTATAGTAATACTGGAGGTACTCATCATCGTTTTATAAAACTAAAAAAAATGGTAACTAGAACAACGTAAGCCAAAAAAACCATTTTCATCTGTTTGTCTGCATGTTTGTGCGCGCATCACTCGCAAACCGCTGCATCGAATTGAATGAAATTTTCACCGTTGCTTTGCTAGAGGTCCAACTTAAGGTTTAGCACTCGAATTGTAGCGTAATATATTTCTGAAAATCTTTTTTAATTTTTTTATTATTAAAATTCACCATTCTACCCCACTGTAACTCACGCCTAATAGCTCAGTGGGTAACATACTCGATATGGGATATTTAGTTAAGTTTAATCCGTTCGAAATTCAATAGATCCACTGACAAACGAGAAGAAAATGAAGCAACGAGAATGATGATGTCGTGTCAAAAGGACAATTGCTGCTGCTGCCACGGAAGTGCTTTGGTAGGCGAGTTACGAGTTACGTCATATTAACAACAGCATACATGCATTGTTGTTGTAGTTGTTGCTGTATTATTTCGACTGCTGTTAGCAATCTGCAAACGTGTTGTTTAGTTGCGGATTATCCGCGCCACATGCAACACATCACAATAGTGATTATTGTGCTGTTTCGCTGCGTTGTTGTTGTTGTTGTTGTTGTTGTAATCGTCATATCAGCGTTGATGAAATTGTGCACATTGTCATTGCAATGCCGGTTTTTGTTGTTGTTTTTGTTGTTTTTGTCGTTTATATTGCTACCGCTTTTAACCAACGTCAGCAAATATTCGCTTAGCTCGCTGTTGAGAGTGTTATAAGCTTGCGCCGTCCCAGAAGTGACAAAAGCATACTCGGATCAAATCAACAACAAAACTCATCTCAGCCATTTCCCTGAACTTCTATGGCACTCTTTTGCTTCTGCTGGCTTAAATTCTAAATACCATCCTGTTATCTGCTATGCCGTCGATATTTAGTTCGATAAATCGTTCGAGTGTTTGGCGCAGGGTGCATCAAAAAGTTCACAACTCAGAGCCGCTTCCCTAGCAAATAAGAAGACGCTTCTCTCAGAGCTCCAGTAAGACATATTCCCAATGCTTCCTTCATTGCTACTGATACCAACGCCCCTGAAGAATGGAATTTAAGTGAGGCTTTAGCCCAGTTTCTGCATCACACATGGGCAGTAAGATTATACCCTCATATGTAGTTCATTCACTGAAGAATTTTTTCCTCCTAAAAAATAGCTGAGACATTTTGAAACACCTATTGATCGGCAATTGGCATACGATGTAAAACGTTTCGGCCATTGTTTGTCACTGTCTTATTTTCTTATTTGGCCACTAAGATTAGAGGCGTCAAGAGCAAATGAGTTTCATGTTGCATATGGCAGCAAAAACGATTACATAAAGCTCTTTTAAATCCGATTTGGTGGCGATTTTGGGCGAAACTTCTTGGTTGAGGGAAGTTTGCTAAGTTCAACGAAATTGGGAAATAAAATAAAATAAAATAAAATAAAATAAAATAAAATAAAATAAAATAAAATAAAATAAAATAAAATAAAATAAGATAAAATAAAATAAAATAAAATAAAATAAAATAAAATAAAATAAAATAAAATAAATTAAAATAAAATAAAATAAAATAAAATAAAATAAAATAAAATAAAATAAAATGAAATAAAATAAAATAAAATAAAATAAAATAAAATAAAACAAAATAAAATAAAATGAAATAAAATAAAATAAAATAAAATAAAATAAAATAAAGTAAAATAAAATAAAATAAAATAAACGTATGTTGAACTCATTAGCACATCTAAATGTAAGGCAAAAGCACCTGCCTTCTCTGGAGTTTTTGTGTGTTTGTCTAGGCTGCTTGGCTATACTGCACAAGAAACAAGAAAATAGTATGTACATACATACATATATGAGTCCTACCTGTATAAAACATCCAATACCACTCGCGAGTGTATACATAAATACAAATGCATCAACATGCAACATGCAACACACCTCATTAAGCTGGCCATTAATAATTGAAAAAACAATTTCATTTCAAGGATATATGTTGTCGGGTAATGGCACTATTTGTTGTTGTTGTTGTTCTTGTTGTAGTTGCATTTCGTATTAATGCTGCAGCTGTTGCTACTTTTACACTGATTTACGAGTGCAAATATTTACATACCTCTTTTTTGTTGTTGCACTGCTTGTTTGTTTTGCAATGTGGTAAAAGTAATTTCATGAGCGCTCAAGTGAAGCAAAATGAAGTCACACATGGACATAATTAAATACACACACACACACACAAGCAAATATGTGTATGTATTGCGTTGTGGCAAGTGTGTGTTTGCATGTTGCAAGCTATAATTTTATATGCAACATGGACATACTTCAGTTTAAGTAAAAGAGGAATTACTCAGCCGATCTCTACCACACCATGGGCAATGTATTATTATTCAAATGTTGCATGTTTGTGTATGGCATGTTGCATGCCACCTTCCAGTCTATTTGTTTTATCAAAAAACGTTTAAGCATCCTCATATAGCCATTAAAAATTGTATAGATATGAAAGCTTTATAATAAACATAATCAACATACACCATGCCACCTTGCCACATCTTGCAGCTGCCACATTTTATATGTATATGCGCGCTCGAGATGGTTGCAAATTGATGGACGCTTACATTTGACATGCTTAATTTGTCAGCGTGATCCCACTCCATGCCCCTCTCTCCCGCTCCCTTCCAGTTCACCTACTCAGCCATTTTTTCTTTTTTTTTTTTGTTGGTGCAGCGCGCCCTTTCACTGTTTGTTATTTGCCTCGTTTATTGCTCGCAAACACTTGTTATTAATTGCAACACGCGCTCATAGCTCACCACCACTTTGTGGAAATTTCTAGTAGAAGAAAATTATCCAATAGACTCGTCTGCATTGCCCATGTGACAAGCGCAGAGGGCCCAGCTCAGCCACTTCAAATCGGAATCTCGTAAAATGCTGAAAGCAACCAAAAAAATTGTTAGCTCAATGCAAATGCAAATATTTTGCCAAATGTCACTTGTGTCAACGGTTTGTAATGCTGGACCGGAAATTGAAAAACCACTGCGTGTCATCGCCTTTGACTATTAGCGGAAGGATGGACGGATACTCTAGATGTTATACAAACACTTATGACTCTGAGATATACCATTTAAATTTGCTTGGTGGAGATGCTGTTGAGGTGTCACTAAGAGGATAGGAAACTAAGCAGTCCGCTCGTTTTATTGTTGTTGCACCTATTTTAGGACGGCTGTAGAATATTTACTATGAAGTTCATTATAACCTAATAATTTTATTATTGTGTTTTTATACGATGGAAAATTCAACTTTTTCTTGTTTTTTTTTTTTATTTATTTTATTTTGTTTTAATTTTTTAGTTTCATTTTATTTTAAATTCTTTTGTTTTTTTTTAATTTTAAATTTTCTTTTTTTCACTTTATCAATTTTTTTGTTTTTTTTTTCCATAGAAAAATCAATTTTTTTTTTCGTGTTTTATTTAATTTAACATTTTTTTTAAATTTTATATTATTTTAAACTATTTTATTTACTTTGTTTTAATATTATTTTTATCTTTGATTTTTTTAATTTTATTTGATTAATTTTTTATTTCATTTTATTTTAAATTATTTGATTTTTTATTTTTGCTTTCATTTTAAAAATTTGTTTGTTTTTTTTTCATGGGAAATTCATTTTTTTTTTGGTTTTTTATATAATTTTTTTTTTAATTTTACGTTTTTTTGAAACAGTTTATTTGCTTTGTGTGAATATTATTATTATATTTTTTTAATTTTCTTAATTTAAATTTTTTTTATTTTATTTTATTTAAAATTATTTGATTTTTTTTTAATTTTTACATTTTATGTTTGTTTTCATTTTATCAATTTTTGGTATTTTTTTCATAGGAAACTCAATTTTTTTTTAATTTTATATTTTTTTTTTTTAAACTATTTTATTTACTTTAATAATTAATAATTTTTTTTTCATTTTATTTTAAATTATTGGATTTTTTTTTTTAATTTTACCAGTTTGTTGAATATTTAATTTTTTTTTCTTTTTTTAAATATTTTATTTACTTTGTTTTAAAATAATTTTATTTTTGTTTTTTATTTTCTATAATTAAATATTTTTATTAAATTTTATTTGAAATTATTTGATTAAATAATTTTTTAATATTTTTGTATTTTATCACTGAATTGCAGTATACATAATCGAGGAAAAAAAGATTCTAAATACAAATAACAGTACCTGACCAACCTAGCCTAAGCCTATTGAGGAACCATGGGTTGTCCTCAGTCGCAAGTAATGTCTCACAATTGAAGTAACCAATCAGACGAACACACTCAGCGCAGCCCTCATTTGATACAACGCTACATACTCGTACAAAGCGCCATTTGCATTTCCCTAATGCAACATGCTGATTGCAATTTATTTGATTTAAAATTATGCGCAAAGCATAATTATCTTTTCCCCATAATTTTAATGAGTTGCAAGTTGTGTTGCAAAGCGCAGAGAAAAAGTGGGAAAAAATTTATGAGACAAGTTTTTTCACAAAAAAAAATATCTCATAAAAAAGACCAATGAAAAAAAGTGGCAAAAATACTGCCACTCATTTGTGTATAGACCAATGAAGCGACGAGCAGCAGCAGCAATTAAGCGTGCCACAAATGTGAAAGAAAAAGCCCAGTGTTGCATGTGTCTGTGTGTGTGTGTGTGTTTGTGTTGCATGTAGAGATTGTGCACATCTGCTGCAATTAATTGCGAGTGAGCAAAAAAAACAGAAAAAATTTCATTGAAATTGAGTTGTAATTATTTTAATTACATGCAACAACAACCAAAACAATAATAACAACAACATTTAATAAAAACAAATTAGTGAAAATGTAAACAACATCATCGACGGCAAACAACACACAAACACATGCCACATGCCACATGCCACCTGCCGCTCATGCAACCACCCACACATTTACTATTGCATTGGTTGCTCGCCCTTTTTGTAGTGCTTTTAAAGTCACTTTGTCATCAGCTTCCCCTAATATGTTCGTAAATATGCTTGCACGCCTCTGTACCCTCCCCCCCTTACTGCTGCCACATAACTCATTAATTTATTTCACTCGCCTTTGCCCTCTTTAAAAGTAGCCACCGCACTAACTATGGGATATTTTGAAAAAAATTGCTCTTAATCAATCCGTGAGTGGGGAAATAAAGTCAATTGACTTTGATGCACATTGCAAGGGGAATTAACTTCAATTTACGTTATTTCAAAAGAAAAGAAGAAAAAAAAATCAACTGCAAGTGAGGTCACAAGGTCAACGGAAATAACGCCAATTGACTTTATTGCACTTTGCAAGGGGAATTAACATCAATTTACGTTATTTGAAAGAAAAAAAATTAGAACTGTAAGTGTGTCTTCAAGGTCAACAGAAATAACGTCAATTGACTTTATTGCACAAATGGAATTAACTTCAATTTATGTAATTTCACTTGTAAAAATAATGAAAGAAAAAAAAGCGAGCCTTGCATGTTTTGTTCTTATTTTTTTAATTTTTTTTTATTTTCTTTGTATCCTCCACCGAATTAGCCCACAGTACACTGCGTCGAGGCTTGACCGAAAAATCGTCGTAACTTCGCATGATTGCATGTGTTGCAAGTAGAATAGTTTTTCTTTCTTTATTTAGATATATATGGCAGAGTTTCTTTAAAGGTTCATCACCATAATCAGCATCACTTCCAACCCTCTAAAGCGCAAACACCAATCACTTCATTCCACCTGTTCAATTGCGACACCCTCATTTGCTGCAATCATTTCGGGATTTCGACACCAGCGTATTATATAACGGGACATTACTTAATCAAAGTTGGATTATCCTTTACATCTCGCACCCTGATGCAAAGTTAAGCACTTTCATATGTACTTTCAGCAGCTGAGCAACACAGGGTGACGCAAAAGGTAGTGCGCAGTGGAGGTGATTTAAACAATCCAAAAAATTTTGTGATTACAAAAGGAACGTATTATTAACAAGGTAAAATATAATAACTCATCATATCACATTCTTAATAGGAAACACATCACATCACATCATATCACATTGTTAAAAATAATCACATTATACTACATCACCATATAAAAATGTGTGAAAATTTAAATTTTTTGGTACAAAGTTTCATATTTCATCAGCTGACATCAAGTCGCAGAAAATACATCACATCACTCCCAACTGCATGACATCACATCACAAGGATACAACATCATATCTAACTGTTTGTAATACTACAAAAACCATTCAGATTTTTAATGTTAAAATATAACTAAAAAATTATTAAAATTATTAAAATTTTATCACATCAGCTTATAAGACAGCAAATTGACATATCAAGTAATAAAAGTCACATCACATCGCATCATATCACATTTTTATAAACATATCTAAATTTATAACAGGCGCGGTTGCCTTTTCGAGTCACCTTGTTTCCTGCAGTTTTACAATTCAGAGTATTTATTGCCCTTAAATCTACCAAAACAACAACAACAAATAAACGCCACTAAATATTCGCAATAACAAGAATTGAATTGTGAGTACAATTGTTTTATTGTTTAAGCTACATGGTTGTTGTTGTTGTTGTTGAAATTCTACAATATTTTTGCCTTAGTCTTCTTACCTCTTTGTTTTCATACACATATGGAAGTAAGCATTTATGTATGCATATAAATATTTTTGTCAAAACTCATTGGCATTGAGTGCCTCAAAGCTGCGAATGCCGTCAAAAATTCGGACCAAAAATAATTTTAATGTGAAGAAAGTCAATTTTTGGTTTGACAAACATCAAAGTTTTGCCGACTCGTCTTTGTTAGGCACAACAATGCAAACCCTGTAGTTAAGTGAACTAGTTGTACTCATCTAAACCGAGTGGATTCCAGCGCTGGTGTTGGTAACATCCAATTTTTGCTGAGATTATCACAACTCAGCTCAATAAATTACTCTTCTAAAATTAGGATTTTGGGGATTTGGGACTGCCCTCAAGTCAGAATGTTCTTTAAATTAATAAAAACCAGAACTTTCTGAATCCCTTTAAAAAAATTTCGAAAATTACCAATTTTCCAAAGTGACTATTTTCTAAATATTTTACAACTAGTTTGTAACCAGTATATTACTAGTTGATTTGACTACAAATGAAAACGAAAGCTCACAAAAAATATTCAAAATTTCACTTTAGCTTGCGCATAAAATTAAAATCTGGCACTTACCCCCAAAAATGTCATTCTTAGTGCGACCTTAGCTCAACTTTAAGTCCAGCCTTTGTCCTACTAAACACAACAACAACTAAGGCTTTTTTGTTGTTGTAACTAAATTAAATACGCATTTTGTAGCAAACTCTAATACCAAGTCGGATTAGTTTGACTCAATTCATTGCCTCATACCAAAACGTCTAACACAGCGCTTCAGCTCTTCAGCGCTTACTTGGTATATTAACCCAGCCCCCGCCATTTGTGTCTAGCGTGGATGAAAGCGTATGATATAAAATAATTTTTCCACTTGCACACATGTCACAATACGCAATGTTGAGACACACAACCCCCACGCACGCATGCCCAATAATCATATACACACCTCATCACGTCTTTATAATACCAAAACTGTGTGCGCCCATCCACCTAAAACGCTTCTCATTTTGTAATCAAACTCAAGCTGACTGCTTTTCCTATTCAAACTCCCAGTCCTCCCATTGACTTGACTCATTTCGCACTTGAGTTTCAGCAATGAGGCTTGGGTTTAGCGTATTTCAGGCTTTTAATAAAGTCTTAAGCTCGTTGTGTTGGCTAAATAGAGATTAGGAACACCCACTGTGAGTTTGAAGTTAATAATATTCAGTTGGGGTTTGTGCAATGTTTGAGTTTTAGTTGGGATCATATGATATGACATCACACATAATATTTCATAACAACTCAAACCACATATTTAAATATCGAAGTTGTTGTGACAGCACACAAAACAATCGTATTTTCATATCACATCACATGGTATTAGTCAATTTAATAAAATTGTCACTTCCAAAATTATCACATCGAACGCATGATATTATTGTAGACAGCTGATTTCTTCACATCACACTTGATTACAGTTCATCAGTAGCCCAAAAATTGTCAACACAAATTCGTAAATATAATTGTTAGACCATCACATGATATTAAATCACAGCATATCACATCTCTATGTTTCTCATACTCAAAAATCGATTCAAGTGAGGTCTTCACAATTATATCTTTATATCACATCACTTCGTATAACATTGCTTATAAACTATTTTTCGAGCTCTTTTTCACTTCTGCTAAAAATAATCTTAACCATTGCTCCACAACATACATCACATCACCAGGTGATTATTTTTGAAACAACTCTTCTTAAGCGCATCACATGATCTACATATTTCGGCATTTTCGAAAATTTGTATCACATCACATCACTACCCGATCACTGTTTGCAACATCACGTCATAAAAAACTCAAAAAAATCTTTGTGGAGTGCGGTCGAAAGTGACAGTTCATGGATCAACCATCAAATTGCATGTGATAATTTTTTTTTTTTCTATTTTAGTGGCCTTTTACGCCAAGGTTTATCATATGACATTTATATCACATCACACAACTGCATATGAAATCACCAGCTAATAGTGATCTAGCAAAAAAAGTCACATAAAATTGAATTCTCTGCTCAATACTTTATACCACAGCATATTTCACAACATCACATGATGCCATTATACTTGAAATCTAGTCATATTACGAAATCCCGATAAAAAGTATTTTTCTTTTTCGCATCACATCATCTCATTAGACAACTTTTCATCACATCTTACTTATATAATTATTTAAAAACTTTAAAGCGAGTCGCAGTCACTCCAACAAAGCAGAGCAAAGTCCTAAAAGCATTGGTCGATTAAGAAGAGTAGCTCATTACGGCCTATGTCAGCGCACGCATTGACCACTTCCAAATCATGGCTCCTCACAAGTCTTATTCATAACTCCTCAACCACTTTTCATACAAAAACAAACCTCGCCTAATTCTTCTAGTGCTTGTCTTTGCATTACCTTCGTCTTCTGCTACGCCTTCTGTTTGTTAAATAAGACCTATTTTCATTAATACTAAGTTCGGACGGCATGTTTACCCACCACAAAGACGTTCCAAGTGGCAACTGGTGATGATGATAATAGAAATGACGACGGCATCAAAGTTTATACGCTTACTTAGAGGACTCTATTAACAAATTCAAAGTGAAATTTCAAAGGCAAAAAGACAATATCATCCGTACTCTTGTGTGACTAAGACAAGCAAACGAAGCTAGTAAGTAAAGTAAGTGGAAATTGTAGTTAATGAAAGTAGCACTTAGGGTAGGTGTTACAGGAAGATCAGTGAGGAAGTAAAGCAAGCAATGGAAGGTAGCTGCAAATTGGTTTGAAGCATTAAGACATACATTCGTTTGTTGGTGCAGTGGCAAGGAAGAGAGAAGGACACATTTTTGGAAAATAATAAAAGCTGAGACAGAGCATAAGCTGCAGTGCAAGTTGGAATATCTAATGCCATTTTAATTAAAAAAGCGAATACTAAAGGAATTTGGTGCTTACATCTAACATTGGATATGTATGTATGTGTATCTGTGTAAACGGATGATACGAAGCTCCTTCGAAAAAAAATGCCGACAGCCTTGACCGAGTGATTGTCCAGCTTCATGATTATTTCATTATTTTATGTCACTCACCCTAATTAAGAGGGGATAAAGTTGAGATATTAAATAAAGCTTCATGCTGCCTAATTCTCTGGTCGTGCTACATTTATGACTCACACTATTTATAAGAAATCTATTTAAATTAAATTATTAAAATGGAGAATAAAACCTAATAATCAAAAAATAATCGAAAAATAAAAATCGATTAAGTGAAAATCGATTATTTGTTAACAACCTAATTAACATTCCACTGTCTGATGAGAGTGAAAGCTTATCAATCGATTTTTGTGTTTAAAGATCAATCGATTTGTGATAAATGGATTTTTAAAGAAAATAATCGATCTTCGTTCATAAATCGATTTTTTATTGGCAAAGTCCTTGTTCTCAATTTTTCATATCTACTTTGTGTAAATAGCGCTATTCACAAAAATCGATTTAAAATGTATAGCGCTATTTATCGATTAATTAATAATAAAATTGATAGTAATATTAAAAATTAGAACCAAACAAAACAAAAATTAATGTTCAAAATATAATCAATTATTTGTTCACAAACCTAATGAATCTTTGGTAAAATCGATAAAAAATTCAAAATTTATGGTTAAAAAATAGTCGAAAAAATAGAAATTGATTATTTGTTCATTAATAGTCGAAAAAATTATCGATAAAAGTAATAATTGATTATTTGTACACATGCCTAATCGATAAAAAATTAATAGTTATAAAAATAATCGATACAAATAATAATTTGTACAAAACCCTAATTGATAATAAAAATTAAACACATTAGTCAAAAATAGAAATCGAAACAAATAATAATCGATTATTTGTTGACACACCCAATCGATAAAAAATTATTAATCGAAAAAATAAAATTCGTTGTTCATAACCCTTATTACCCATTTAAAAAATCCTATAATAAAAATTAATAGAGACAAAAATTATCGATACAAATAATAATCGATAGTAAACGGGTATTTCTTCGCAAACCTAATCGATTAAAAATTATTAATCAAAAAAACTATAGAAAAAATAAAACCGATTAACTATTCTTAAACCCAATTAGCCACTTATAAGATCGATAACAAAAATTAATAGTCAAGAAAATAATAAAAAAAAAGAAATTTATCGAAAAAGTAGAAGTCGATTGTTTATTCGAAACTCTAATTAGCCTTATCTTTGCAACACGGTGCAATAGGAGAACGGTCATACTCTTATAAATATATGGAAGCCCAAAGCGCCTGTAACATTTCCAAATAGCCTATGGCAGCACAAAGTTTCCACAAAACATAACTTTTTTTTTTCAGAAACTTCATTAATATTAATAAAATTTCCACCAGCTTCGCTCACCCAATTTTTTTTTGTTATTTTATAATTGCAATCAATGCAATGAGCTTCATTAAACTCCTACCACTCATCGCTTGTGGGACCCTAAGTTTGTCAGCGACAAATGCAATCACAAATCGAGCCAGAAATGCAGGCATTAAAGGTTCTGCAGCACAATAATAATAACACGAATATCATAAGAGACAACAGCAATAATAAAAAAACAACAACAACCAAAATAATCGCACTGCAACGTGTCAAGATAATCGAATGCTTTAGCGCCCTTTGAAGTTTTGCAAAGACCTTGGATGAGCAAAGCGTCGGCAAGGTTGTTGTTGTTGCAATGGCAGTTGTTTTTGTTGTTGCTCTTTTGCAAAACTTTGCTGTCTCAATATTTCTTTTGAAGTTGGCGCCTTTTAATTGTTCTTTGTGATTTGTGGCGTGTGAAGTGCTAAACGAAGTTGATTTGAAGTTTGCCATTTGTGGCGCGTTGCCTACCTTTAGGCGCTGTGGCCGGTTAATTAAAGCCAGAAGGGTTGCAGAGGGAGCGCAAAAAGGCGGACAGACGACAATGCAGTGGTTTGATAATTCGTTATTATTGTCAGTAAAAAAAAATTATAAACAAATCAATATTAGCTTGGAAGAAGTTGTTGTTGTTGTTGTTGCTGCATCTAACGCGTTGCTTGGCCACCTTGCACTCAATTGCAGTGCAATTTTTTTAGTTAAAGAATGAAATATTGCATCAAGTACTCAAGCATTTGTATTTGTTGCATCAACTCCCAAGTGGACACTTGCAACATTATGCGGCAAGTGCACTGCACCTCATTTGTGGCAAGTGACAAACATATGTAAACTTACAAACAAAGAAAATAACAACAACGACAACAACCACTGCAACGGCTGCCACAGGTAGGCAACTTCTAGGTGTGTCAATGTATGTTGCATGTGGCAAGCAGCCAAGCAAATGCCACATTAACGTCTCTCACGTGCATTTAATTACGTTGATGAGGTGTTGTCAGCGCAATTGTAAGTGTGTTTGTGTAGCTATGTATGTTACATAAACAAAAACAAATGTTATGTGGTGACACATGTGGCATGTGTGGCAAGTGGCAACGTAAAGGGGCGGTGCACTCAAATTTCGCAAAACTTTTGAAACAATAAAGACGCACCTGCAATGCTGACGAACAACAACAACAACAAAAATTGCACGCTAAATGTAAATAGCAATGACGACAAAAACAACAGCAACAAAAATAATGAAAGTAGCATATAACAACAACAACAAACAAAGTCGTAGCATAGCAAATAAGCAATCAACAAACTGCCGAGCAACGCCTTTACTTGCAACATGCCACAAACAAATATGTTTGACTATGATTGTTGTTGTTGTTGTTCTTGCTGTTATTGTTCATGTTGTTATTGTTGTTGCTATTGTCATTGCTGTTGCAGACACTTGCAAGCAACAGTCAAGTAGTCAAGCGACTTTACTAACTGCCACTTGCAACCAACTGATGATGTGTTTATTAAGAAGGTAATTTGTTGTTGTTGTTTTTTTTGCTTGTTACTTGCCGAGCTAAACAGAGGCGCGGATCCCAAGGTTCACCGATATCTACGGTAGGAGTTTTTAGTGGCCGTTTTGTAGGTTAGTTTCGTTACTATAACCTCTCTCGGTCTGAGGTTGAAGAGAAGAGAACAGAAACTAAGACCTTTTTCTGGAATTGCTAAGGTGGAACGAGAGTTGGCACCCCTATGGCTTAGAGGACTAAGCATAAACAAGCGATAAGGTAGGCTGTCTTCAGAGGAAACTTAAATACGTGAGCAAGGCGGGCTATGGCTTTTTGAAATAGGATTCTTAAAGGACTATCCATAAGGCTCTCTCAACTTTTAGAGGCGTAGCTTGTGGTTACAACAACGGGAGATGACCTGTCAGCATAAGATTTCCTGAATTAATAGTAACTTCCTCTTACATACCTTTACCGCCAGACGATCCACCAAGGCTAAAACCTTCAAACCGCCCATTTACCGTCTCTCTACCCACCATAACCTGGATCAAATATTGGCAGGAGAACATCCTCAGCAGAATCTCCCTATACCTTTTGGAATCTAAGATGGGGCTCAAAACCCACTGCCCCCCCCACACTAAATTTGCGCAATCGACTACGCTGAGTTTGTCTGTTTGTTTTTGTGTTTCTGGTGGAATTAAAAAACGGCGCGTCACAACACAAATAAAAAATAACGAAGAAAATTTCTTTATGCCACAAACTCACTAACACACACACACACACACACACAAACACGCACGCTGGGGGATTTGCTTTCTCAAAAGCGCTGCAAATGTGAAAATGTCTTAATTACTCATTGCAGTTTACTTGCTGCTGCTGCTGCCTTTGACGTACTTCTTGTTAGTTCCATACTCAAACGGCAGCCGTGTCTTGTTGGACTTTTTAACGAGAAGCATACGTGCTTGTGTGTGTGTGCAAGAAAACTTGCTACAAACGAGTAAGCGCATCAAACATGTTTACACAAATAAAAACAATTTTTTTTTTAAATAAGGAGAGCGATGTCTTCGCAGAATTTTTAGCTCTCATTTTGTGGTTCTGCCTGAAAAATTTCGAGGTGAAATTCCAGCTCGCCGAAATGTGAGAGTTATTTTGATCAAAGAAAGGTGATGTCACACTCATTTTCAAATTTACATAAATATTTTTTTAATTACTTTTTACTACGATCCTTTGGGGGGAAAAAAATTTACAAAATCGGATCGGCTGATCGACGAGTCCATCTCTGCCTCTCTTTATTTCTTACATTCCGTCCGTCCTTTAACCATACAAAATTAATATACTCTTCGAGCTTTGCCCAGCTGAGTATACAAAAATACCCTTTCTTTGATCTCGCATGAAACAAGAACTTGTTTTCACACTAAAACCAACAACAACCAAAACTACATTTGAAGTTGAAACTCCATTTTGTAACGCGAACTACAAACATACAAGCAGCTAAGCTATTTGCCACAAGTGCTCCAAGCAGAGACACTATGAAAGCGGCAATTTCGCGAAATTAGAAAAGTTTGTGCATTGATGCTGCGGGATGAGAGCTATGGGGGTAGGATATAGGGAAGAGGTGGTATAGCTGATATAAGCGAGATTTTCTTGGAAATGTGTTTTGAACTTACCTGCGAAGTGTTTTTTGCAAGCAAAGTTCACTTACCTTGAGAGAGAGAAAAGAGAAAGCGACTCTACTCTGATATTCTTGGCAAAGAGAAATTTATATATACATATATATATATTTGGGTGTAGTCAAACAGTCGATTTATTAACCGATATCGCGCCATCTATTTTTCGATCAAAACAAGTCCCAAAACCAGAAAATGAAATTTTTTTTTCAAAATCTGCTATCGCCCACGTTTTTAGCGGACATTTTTAGGTCGGACAGGATATACATGAAAATTTTAAAATCATATGAAAATTTGTTCAGCAGGTCATGAAAAAAACCTTAAAAATCTAAGTCGAAAAAAGTCAAAAAAAGGAAATTTCGTAGGCTCGAAAATTAGTTTTTTGGGTATATGTAGTGGAATTTTTTTCCAGAGCACAAAACCTATCGAAAAATCGATTGCGTGATATTGTTTAACTTTCGTTCATACAAATCGACCCACCCTAGTGTATAGTGTTTAGTCTCTCAAAGGGGTTTACATAAATTGGTTGTTGAATGAGAGTTTTCGATTAACATATCACTTTAGATCTTGTACTTGCTCCATTGCAGATTGTAGTGTACTAAACACATTTTGGATCACCTTGGTTCATGTATCGGTCCGTATCTCTGAAACTGATAAAGCTATGGGAACAAATAATATCTTAAACTTTAAGTTGAACATCTGGTAATGCAATGGTAATACTTTAGTTTGATTATGTTCAGCACCTTTTGAGTGATGCGCGCACAAACGTACAGACATACAAACAAAAATTGCTGAATATGTTGCATTTGGCTCAATAATGAATGATGAATTATTTTCTTGTATATCTGCAACGTATAGACATCGAAGGAATGTCTTTTTTCAAATGAAACTAAAAAAATTTATTTTGTCGTTTTTATTCATAAGTCGCTAAGTGCTAACGAGAAAAAAAAATTGCTACTATACTGTTAATTTAACTGTTAAGTATATCTCTTCGAATAGCGTTTCCATAACAATTAAAGTTTAGACATTATTTAAGAGGATACTTCAATCCGTTTTAGATTGATCAGCTGGTCATCAGCAGAAGCCCTTCTAAGTTTATAGAACGGTTTTGTAGAACTTTTGCGCTTCGAATAACTCTTCGAGCTCGTGGCATAAGGAGTTTTTCCCATTGTTAGAATCTCTATATGCCCGTTTATAGCCCAAGAGCTTGTCTTGCAGTACGACTGGCACACAACACAGCTCGTCTATGTCTCCACATGCTAATGGGAATACTTGCTGTGGTACTAATGAGCATTACAGCCTTCACTTGAACAACAACAAAGCAATTAAATTAGAATTTTCGCATTACTTCAAATGGCTACAGGTACATGCCACATGCCACTTGCAACAAACGTGCAAATAAGAATGAATTTCATGCTTGGGCATACTTCACATACTTGAAACCTAAAAGAATTTTGCTGCATAATTGTTGTTGTTGTCTTGCTGCGTGTCAACACAAGTGGCGCTACAAGCGCATTCATTAGCGCCAAAATTAAGTGCAACAACAATGCACCTATGTAACTAGAAAAGTTAAGTGCGAAATGCGGTTGCAATTAATTATGCTAAATTCGTTTAACGATGAAATAGCAGTACAACAACAAAAACAGCAAACGATTGTGTGAAAAACAAGCAAAGCAACATAACAATGCCACCCACATACGAGTACGTACCAAGTTTGTGTTGCTGCCTTTAGCAGTATTTTCATATAAGCATAACTGTAAATTAGGCACCAAGCATCCAGCGAACTATGGACGAAGTGCTCGTCATTCGACGCTTCTAGTCGGGGTCAACGATTGCGTAACGCCAGCGGTGCACAAGTCAGTCAGCCATCTACACTGGAGCCGCCACACATTTGCTAGCCGTTAACGACGCTTTTGATTTTTAGTCAGCAAATTATAGCTGCAATGCGTCAACCGAGCATTTTTGTTGTTCGTTTGCACTTGGCAAGCTGTTGTTGTTGCTGTGGAGGACGTTATAGTTTGTTTAGCGAAACACTACAAACAACAAGTAAGGTAGTCTGGGTTAGTGCGTAAACTAATTTTATATACTCAGCTGTCAGCTTAAGTTATTTGTTGTTGTTATTGTAATTTATTTTATTTTATTTTATTTTATTTTATTTTATTTTGTTTTATTTTATTTTATTTTATTTTATTTTATTTGATTTTATTTTATTTTATTTTATTTTATTTTATTTTATTTTATTTTATTTTATTTTATTTTATTTTACTTTATTTTATTTTATTTTATTTATTTTATTTTATTTTATTTTATTTTATTTTATTTTATTTTATTTTATTTTATTTTATTTTATTTTATTTTATTTTATTTTATTTTATTTTATTTTATTTTATTTTATTTTATTTTATTTTATTTTATTTTATTTTATTTTATTTTATTTGATTTTAATTTATTTTATTTAATTTTACTTTATTTTATTTTATTTTATTTTATTTTATTTTATTTTACTTTATTTTATTTTATTTTATTTTATTTTATTTTATTTTATTTCATTTTATTTTATTTTATTTTATTTTATGTTATTTTATTTTATTTTATTTTATTTTACTCTATTTTATTTTATTTTATTATATTTTTTTTATTTTATTTTATTTTATTTTATTTTATTTTATATTATTTTTTTTATTTTATTTTATTTTATTTTATTTTATTTTATTTTATTTTATTTTATTTTATTTTATTTTATTTTATTTTATTTTATTTCATTTTATTTTATTTTATTTTATTTTATTTTATTTTATTTTATTTTATTTTATTTTATTTTATTTTATTTTATTTTATTTTGTTTTATTTTATTTTATTTTATTTTATTTTATTTTATTTTATTTTGTTTTATTTTATTTTATTTAAATAATTTTACACGCGCAGCTGAGTATACAACTGAAATAACCACCCTCAAGAGCGCACACCAAAAATAACTGTGGTCGGTTGGATGTGGTGAATGCGAAATATATTTGCGTGGGTGGGTAAGTCCTTTCATCGGCTGTGGTGTGTGTTCTACTCCAGTAGAGGGTGGTTGTGCGGAAATGAATTGGTATTTAATTAATAGTTTTGCGCTGATTAAGTTGCTGACAACGCCTCCTTGCCAACTTTCAAACTCGTCCTCCTCCCCAACCATCAACCTAATTGCACCAGAACCCTCTATGTAGCGCCTGTGGTGATGTGTGCTGCCTGGCTTTTGGCATCGCACACACACACACACACACACACACAAGCGCGAATCATTGGCATGTCGCACGTTTCGTTTGCTGACCTAATGAAGTATGCCACTACAATGATTCAAAACGAAAAAATCAACCGCACACCATCAATGTAGCGCAACAAGACCTAAGCGCGCTGGTCTCTGCTGCTTTTGTTGTTTGCATTGTTGTTGCTGATTTTGGCCAACATTCAACGCCACCGGAAATCAAATCGAAATTAATGTCTGCGACAGCGTAGCAATGAGCTACTTGTTAATTTGATTGGATTCTGATGAGAGGGCGTTTGTACGAAATACGCCCACACACGTGTGAAAATGTGAGCTTTGATTTAATGTGGCAGCTGTGGTGGCGTGGACCAGTAGTGCGAGCCCTTTGGGAGAATGAAGGGAGGCGAAGTATGGAAACGGGAAGCGAGTTTTGAAGGAGGGAATGGAGTTCTCGTGGATCTTCAAAAGGATTTAACCCAGTTGATAGTGACCTGTTCAGTGTATTTCTTTGAAGGTCTCTAGGTCCCGCTGACCACTTTTAACTTATTCTAGGACTGCTGGTTCTTGGGTGAGCTGAGTGAAAATACATTTTTTTTAGTGATAAAAGCTCGCTAAGGCTACTCCTTTCACCCCTCATTCTCATCTTGAGCCACCACTGTCATTTAACACCTTTCTACGCCAACAACTCGAACTCAATATTTTTGTGCAAAACAATCACGTCGCAGTCTCTCGTAAGAGTTCGTTGATGAATTTTAATTTTTTTGCGAAAAGGCAATGCTACCAACTTGACTACAACGCTTCGAGTGTGGAAGCTCTACCCTCGTATCAAATTAAAAGTTAATGCCACTGCCTTTGTTGTTGTTGTTGTTTTTTTTTTTCTGCACATCAACAAACAATGTGCGTAATCATATGTGATGATACGCATGATGAAGAAGAAGAATGTTGTAAAGTTGTTGCATGAAAAAGTTGTCAGTGACTCAGTGTTGTTGTTGTTGAATCAAATTAATAAACTCACCGTTTGAGAATTATTTAAAAAAATGCGAAATAACCAAAATCGAAATTCGCAAAATGAGCGCGTCAAAAATATTTTCAACAACCAGCAATTACCCACTGTTGTATTTTTGTAAAAAAAAATAATAATAACAAAGAAAGTAAAATACTACTTAGCACCTCAAACTTTCTCGACGCTTTCTGAATTTTATGCAAATTTTTTACTTCGATTTCATTCCTGCGGCTTTTGAGGCCAAAAAATTGTCTGACGAATGTCTGGGGCTTTGGTGAAGTTTGTTGTTCTTTTAGTCATTTGGTTTTTTTGTTTTTGCAGCTACCGGAAGTGCTTTTGTTCCGTCAGTCGTTGACATTCATTTGCTGCAACTTTTTTTTTGTTTTTTTTTTTCATTTTTCTGTTGCTGTCAGCGGCGCTCTCGTCACACGAAAAAACGGAAGGAAAATGTCAGGCGTCGCTCATTATTCTCGTGTGGCATGTATAATTATGTTGGGATGTGTGTATGTATGTGTGCAGGTACTGGCTTCGAAGTTATAATTCCACAATTAAGCTCAAGTGCAGTATGCGTGCGACTGGACGTGTGCTTTTGGCGTGTAGGGTTGCCAAGTTTGAAAAAAAAACAGAGTAAAATTTTAAGCATTCTATCTCCCTAATTACTTAAGATATCGAACTAAGTAACATCGCCTTTTGCAGCACTCTTTAGCACCTTTCGTTTGATACCCATGGTTGTACTAACACATTTTGGGTCACCTTAGTCCACATATTGGTCGACAACTTCAAAAGTGGTATAGTTGTCGAATTAAGGAGTATCTTAAACTTTAAGTTAGATATATGGTAATGCAAAGCTGAAAGCTTGATTCAATTTAATTAAGCGGTTTTTGTGTGATGCGCGCGCAAACATACAGACATACATACAAAAATTCTAAAAACTGCCCTATTGGCTTAATATTAACCATTTCTAGCAATTTTTCTTCAATGCCGGCATGTGCTGTCATAATAGATGACTAAAATCCGCGCTCAAAGAAAGCAGATCTTTGAATCTCCTTCGAAACATGGGAACCACCTTACCTCTTCTGGAGAATTTCTAGCAGAGTCTGATTAGTAAAGCATAGCAGCACTTCGGTCGTAATAAAAACTCAATCAACAAACAAGTTGGCAACCCAGTTTCACGTAAGACGTTGCCATATGCCAACTCTAGTCTACATCCCTATGGACACGTCTGACGGTCAGTAAGTCTCACCGGAATTAATTAAAAATTGCTTTGTTTCTGTGAGAAACTAAATAAAAGCGCTGAATTACAGTTACTGCAAAAGCAAGAAAAGAGAAATGAAAAGTGGCGCAATGTCTGCTAGACTGATGACATAATTTTCAAATGGATTTTCTACAATTTGCAACAACAAACTGGCACTTAAGTGGTCTGCTCACATTTTGACCAACATTTCCATTTAAAATAATTAAATATGAAACTACTTTTGAATGAAAAAAGAAGAAGAAGAAAAAACAATAAACAAAAGTGAGTTACTTAAAAGAGAGGAAAGAAATGTGACAGTTTTGCCTTTGAGACCGCCTACAGTTGTTACACTCCAATAACAGGGTTTGTACTAGGGATGTAAATATCGGGATGCCATGATTTGTCTGTGTTAAAAATCCCGCGTTTTAACATTTGGGGATTTACGGGATTGAAAAAAAGGCTTTGGAAATCGTGGTGAGATTCTGATTTTAATATTGAGGTGCTCTCGTTTTCACTTCACTTTTCTTAAATGGTCCAATTCATAGCTATCTAACAGGCTCTTTAAGGTCATTATTGATGATAACTCCTCTACCCATTCTGTTGTTCCTGAAGCCAGCGTTTTATGTCACTTGTTTTTAATTTGTTGCGATACCCTCAATATTAACTTCGTCAATGGAAATTGGGACAATTACTCTTTAGTTCTATTCGAAAGGCTATTCTACTGTTTTCGAGTGATTCGATTCGAGCGATTCTAATACACATCGGCACTCTGTAGTTCGTTCAAGTTCAAGTTGAGAAGATATTCCATAGAAATGGGGAATCATTTTAATTTAATTAATTTTTATTTTTTTAACGTATCTTTATTAAATTACATGCAAAACTTTTTAATAAAAAAAATATTACTAATTATTTTATTATAATCATAAGAAAATAAATTTTTCGTAATTTCCGTCTGCTTAATTTTTGTCGAATAAATTTGTCTAACTATCGAATATTTTGGCAAGTGTCTTCGAAATAGCGAGTACCAAGTTTCTACAATCAAAAGGGGTGTAAATAAATTTCGAAGCGAACCGTATGGAATTCGAACAAGAAATCTATTCTACTCGAAAATTCCTGACAGAGTACGAATAATTCGAAATCGAACAAAATTTTCTTTCGAATAAACCTACAGAGTAAGTGCCATTTTCAAACGCTAACCTGCAGAGTAGTGATTAGACAAATCCTGAGATCCCGAAAATTCCGGTATGAGTAAAATCTCAACAATTTAGCATCGCTAGTGTACATATACAAAAACAAAAAAAATGTTGTGTGTGCGTTGTCCTCAGGTGCCGCATTGGCTGATTATTCCATCCAGCTCACAATTGATTTGACTTTTTTGTAAAATTTGTCTCGTTTTCTATTTGATTTTTTTTTTCGATTTCCTGCAACTCTTTGGTGTTGCTTTGATTTATTGATTTTGAGTTTTCAGTGTTTATTTTTAAATTTTTTGTTTGTTTTGCTTTTATTAACTCTTGGCCCGATTTTGTTGCATATGTTTTCTTTTCTTTGCTATTTTTTTTTTGTTGTTGTATATTGCGGTGTTCACGCAATAACGAAAAGGCAAAAGAAATCGCATTCTTCCCACACACTGAAGGGTGCCAGCTTACCAAGTGTCTACTTGTAGTTGGATATTTGCACAGTTTCAGCTCACCTTTGTTTTCAGCGACTCTTGGAATTCACTGACATTTCTTTGTCCTTTTTATTTTAGGATATAAGCACTTGATTTGCCACCAGCTGATTGGGGTACGTTTACGTTTTTTATTTATTCTTTTTTCTGAAAAATTCTGTATTCTGTAAACCGTCCATGATAGTTCGCCGGTCGATTCTGGTTTCTGCCAGTTGGGGCCACTTGGGAACACCACGGGATCTCCAATCTGTTTTCACTTAGTCCTTTCATTGAAGTAGTGTGGTATCCCGCTTTCTGGGCTACCATTGGAGGGTGCCGATACCATCTTGGCCGTAGTGTTTTCAACTACCATTATCATCCTAACCGAACTCCTCAGAGCTTCTGCCGTTTGTGTACAAACTTTAAACAACTGTTCAACCCAGACAACAAAACAAACTAACCGATATCATAATTAGCGTTTAACTTTTTTGTTACTCACTCCGCCAACAACATCAGCAATAAAATGTCATATGACCAACTCAAATTATTTAACTAACATTTAACACATTTTCTCCCCACGTTGTAAATAAACAACAGAACAAAAACTTTATACAAACAAGCTTTTAAAATCCCATTTTGAATGTTTTGTTGTAGTTGTTGTGTGCTAAGAGCGATTGAAACCTGGAGCTGCATAAATGGAAGTTGGAAAGTGGCACTGAAAAATATTAACAACAACAAAAAAAAAACAAAAAACATTGGTTGGCGAAAACTTTGTCTGCTGCAGGAGCAATGTAATGCCAAATGGGTTAAATCAGCAAAAAAATTGTGTTAAGTAAATTTCCAAAAAAGTTCCCATATGTACGTAAAGGATATGCGCACAATCAGCAGGATTTTTAAGGTAACTTTTTTTTTTTTGTTTACTGTGCCACATGCTCAAAAAGTTTTTGGCCAAAAATGTTAGTTGAACTTTTATGAGCGAGTGCAATAGTGGTTAGTGGCATGTGAGGTACTCATAACTAGTGCATTTGGGTAAGCAGAGGCGTACCTAGAGCGGGCGCTGTTACGGAAGATACTAGTACGTAGGGTAAATAAAATAAAATAAAATAAAATAAAATAAAATAAAATAAAATAAAATAAAATAAAATAAAATAAAATAAAATAAAATAAAATAAAATAAAATAAAATAAAATAAAATAAAATAAAATAAAATAAAATAAAATAAAATAAAATAAAATAAAATAAAATAAAATAAAATAAAATAAAATAAAATAAAATAAAATAAAATAAAATAAAATAAAATAAAATAAAATAAAATAAAATAAAATAAAATAAAATAAAAAAAAATAAAATAAAATAAAATAAAATAAAATAAAATAAAATAAAATAAAATAAAATAAATTAAAATGAAATAAAAAAATGAAATAAAATAAAATAAAATAAAATAAAATAAAATAAAATAAAATAAAATAAAATAAAATAAAATAAAATAAAATAAAATAAAATAAAATAAAATAAAATAAAATAAAATAAAATAAAATAAAATAAAATAAATTAAAATGAAATAAAAAAATGAAATAAAATCAAAATATCAAAATTGAGCTGCAGTGCTTACCAACTGCTGGTCCCCCTTGCTGATACGCCCCTGCCTCTTCGGACTGCTTCCTCATCTGAACACGCTCCACTCGCACATAACTGAACGCCTCTCTAACAACAGAGTTAAGTGGGTGCGAAATTTTGGCTTTCTGAAACTAGTTGAGAAACAAATTTTAATTTTTTTATTATTATTATTGTTGTTGTTTTTCTTTTTTGTTGCATTTATCACACCAACTACAATTTAGCAGCTGCATTACAAACCAATTTTGCATAAAGTGATTCCTTGCTTTTCCTTTATAAGCGTTTTTGTTGTTGTTTTTTTTTTAATTTTTTGCCGTTCTCCTTTTTTAGTTGTATTTGCTTTCTTTTTCTTTTACAAAAACATAAACACTTAACACAAATTGCCGGTAAAACAAGCGCAAACACCTCGCTAATACATTGATTATCGATAAAGAGGCGTTTGAAGATGTGGCAAGGGCGCGCCGTGTGGCAAGTGGCAAGTAAGCTAGCTTAAGCAACAACACTGCCACATTGTCGTTGTTAGCAATGCCGCCAGCAAACACCACAGCATTGATTAGACCATAATTTTTCTATTCAATGAATCGGAAGTATAGATGAGTTCTTTCTCTTTCTATCTCTATCGCCCACTCGAATGTAAAAAGCAATGGAGGGCGCGCACAACGATGATTTTGCAAGAATAACGGTGATGTTGAAGCGCTTGATAAAACACAGACAAACCGTTAATGAGCTGCTGAAATTGCAATGTTGTGGTAATTTTTAACCGTATTAATGCTACCTTTATAGAGAGTGGCTCTTTTGTTTGTTTGGGTGGTGGAGATATCCATCAAGTAAGATAGAACCTATCAGTTATTCTCTAAGCTGGATCCTGTGGCTTGTTGCGGTTTGCCTTTCAGGCCTAAGAAACTTATGATGACACTATGGACATTTTCAGTCTATGTTTATTCTATTTTATTTTATATTATTTTATTTTATTTTATCTTACTTTATTTTATTTTATTTTATTTTATTTTTGTTTTATTTTATTTTATTTTATTTTTGTTTTATTTTATTTTATTTTATTTTATTTTATTTTATTTTATTTTATTTTATTTTATTTTATTTTATTTTATTTTATTTTATTTTATTTTATTTTATTTTATTTTATTTTATTTTATTTTATTTTATTTTATTTTATTTTATTTTACTTCATTTAATTTTATTTTATTTTACCTCTACGTTCAAGCTTAATATTTCTACCATTTCCTGGTCCATTTATATAAACTTAGCATTATACATTTTTTTCCCCTCTTTTATTTCTTTTCACTTCCATATACTTCAATTTCTGCTACTTTCTGCAATCATTTTTAATCTCCACTAAAACGGAAATCTTCTTGCAACGCACCCAGAAGTTTGCCACATTGAAATTACTTAGGTTTGTTTCGTCACGAGTTCTTCACTTGCCGCTAGTTCCGTTTGCTGCTGATTTCCAATGAGTGAACTCAAGAGATTGGAAGTTGTGTGGTGTACCACAATCAGTGTTGCTGCTTCAGGAAAAATATTTATCAGTCCAATGTTTTTCAATTTTTTATTTTTTTTCAAGCGAAGGAACTCTGCCACCTCATTAACACCTTGCTTCAAGCCGCAGATATATGCTCACCAAACAATTGAAAAAAAATATTATGTACAACAAAAAAAAATAGAAAAAATATTTCCATATCGTCGCTTTTTCAGTTCATGCATCAATCGCCCCATCAACCAAACTTTTGATCTTTGGTGTGAATATTTATGGTTGTCATGTTGGGACAAGTCTGTATCAAGCATTGCCTACTTTTGGGCGCAATAGAGCGCACGAATGCCTTGATTGTGGTGTAACGAACCTGTTACTCTGTTAACATAGTGTGGAGCCTGCAAGTAGGCTAGCTGCATGAAGGTCTTTTTAGAGGAGTGTTGGACGCAGTTAGTTGGAAGAGTAAGGGTTTGGGGTCACGTGACAGGATATGAACATTTCTGGGAAAATTTCGAATCATAGATTTTAGTGGCCTCTGACTACAGACATACCTTGGATCCTCTGAGCGAACTTGGGCTAAGTAGGTGGACATAAACGGGATGATGACAGGAAGATGGGGAGATTAACAAAAAACATTCAGCTGAAAGAAGTCCAAGGAAAGGTAATGCAGTTTTGAAATGTGAGGTGAGTTAATGAGCTACCGAAGAGAAAACGCATGATGAAGAAAAAAGATGGAGAGAAAGAGACAAAGTAAAGAGGATGAAAGGTAAAACCCCCTAGCGGGCTAAAGGTTTAAAATATTCGCGAGGTAGGTGTGCCTTTCTAAGAAGCAACTAAAATCAACAACGATCCAGGTGCAGGAGTCAACAAAATCCTTGCCAAGAGAGATGGGCTAGTACGGAGCTTAACAGATTCATAGCCGGCAATAAACTGTCAGTATCATTATAACACTGTTTGGCCCTTCCCGTCTCAGCCAAAGAATAGATTGACGAATCTTACAGTACAGCAATTTCAAAGAAGTGCAAACTTGAGGACCGACATCGTCTTCTCCAGACATATCCTAACCGAGTCTTCCCCACGTAATTTCCTCCCAATCGCATAGAGCTTCTTGGAAAAAGCACGTGAAAGCCCTACACTCCTCCATTTACTGGGCTGCCACAACCACCAACACATCACCAGCATGCATTTCATAAGACAACAACAACAACAACAACAACAAAAATTAGCACACCACCGGATATCATAAACGTTAAAAATTTCCGACTTCAAGTCGAATTATAAAATCACCAACCAAAGTCAAACTAATTCAAGTGCGTAGCATACGCGTGGAAGACTTTCTTCAAGGGGTGCCAACTACTCATCGAGCCAACCAGGCAAATTGCGGCAATTAATAATTTTGCTGTTTTGCTCTTCTTCTTGTCTGCCAATGGCATCGCAACACTTGTAGGCACACCAGCCGCGGGAAGGGGCATGCCAAATGGAGTAAGAGCAGCCATGCCGTAGATACTCGTAGAAGGATGCTAAGCAGAGTTTGTGGCAACTTTATTGAGGAAGTTGGATGTGCTCTAAAATTAGAAAAAGGCAGCCGTAAATTTTCAACAGAAGATGAGTGGATTTTTTGTCTTATCAGAGCAAAGCATAAATGAGAGAAGTGAAGCGGCAGAAGACTTTTGTCGACGAGAGGTGTGATGAGTGTGTGTGTGTGTGTGTGTGAAGGGCTTTGAAGCTTTAATTTTCATTGCATAAATTTTGCGCTCATTTCACAACAAAAAAAAAAATGGAAAAACTTAAAGCTGACAAGCACTCAGCGCATTGAGGATGGGACCTTAAAACATTAAATTTTCATGGCACTGGGGAAGCACTTTCCAATTTTCATTAAAATAACAACGTCAACGCCATTATTGCGCGCATTCGTTCGGCGTGGTTGGGTTGGCTAGTTGGACGATTGGTTTGTTGGTGGGTGGAAGGAGAGCAAGGCTGTGATGGTGGCTGGTGTGGAGCTCGTTGGGCGTTTCGTTGCTGGCTAGTGGATCCCTTGGGGGTTGGCGTTGCGCTGGCTGATTCGTTGCTAAATTTGTCGGATGGCTTATACAGCTTACTGCCGTCCATGTTTGTGGCTGTCGAGACTTACTCGCTGGCTTGCTTGGTGGTATGATGAAATTAAATTGGGGAAACTTTATGCTGATGGCAGCCATCATCAGCAATATTCGCAACCAAGTTGTGGAGATAGCAGGGCAGAAAATATACAGCAAAGAGTGAGGGGCGGTCTTGCAAACAAGCTACCTACTTTCATATGAGAAGAGAATAGGGCGAAGATAGGACGTAGATAGTTGGCGCTGGTCTGGCCTTTACTATTTTGCTGTGAAATCTCTACTTGGAGGAGTAAGAGCCAACATTTCTCGATGCAAAAAGTAGTCAAAACAAGAAAAACACAATGTTATATACCCACTTGCGCGTGCAAATAAAAATCTTCGTTTAAGTGGCAGTAAGATTGACTTAGGATTATTCTTATCTCAGGATATACTTTTATGAAGGTGACTGATTTCTTGTAGCAGCGATTTCGTTGACTTCGGGAAAAAGGTGGATGTAGACATTAGCTTTCTCTTTAGACAGACCTAACTACCTCGGGAATATTCTAGTTTCCGAACCAGCAGGAGACCTTAAGTTCTAAGTAAGAATACTTAAAAGGCAGGCAGAAAGACGAAGAGGTAAGCATGGTTCTTAATCGAAGGCTTAAAACACACAGAGACCTGGACCTCAAAGGCAGGTAAAAAAACTTGAATAGATAGCATAGATGTATCTATGGCTCAACACGTACATGACAGACTGCCAGATTTCCAACGGATGGTAAGATCAATAAATGAAAGCGAATACGCTACCGAAAGTACGGAATGGACATCAGGACTCTATCTCATCATAATACCCCTGAAGAAAATTGGACTAGCTCAGAACTATCCTTAAGCTATACCATTTGGAGACACCACCAGTCCTAGCTCGTTCCGTAAGCAATGCTTTCAACTGCCTACTTTAACTTGGCAGCCCGTCCTGAACTGGTTCTCATTCGGACAGTCCTAAGATAGTTTGTCTTTTAGCTAATACTACAGCACAACTGGGTATAAAACATGACTTTTAACCTCATCTGCGTTATCGCTTTGACCATGGCCCACAGATTAGTTGCACCAGTTGAGGCTTATTCGTACGCTTGGTTTGGCTGGCTGATTTCATCTTTTTTTATTTTATGTGCTACGGGCAAGGTAGACCATTGGCGCTGTTGACTGGCCGAATAGGTAGCGAGCTATGGATGTGGATATATGTATATAAGGATATGCCTCTATAGATTTCAATATGCCGACTAGCAGTTTGAGTCGTAGTGGTTCGTAGTGGAGCGCTAAAAGAAAAATCAAAACTTATTTAAAAACTCGAAAGCTCGTGTTCGAGCTCATTGAAGTAGCAAACACAAAATTTCCTCCACTTTTCAACCAAAATCTCATGCACTTCATTTCAGTCATACCCCGCCCCGCTTGTCCCTCCAGGTTGAGATAAGCGTCGTACGTTGGTTTGTTAGTAGCCCCTGCTGACTGATGCTATTCGCTGCTTCTTAGCACTCATTGCTCTTCTACCCACGCTCCACCCAAAGCAGACTCAACGTAACACAAGCAGAATTAATCAGTTGCCAAGTTTTGTAATTTTAATTAAATTTGAATACAATTTTTGGCGAACAAAAGCCAAGTGACGCAGCATGAGGGGGAAGGGTGGAGGAATCGAAGCACAACGAAACTCCACTGAAGCGCAGAGACACGAAAATTATCAAAGTCGCGCACTCATTAAATAATCAAAAAAAAAAAAAAAAAGAAGAAATCAGAAAAAAATGAAGCAATGAAAGTTGCCAGTTAAAAGTAAAAAAAAAATGTTAAAAATAAATTGCAGCGAAGCGCGCAAGTTTAAGCAGAGCGCATTGAATAAAAAATGACAAATGGCAACATGATGGACCTTAGCTGAGGGAGTCTTGTTGCCCGTCACTGCTGCTCGAGTACTGTGCAGAGCGCTAATAATTGGAGGGTCTTCAGGTGGGCTTTTTTGTTGTTATGCTTGAAGTGAATTGATGAGCAAGAGAAGGAGTGTAGAAAGAGGAGCGTGGAGAGGGCGAGCAGTTGAATATAGAAAAAGAGTAGAGCAAATAGGGAGTAGGTGAATGGCTCATGTGGCTAAGACGATTTTGCTCTTAGTACAAACTTTTTAATTAGGAGAGAGAATGAGAGAAATCATAAATCAAAACTAAATTTTAAGTTAAAGGAGATTTAATAAATAATTCAATTTGGAGAGTCGCCTTTGCCCGCAATGGGATTTAAAGAGTTAGATCAAATAAAAGGGGAATTTTCTAAAAAAAAAAATGGGGCCATTTCTAGTTCACGCTTAAAGTGTCAGAATACCTCCAGGCGGGACACCATTACCCTAATTTTGATGAACATTTTTAAAAGCGACTTAGCAAGCGGTCAAGTGAGTAGAAAGTGGAAGCTCATTTCGAAGATGGAAAGTGGGAGAGTTTGGGTATGGTTTCTATGAATAATAATTTTAAAAAATTAGTACAAGCTGTAAACCATCAGTAGCTCTATTTGTTAAACTCATCTCAAAAATAATGTGTAATCATTACTCCATTACTTACTAAAAACGGCTAAAAATATTATTTATATTTGAGAAATAAGCTTGCTTGCTTTGCGCTCTTAAAATATTTATTAAAAACGTCATTATGCAACTTGCATTAATAATTTGAACTTAATAGTAATCATGTAATTAAAAAGTAATGCATATTTTTAATTGCAATGAGTTAAATTTAATTTAATGTGGAGCAAAAGTCGTAATCATTTTTTTTGACTGAATAGTAATCATTACTGAAAAAGTAATCATTACTGAAAAACTTTTAAGTAGTAATTGATAGTAATCAGTTGGACTTAACAAACTTTTTACTTTGTGAATGAATCTAAATACTTTTATTTGTTTATAATGAATGATTCTCATAAAGTAATGAGAAACTTGTAATTACAAGTAATGGTAAAGTAATCATAAATTATCTTATGTTATTTAGTTATGGAAAAAATTGTTATTAGAATTAGTTTGAAATTAATTCCTTTAGCTGAGCTTCAAAAATTAGCCGATTGTAGAGTAAGGGTTATACTTGAGTATTGGTCAACTGAAAGGGAGAGGAGGAGTGAAAGAAAGAGAGCAAGGAAAACTCCGAAATGTAGACCCTAAAATCTGTTTTAAGAGGTGGGTATCAAATGGAGAATAGTTCGCTTCCATCAATGTACTTTTACTTCGGAACGAGTTGACTGTTCGAGAGACGAAGAACTTGAGAAAAAATTTAAAAGTGATAGGCGAGATATGTGAAGGTAATGAAGAATAATTTTTCAAGCATGAAAAAGTCAAGGAACATATAGTAGATGCACGTCTCATACGCAGACGAGCGAAATCCCCATTCAGGAGGACTTGAGCTACCTTGGACGAAGATGCGTTCTGAGCCTAGACGTCGCTACAATCCAATATTGAAAGTGAGTTTAGCAGCAAAACTATGACATTTGTTTATCAGCAATATCTCTCTATACCCCCCCCCCTCACACACTAAAACCTCAATACCCCTTCGCCGTGCCAGCAGCCACGTTACGTGCGAGCGCGAAGATTAGTTGATTGCCGCAATATGCTTGAAATTCACAACATACTCAATCTTATCAGCACATCAGCACTGCACTACAACTCCCCCCAACCCCCTGTTACAGCAAAACATATACCACTAACTAATCTCATCATCATGGGCTATTCGTACGGCATCATCAACAAGCCATTTGCACCCCCTTTCGTTATGTTTGTAGCCCTTTTTTTCGGCTCGCTTCAATGCATTTCAAATCAGTTCATCGCATTGTTTTTGTATGAAATAAATCTGTATGAGGATATGAGTGTCTCTGTATGCATGTGTGTATGTGTGTGTGTGTTCGACGCCTGTTTTCGTTTGTATAACCAAATTAAATTATCTTCCGACAGGATGAACTTTACTTTTCCTCCTCTACCTCCCTCAACACCATCAACTCACTTCTATGCTCTGTGCTGCCCCTCCCCCCTCTACCTTTTACGACTAGAAACCAAATCAGGCTTATACGTCTTTAATTCCAATCAGATTGTGTTCGACTTTAGCAACAGGCTTTACGTGTATTTAGTGTCCACACACAGTCCACAGTGTTTTACGTTCCTGTCGTCTCTCTTAGCTCGTAAAATCTCATCAGCACGTTGTGCGTTGCTTTTGCTTTTGTACGCTTAGTATTCGATTCGAATTAATGCGATTGACCCCCTCAGGGTATTTTGTGCGTTTGTTCGAGTGAATTTTGTGTGTTTATTTGGTTAGTGTTTCGGATTGGATTGGAGTTTATGTTGCATGAACGTATGTCAGCGCTTGAACGTGTGCCTGATTAACATACGTCAACAGAATTATCAGCCATACTAACTTGGTCTTGAGCTTGTTAGGAGTGAATTGAGGGTGGTGAACTCTCTTCCTACCTCGCATTGGGCATTAGTATTTTTGATTTTTGTCTGTCCTTTTTTTTGAGCAATCAAGATGGTTTGTCAACTCCGATCGGTATCACTTAAACTGCGTTTGGATGAGCTTGCAGAGGGCTTTTACTTTCCAAACTGATTTACTTTATGAATTTTGTTTTAACTAATTCATGACCTTTAAAAGAATGAGTGATTTGAATTGCGATAGTTATTCCATTAACGTTAGTGACAGATGTCAGATATGATCTCATTTGCATTGCGGGAGAAGCAAACCCTTTTCGGAACTACCTTTTCTTCCCCTATGCTACTTTTCTCACGAACACTCTAACAAACGAATGATCACTTGAAGACTTCAACTAGCTATAAAAGTCACCCTCATTTCATTCGAAGCTCCTCGGTCTCGGAGAGGTTCAGATAGCTTTCAACCCCGCCCGCTACCTTACATAAAGCTAGGCTTAACGGTTGAAGGCGAAGTACTACTAAAATACTCTCTTGCAGATTTCGGTTGGAAAAGTCCCCATCTCAATTAAAATTAAGATCAATTACCAACAAGTTTAAAATATATCCATTACTTGCCGTATTAAGCTCAAAATTTATTTATTTATTTATTTATTTATTTATTTAGTTGAAACACTATCCACTTGTAAGAAAAATAAGTCATAGTAGCTTTATTTATTGTAATGTGTATGTAATTACAGTTTCAAAGTATTGATTACCACTAAATATTTGTAATCATTACAAAAAATGGTAATTAAAACATTGCTAGTTAATGGAAAAAGTGGAATTAATGTTTATGATTACCTAATAGAAATCATTAATTGTGTTTAAAACGTAAAGGCTTTACTTGATTTGAAAAATTTTAATTACTATCATTACTGTTATGAATATAAGTACCTACATCTATAAATGTGAACATTACTTATGATCTAAATTAAATTGCAATAATTACTACAGCTAGCATTAATTGTTATTAGAAAGCGATTACATAAATTACCTATATTTTTTAATGATTACTCATGTAATGTTATTGCAAATGTAATATTATTACACTTCTTTAGCAGATTTCGAACAAGCTGTAAGCTATGAGAAGCTTTGGTTTTTAATCTCATCTCAAGAATTATATGTAATCATTACTCCATTACTTACTGAAAGGGATTAAATATAAATAATTTATGTTTGAGAAATAAGCTTGCTTATGGGTAAATCCCATTTACGCTCTGGAAATATTTATTAAAAATGTCATTTTTCAACTTGCATTATTAATTTGTGATAATTAATCATGTAATTAAAAAATAATGAAAATATTTACATACTTGCAATGAGTTAAATTTAATTTAATGTGGAGCACAAGTCGTAATTAAGTCTAGCATAATACATTTTTCTTTTTTGACTATTTTAATCACATAGCAATAGTAATAATTAATAAAAAAACTTTAAGAAGTAATTGCTAGTAATTAGTGGCAATTTATAGTAATTAGTTGGACTCAACAGAATTTTTAATTTGTGTAGGAACCAAATACTTTTTATTTGTTTATAATGAATGAAAGTAACGAGAAAGATGTAATCACAAGTAATGGAAAAGTAATCATAAATTGTTTAATGTGATTTAATTATGAAAAAATTATTCTTCTAATTAGTTTGTAATAAATTACCTAAGCTCAGCTATGGAAATATATTTATTTAACATAATTATTATTTAATTGTAATCAAAGTAATGATCATCTAAATTTCTCCTAATTACAGCGCTGCCGTCCAGTGCATTCCCTCAGTCCCTCAATTATGCGCTTCCTTCTCAAATATATATTTATTTATGCTCCTTCAACTTACCTCTTATCTCAACTAACAGCTTAATAAGAATAGCATGCATGTGGCATGTGGCATGTGCTGCATGCAACAACTCTCCTTCATCTACTTGCAACTACGTGGAATAAAAATCTGGAGCGCGTGGATTTTGATTATTCATGCGGAAGGCGTGTGAGCGCTATGATTGTGGACTTAAAAATCAGAAATGGAATTCAATCAAGGTAAATCGTATAAAAAAACAGCAAGAAGAATAAGAAGAAGATGAGAGCACAGCAACATGGACTTGAGCACTCACCTAGGCTAGAGTTGCCAAGTTTGCCATTTTGCTTAGCTAAATTTTGTGATTGAATCAATTTGATTTGAGTGTGTGCATTCAAGCGCACGTACAACAAAAAACAACAACAAATCAGCAAAAATAATCAAGAAAATCAAAGGCAAGCAAGCAAGTTCGTATTTGTTGCTAGTCGCATTTAGTTGGCTTGCCACATGACTGCATTGCTGGAGTACACTGCTCAAGTGCTCCCTCACCCTCCGCCTCCCCTTAAGTTGTTTCGAACAAATCAGTTTAATTGAAAATTTCTAAATACAAGTTGCAGGTCTTGAAGTGCGCTCATCCGCAAGGACAACAGAGAGAAAAACGCTCCAACGCACATAAACACGCACGAGCTCAGGCACAACGGAACGTTGGATTAAAGCTGCGCAGCCATACTTGTGCTCTGGTAGAGGTACAACGTCACACACACACACACACACACACACAGCTTTACGCAAATGCTGGATTTTCTACTTATGCTAATGACAATTTCAATTTACGGACTTATTGCTCATTGCACTCCCCCACTACGCCCTACTCCAGCGCCGCAGCGCACTGACCTTACTTTGCGCCACCCACTCACTCTACACCCCCACCACCACCACCGACCAGGCAAAAAGCTAAAAGCTCTTCAATTTGATTGGCGTTGTGGCCATTTTAAAGTCTGTCAACCATTATTGTTTTGTTGTTGTTTTTGTCGCCATTTGCTAAGCGACTGCTGCTCGGCCATTAAAATGTATTGAAAAGTCTTCGTTGAGGGGGCGCGCGGAAAAGCAGAGCGCGCTTGAATATTTAATGGGTCCAGCAACCTTTTTTGTAATTAATCACAATTGCTTAGTAATTCCTTGCAGATTGTTGGAGTGCTCGCGGGATAGTAAATATGTATACAGAGGCATGTCCCACCGCTGCGAGGGAGGTGGAGATCACTTCACGTGGCAATAGAGCAGTGGCGCAGAAGAACTCCCTGTGGAAATCGGAGCTGGCATATTCTATCCCAAAACTGAGACCTCAGCAACTCTGGTAACTTACTAGAGCATCTTCGAAGCTTAAGTCATTTGACGAGCTAACTCTTCAGTATGGATAGCAGAGGATCAGCATGGAAGATAAAACAAGTGGAAGTCCGGGAGGGCGTAGGAAAGTTAAACCAGCTTGAAATCTACAATAGCGTGCTGTTAGTACTTATGAGATCAAAGTCATACAGGAGTCGAGGGAAGCGAGCGCGCAGATAACCTACCGAGACAGGCAGAGAGAGCAAAGCCCGTACCAATACTGCCAGTGGGTTCTCACACAATCTGGGAATGCTTGAGAAGAGAAGAGGAAGAGAAAAAGTAGGACCATTACAAAAATTTCTCTTGGAGGGGAAATAATCCCTCTACAGGTTGATAATAGGGGTCTTATAGGGTTTATCCCAACTTCAAACGGCTTCCTACTTCTGTTGAGAAGCTTTCCCATGGGAGGAAGATGTTAATAGGCCTTTCTAACCTGGGCAGTACGACAACTAGTCCTTTTGTCCTTGGAAGTAAAATCTGATTCGGTCTATTAAACTACACATCATGCTCCCTAATCGATGCTGTGCCTATCAGACCATCCGACCAGCACTTTTAATGAATGCAGTTGTTGTTGCTGCCATAAATTTGATGTCTTACCATTTATAACAAATAAAAAATCCATAAAAACTAGGGAAAGTAAGAAAAAATAAGTTTAATGAGTAACAAAGCTCTGCTACATATGAGACAAGGATAATCTTCCAACAACAACAAGAACCTTGAGAAAATGGGAGGCAAACGCATCCAACGCATGACAGCTGAATGACACGCAGTAAAGCAAAAATAAGGAGATTTATTATGTCAAAATTAAAGCGGCATGAAAACTTAAATAAAAAAAAAAAACAACAACAACAATAAAAAGGGTGTAGATCAAGGCAGTAAAAAAGTAGCCGAGCGCCACACGTGAGCACGAAGGAGTGTGGGTGTGTAAGCCAGCAGCAGGCAATGAAGTGGCATAACGTTTAAAGGCCATCAATCATTTGGGAGACGACAGAGCATCAGAGAACCGACTCGTTAATATATTTACATACAAATGTACGCACATTAATATCGCAGGCAGTTTTGAGAATAATCAACGTCATCGACAATTTTGTTGTATCCTTCGAATGGCGTCGCCAGCCAACAACAAGCGTGCAAACAACACGATGATGATTATTAAATATAAGTATATTTGAATAATGTAAGTACAACAATAACAAACACGTATATAATCACCACCCACACCCACACCCAACTCATGCACACATCACTCACCGCTCACTCATCAGTCATTCCTACACTCGCCAGCTCAGCTACCAGTCAAACGCCATCAACGTCAGCGCAAGGCATCCAACACAAATTCTAACATCATCGCTTACAACATTTCAACATTCGGCACTTTGCTGAGTTTTTGTTTTGCATACCCCCTCTCCGTCCACCCCCACTCGCCCAATGTAGCTAATCGATTTATTATGGTGAAAATTCAAGTATATTGAAAAAGGAGCGCCAAGAGTGTTGGCTGAGATGAAATGCAAATGAGGCGAAACCAGTCGCCCTGCACCGCAACCCTGTTTATGGCAAAGGCGAAAAGCAGAGTTGCCAGGTAGCGAAAAAAAATATTTATCGTATTCATAGTTTCTAAAACATTTGAGGCTTTCCAAAAATAAAAAACTTTAAGCAAAATTCTGTCGTACGCTTGTCATCCTGTCACTCCTTTGGGATGGTTCCAAAGAGAGTCGGAATGTCTCTTGACCTGCTGGTTGACCTACATTTTTAAGGGTACTACATTTATTCTCCCTGCAATTCCTATTTAAGATAAAAGGGCATTGCCAACATAAGTTTTCGTGGTGGATTTACCCCTTTTTGACAGTTATGAGGTGAATATAACTTCACTGTGACGTTAGAAAACTTTTTCGCATTTACAAGTTATACTTAATGAAGGCTTTAAATGCTTTTTGAAGACACTTTTCAAAATATTTTACCTGACATAACTTTGATATTTAACTAGAGATGTGTCTCTTGTGCGCTACTTAGACTACCAATTTCGACTCCCAAAAAGCAAATTGAAGAAATTCTTTTACCATTTCGTTTTCGAAAAACTTACTTTCTCACCATGCTTAGTATGAGATTTTCGACATCATAGAGTCGATAGTTCCGCAAGATAAAAATCAATGTTCACGATAGCATTAAAAAAACAAAAATTATCGATTGCAGTTATTATCGAGTTTAAAGTAGATGAGTACTAACGAATAACGAAATTTATTTATCAAACTATGCAACCTAATCAAAAGATGATTAATTATTTAAAAAAAAAGTGTTGGGGATAACCGATAGTTCTACTAATGGATTTTTCGATAGCTCGCAACTAACGATAGCAACGATTTTGACATCGTTAGCTTGCCAGCTCTAATGCAAAGCAGCCTTCCATAGCTACTTTTTCCTTTAACGTTTGCTTCAAATAATTATCTAGCTAGCTCGCTCGGATTTTTTGTATAGGTGGCAACACTTCTAAAAACGTTTGGACTCGTTTGTAACTGCGATTGGCGGATAAAATATTTTTTTTTTTTTGGGGTTTTTTCGCATTAGAACTCACCTCTTCTACTTAATCAGCTTGCTCGCTTTTATTAGACTTACAAATGTCACTTTTTTTTTAGTCGATAGCGAAATATTGCTTTCACTATTAAAATTTTTGTATGTAGGTGCAACTCTGAAAAAGTATACCAAATTAGCAAAAAAAAAATTTTGCTCAAAAAAATTTTTAATACCTTCAAACTTAAAAAATCATAAAAAATCTGTATGAAAAATTCCTACAGCTGGCAACCCACACAAATGCTCTCACCCATCCTTTTATGCGGCCTCAAATTAATGCAAATAAATTTAATATTCCTCACATAAATATTTTTTGGCTGCTGACATAAGGTTTTCTCAATTTTTTCTTTTCGTTTGCTTGTTGTTGTTTTTGTTACATTTTACATTAATTATTCATGCTATCGTTAATGTGCTTGTTGTTGCAGTTATTGCTGTCGTTGTTGTTTTTGTTGTTGTGGTTGATATTACGCTCTACTAACTTTTATCGTGCTCGTTCTGCTCGTTTTAATTAACCCAAAACCATACTTTGAGATGACCATCTTTTGCCCGAGCGAGCGCGTCGTCGGTTGGAAGCTGACGTGCGTGCCGCACGGATGTCCATCAAAGCGACTTAACGTTGTGACAGCGTTTGTCAAAACGATAGCAACCATCAGTGGGTTGTGGTGTTGCGTGCCGTAAGTTCACATGCCACTAAATGCGTGCGAAATAATTTACAGTTAAAAGATTTGAGATGCTGAGCTCGGGCGAGGACCAAACCCAAAAAAATACAAAAACGTGGAATGTCTGTAAACGGTAGCGCGCATTAGTGGTCACGTGGCATTGTACGGCTTCTTGATTATGCCACTGACGACGCAAGGCGCAACTCATCAGCGACTGCTGCAGGAGCTCGCCGAGTTTGTCAGCCATGCGAGCAAGTCAAGCGCGCAAAATGTATGAGTGGCAATGCTATGATTACGCAAACTGGCTGGGTGTGGCAATTAGGGTAGCTCAGTCCAACATAAAAAGCGTGTCCATAGGAAGCAGCTGAGCGCAATTGAGCGGGGTAAAATATTATCAACACGCAATGATTTTGTATGTGTTAATGACCAACGTTTGCTCATCCCAACAGCAGTCTCTGCTGGCGGCGTTGAAGGTGGAGTTGGAGTTGGAGGAGGGTTGTGCTCGACCACAGGACACTTATCTAAATGCATCAGCTAGACGACATGTCTTTGCCTTGCTGACGAATTTGTTGATGTTCTCAGTGACAGTGGCTTGTCAAACGAAGCGTCGTACGTACAACAAATGATTACAAAAACAAAATCAATTTCCAAAAAAATATTTTATCAGCTCACTAAAATTGTTGCTGAACTTAAGCTGTCAATGGATGAGCAAACGATTTGATGTCAGTAAACATTGGTCGTTTGTTGGCCGCGCCATCCCTTCGTACACCCCTTTCGTGTGCAAAACCCTACCGTATCATTTTGAGTTATTAATATTAATCCTGTGTCTTCCACTTCGCTTAGCACATGTTACGGGTTTTTGATGTGCGCACGAGTTAGTACTCGGTTCTACGAATAGAGGATGGAAGGTAGATGGATGAATTTATGAGCATAGGGATGTGTAAGATATGTAGATGCAAGCAGAGGGATATTTGGAAGGAGGAATGAAATGGAAAAACTCAACCATTGAGAAATTTCCTAAAGAGAATCGAAGAACAAACTAAGCAATTTAAATGGCCGAGAAAACTGGGAGGAAGAAGAGAAGTCGATCAACAACTTTCTCAGTCGACGTCCATGGCTGCAAAAGATGGAACTAAGATCCTTATGATACGAATCATTATTCAACAAATATTTATGCGAGAAATATTAAATTTATTTGCATTAATTTCAGGCCATCTAAAAGGATGAGTGAGCGCATTTATTAGAGTTGCCAGCTGTAAGAATTTTTCATAAAGATTTTTTATGATTTTTAAAGTTTGAAGTTAATAAAAAAAATTTTTAGCACAAATTCATTAAGGCCAATTGGGTATACTTTTGGAGTATTGCCAACTGCTTATAAAAATTTAATTAATTTCTCTTGAATAGTAAAAGCAATACTCACCTATCGACAAAAAGCAAAAGTGAAACTGGTAAGACAAATAGAAATTTTTTTTGCAGAGTTGCCACCCTTGCAAATCGGAAACTAATATAAGCGAGCAAGCTTGATTAAGTAGGAGAGGTAGGAGGTGTAATGAGAAAATACGAATGTATTGAACATTTTTTTGAGCAAAAACACTTCAAAGCTAATTTGGTATACTTTTGCAGTGTTGCCAACTGCTTATAAAAATTTAATTAATTTCTCTTGAATAGCGCAGTCAATATTTCCCTATCGACTGAAAACAAAAGTGATATTGGTGTGCCAAATAAAAAAAACAAAATTTGCAGAGTTGCCACCCGTATCAAATCAGAAAGTAATAAAAGCGAGCAAGCTTGATTAAGTAGGAAAAGTGAAGTCTAACGAGAAAATACTCGAAAAAACCATAATAAATATTTTCCTTCAATCGCAATGACACACAAGTTCAAGCGTTTTTAAAGGTGTTGCCACCTATACAAAAAATTCAATCAAGCTAGCGACAATTATTTAAAGCGAACGTAAAAGTTAGAAGTAGCAACGAAAGCTGGCTTTGCATTAGAGCTGTCAAGCTAACGATGTCAAAGTTGTCAGTATCGTTAGTTGCGAACTATCGAAAAATCGTTTAGTAAAACTATCGATTATCACTTTTTTTTTTTACTCATCTTTTAATTAGGTTGCATAGTTTGAAAAATTTCGTTATTCGTTAGTACTCATCTACTTAAAACTCGATAGTAACTGCAATCGATAATTTTTGTTTTTTCTTTGCTATCGTGAGCACTGATTTTTATCTTGCGGAACTATCGATTGCTATGCTATCGAAAATTTCATTCCAAGCATGCTAAGAAAGTAAGTTTTTTGGAAACGAAATTGGAAGTCTAAGTAGCGCACAAGAGACACATCTCTTGTTAAATGTAATAATTATGTCAGGCAAAAAATATCTTTAAAAGTGTCTTAAAACTTCATTTAAGGCCGTTATCTATGATGTGTCTTAGTAAGGGAGCGGGTTTCAGTCTAGTCCTCTTTTTTCAGTAGCTTAAACCTGGCTCTAGACAGACCCCGCAACTTCCTAATGCGAATATTGTCAGCAGCTTAGACTGCTTGCAATCTCCAAAAGTCTAATCCACAACTGAAGTCAGCCTTTTCCAGCACTTAATGATTACCCAGGACCATTTATTCTAAAAACTGAACTCATCCACCTTTTCAACTGCTGCCAGCTAACCTAACACAGCTCCAAAGTACATGCCAATATTTTATCCAACACCCACCCGCTGCTGGCAGGAATAACTCAAAATGGGTTGCCAACATTATTGCTGCCCCAAGCGTGATAGCAACGTCACGCAACAGCATTGCCAACAAAATGAGAAACGTCAGTCAACTTGGCTGCTTACGAAGCTGACAAGTTGGCGCGTAGGTAGGCTGACTGAGACACCAGCTGGCAACGAATACCTAAACATGGCATGCACACACATACATATAACACAAGCTAAGGGCCGCCATTTTGGGTGCCGTTAGTAACAGCAAAGCTCACAGTCTCCACCACTCCACTCCGACTAACTTCAACCCAGCCAACAACTCGTAAACACTTAGAAACTGCCGTCCCAACGATGAAGGCGGAAGTGCGAAGTAGTGAAGTGGAGTAGTGAAAGTTACGTATGTGTATGTGTGTGTGTGTGTGTGTGTGTGTGTGTGTAGCAGTGATGGCAGCTTGGTTGTGATTACTAATGGCTACCCCCAGCGGATTACCAAGTGGCAACATAGTCACAACGAATGATGAAGAGTGAAGAGCTCACATAAACCAACTTGTCTGCTCCGCTGCTAGCCTCATCCTCTACAACAACAAAATCAAATACCTTCTATGCGCCAACCAGCCAGCATGAATACTCTACTCAACGATCAAGACTGGTCGAACTAACGTTTACGGCTGGTCGATTTCCAATCCTTGCTCCACCTCTTCACCCCCCATCACCCAAACACAACCACTTTCCATGTTACGTTAGCTCGCTGTGTTGGCGTTTGATGGACGTGCCAAGTTATTGCATGAAAGTGAAACAGCAATAACAACAACAACAGCAAAAAAAGAGCAAAAAAAAAACAAAAAATGGGAAAACAATTTCCAAGTCCATCGGTGTACGAAGTTAGATAAACGGATTAAGAGCAACGGAGCGGTGAATGAATGCGCAATGGAGCTCAGTCCAAGCGCCCAGCCCGGCAGTAAAGCAAGTTGGCTCAGAGGGATATGAAGTGGAGATTGCTTGCTGGCAGAAGTACGTTGTAGCTGGTTAACCTTAAATTTATGCAAGTCAAATGGAGTTTTGGTTTTGATTGGAAGCGTCCAGCAGTGGGTTAAAGCAAATCAATGAAGTAAAAAGGTGAAGAGAGCTTTAAAGCTTCAACAGAGCTTTGGCGCAGATGAAGCTCGGGAGTGACCGCTCACTTTACAGAGTTTGCAACACTTCAATTAGGAATTACAGAAAATGAACACAGAAGTCGCGGACTCCACAGCAGTTGGCGAAATTTATCCCCTCGTAGCTCTTGAGGGTAGTCTAAATATACTTGGTAGTTTTTCTTCTCCTTCTCCTGAGCCCCTTTCGCCAACTAGGTAATGATTTTTGGGAAGTCTCTCTCACTTTCACATTTTCTTTTGGCGTGGTGAAGATTACGACGAAGTCCCTCTCACTGCCACTCAAAGCCTATTCTCTCCGCCATCAGTGGGTGCTACTTCCTGAAATAGGTGGACCCCTGCAAAAATAGGCTACGGAAGGGACTCAACATTCTTTAAGCTCAATGAGTAATCTATGAAGTGCAACTAGGCGCTTGTCCAGTAAAAGAAATTCGGAACCTCCCATTCAAGCAGAAACTTAATCAAAGCTGGCGTTCCCCTCTCTTGGCTAACCTGACTTGATCGTCGTTGATTTCGCTAAGTTGCGTGGAAAGTGAAGTTTAGCCCAATTAAAAGTGAGACTAAAGACAAAAAGAAAGCAGAAAGAAACAACAATTTATTCACTACCGCAGGGGCACAAGTGTGTGGCGCACTCTGCCTTAGAATGACCTGAACTCAAGTGCACTGAGCGGCTGGTCTCGCTGACCTGTCCAGTCACGTGATTAACCCTTTGATGGCATACAAAAGCGCAATAATTGCTAAGCTTTTTTTATGATTTGTAACGTTCCCCACTGCCTACTCACACCCACCTTTGCGTGCACACACACTCACCTACACTCCATCTAACATTTGTTTTCTTTTGATTTCTTTTTATTACCTCCAACCCTTTGCCGTAGCTTGAGTTAGACGCGCACGCATTCCACATGCATTTGAAGTTCACTGTCCAAGTCCAGTCAGACATTTAAATGACTGCCCTTACTACGCCCCCCGACCCCGTTGCGACTCTTGTTCTTCTCAACTTTCGATGGCCTTTTCACAATCACAAATTGCAATTGCATATTTCAATAGAGTGGCCGGCCGCACTTGTGCAAGCTCCAGCTCCAGCCACTACGTCTGCTGCACTTTTGTTGGCTTCTTTTTATTGCCTTCGCAACTCAATCCAATCAAAGGCTGACCAGCGCCGCATTGTGGGCACGTTATCTTCACTAACCCTTTCCGCAGAGTTTCAAAAGAAAGAAAAAGAAAAACCATGAGCTCCGAAGGGCATTCAAGTATTAGCTTCAACTGGTTTCGTCTGGTCGTTTTCACTATCCTCCTGCACAAATTCATAAATATTATAAAATTGAGCAGAAATAATAATAATTAATACACGTTGCGCTAATTAGCAAAGCCTGACAACAACAACAACAACTGCAGTAAGTAAATTTTTTCGTTTACTCATTTTTAGGCTGACTCGAGTGTGGAGAGGACCACTTGCAACATGCAGCCGTGCAACAAAAATGAAGAAAACAAAAACAACAAATAACCCAAAAGTGTGCTCATTTCTTTTACTCCACCTCCTTCTCTCATAGTCCCGCTACATCCCGCTTCAAGCAGCAATCGCCAATATCGACCCCAAAAAGTATGCAACAACTACTTAAAAATGGCATCTCCCCGCCTCTCTCCTAAAAGTATGCTTTCGAAACACTTACCAGTTTATTTTTTTTTTTTTTTTTTTATGGGCGTAGCGTTGAATTGTAGAGTGGCGGACAGCGCAACACAGAAAAAAACAACAAAAAACAATAGACATGAGCAGTGAAGTATCAGCAAAAGTACTCCGACAAGTGCACACTCGAGTGGCAAGTAGGTACATGCCGTCTTCATCACCACGCTCCAAAACCAACTGAATAATCATCATACCCACCATTTCGAGTATTGTCTTTAAGCGTCCACAGGGTGATGTGAAACGTATTGGGCGTTGAAAGCAGCTCCGATAAGATTTTGTATGAATGAACTTCCAGTAGCTACGCTTTCCAGCTGCTAGATCGAATAGAAGTTGTGATCAAAGGAATCTGAGGTAACTCTAAGGGCTCCTGGAGAATAGCAAATAAAACTCAAGGGAACCCAATAGTTGCTGCCTTCAGCTGAAGCTCAGCGTTTTATTGGAATTACTGACGGCTTGAAGGGATGTAAGCCCACTGAATGCTGCTTTGTTATCCAACTAACCTTGGACCTGTTACTGCCCGTCCTAGCGAAGAACTACAGATCTAGAACTATTTCTTAGCCAAAATGACAGAACCAAATATGACCGAAGACGGACTATAAGTAAGCACTCTTGGGGGTTAGTTTGGAGAATAGATGAATATTTAGAAAGATCTTCTATTGCCCATACGGAAGTGAACGTCCTTTCCGTACTGGTGAAAGAGAAGTGCTAGCTCTAAGAATTCCTTCAGTTTCAACCAGCAGAAGTTTAACCGTACTAACAAATGAGAGGGACATTCTAGCCAAAGCTTACGTGGAAATGGGTGTAGTCTCGAAAAGAAGAAGATGGCTTCTGCTGGATTCAAATGTAAGACCACAATTCAGCTCCTCGCTGAGATGCTTACAGTTGAATGAAACTCGCATAGCCCCAAGGTACTGAGAAGTATTGACGATGCGACTGTCCGCGAGTCCCGTCGCGGGAACGATTTTTCCTGACCCATCTGGCTTGTTAATGATATTCTAGTTAGCCTCAGTAAGCTTCAAAAAACTGTAAAGAGCCCGACCCCTTTCGCGTCACCCTATTCAACACCACACTCCAAAGATTTTGTAAGGAATCCAATACTCACTCGAATTGCCAGATTGAAGGGTTCTTATTGTTTGTGCGAAATGTGGTATATCTGGTATATGGATATATGTACGTGTGTTGAGTGCGTCAATGTGGGTTTTTGGTGTTGTGTTGAACGAGTCCTCATACATTCTGATGATTTCGTTGCTCTTCTTTTGGTTGTCACGTTGTACGATGTTGGGTCTTTATCTTTTTCTTCGCATTGCTGCGCAATAGGTAGCACATCTTTGGTTTGTGGCACACTTGAGTTTGTTGTTGTTGTTGGTGGTAGTGGTGGTGGTGGTACAAACGTACATGTTGTGGCCGCAATAAACCAACCAACCCATCGAGTTGCCGCTTCCATCCTATTTAAAGGGTTTACGTATGTATCTAAGTATTTGCGTGTCTGTCTTAGGCTGCTGCTTTCTGCTGCTGCTCTTGGATGGGTATCTAAGCTTATGAGTGGTTATGAGTATGTGAAGCGCGGATATGCCGGATGCCATTTTTCAAGTACTCGGCCTCGTCTTTTTCAATCACGGAAGTTAGATTGTCAGGTAGTAGAATTTGAATTTGACGGTAGATCTACTCGTTGGCACTTGAGTTGGGTGTTGTAGAAAAATTAGTGATATTGATGCTAGGAATTAGCCGCTGCAAGTGGGATATTGTACGAGTATGTTTGGGATGGACAAGTGGTTGGGAATAATTAAAAAAAAAAAAAAAAGTAGGTAAAGAAGGGTTATTGTGCATGAAGAAGGGATGACGACTAGTACTTACAGCGAGATCTTGGTGCTCCTCCACTTCATACTTGAAAGGGTCGTACGGTAATGTCTAGTCTTGATTCTTAGGAAATCGTTAAAAAATTTCTCAAAGCGCCATCATCTCTCGTACTCGTCAAATTTCTTCGCTCACAGCTTTCCCACCAAAACCAGCACCAGAAACCTTTAACAACTTTTGACAAATTTCCTTTACTCAAAAAAAAAAAAAAAAAATATTTAATCGTCGCATGTTCCAAACTTATTTGTGCTTAGCGCCAAAAAATATGACAAATCGATGCCACTTACACGCATACAAATCAACGCATTGAAAGTGATAGGTACCCCAAATAGTAAACGTGCGTGTGCGAGCGCATAGAGAGAGCAATGAGTCAAGCGGAGACACGCAAAACAGATGTTTGTTCTCTACACGCCAAATACAAAACACACTTGAATGCATATTTAGTTGCTTCGCATAATTCAGCAGTGGAATATCGTTGACAGCAAGTTAACAAATACAAGCGGACAAACACGCACAAACACATGTACATACATACGTAAGTGAGGTCATGTGAGTGAGTAGGGTTTCCGCTAATATGATTTAGCGCGCTTTTACATGCTTAAAGCTTTAATTTGTTTACATATTTTAAAGTTTTCGACGTGCTTGATGCCTCTTACCATTTTGCTCACAAAGAAAGTGTTGTTATTGTTTGCGGTTTGTTGCTCTTCAACTGCAAACTTTGCGGCAAGTTTTTACATGTCACTTTCCCCTCGCATGTTTTATCTACTTAGAAGTGCGCCTTTTCTTGTTTTCTTTTCTTAGCTGCCACTCGTAATTCTTTTTCCTTTTTCCTATTTTGTTTTTTCTTTTTACTACTTTTACTTTTTACTCATAAATCATTGCGTTCAAGTCCAAAATAAGTTTTTGCCGGTAGCTTCTATTTGTCCATGTCGTCTCCTTAGCCACAACGCACTTATTCTCATACTAATTTCCGTTTATCACTGCAAGACTTTTTTCTGCATTCTTACTTTGGTATTGTGTTGTTGTAGCGTAGCGTTGATAAATTCCTAAATTTTACCTGCACACAATACCACTTACCTAGTACATTCTACACAAATTGAAATTGAGCGTATACGCCAAGACAAATTTTGCAGATCTCAAGAAGTTTTTTGGCTAAGTATTTCTTTCCTTTTTGTGTAACCCGCACAAGGAACTCCACCTACACGTCGTGTACGCATTTAGCCAGCCAGCCAGCTTACCTCACTTGCTTGTTGTGATTTATGTCTTGAGTTTGCGCTGCTATTGCTGCGTCTTTACTACGACTACTTAGCTCGCTGGGTGAAAGGAGTGGGGGGGGCTGCATGCGAACTTTACTTACTACTTGGCTCAACGCCATTTCTTCCACAATCCTAATACCGCCCGTTGTTCGCAACACATTTGTGTGGGATTGGCTGCAATTTGCAGAGATTTCATGGATTCGCAACTAAGATTTGCTCCATTACAATTAATGAGCGTGACGGTATGAAGGCAGCTTGTGTCTCGACCTTAAGCAATTCATGAAAAGTGTATTTGTCTTTTAGTGTTGCGCACGGAAAATTATGTTTACTTAAGATTTCATAGATTTTCTTCATCGTATGCTACTTGTGAGACGTTGGCGTGTGGGGTGGTTGGTAAGTCCGTATGCGTGCTCAGTGGGTTGGTACTGCTTGTGCGATTGGTTGACTCCTTGGCTGCGTTTGGTTGTTCAGCGTGTTCGCTCACGGCCTGTTTTGCTTGTTTAATGCGAAATTTATGGCAAACGGAAAGTTATTAACTAATATTTATGAGTGGATATGAGTTTGCATGCTGCGCCATACAAAGACAACCCAAGGCGCAGCTAATAATTAGCTATAAAAAAAATAAGAAAGTAGAAAATTTGTCCAAATTAATTTTAGTGATAAGGTTGGGCGGAGTTGTGGGGATGTAGAATAGTGGGCGCTCAGGTTAATGGCATGAAAATGGGTAAAGATGTGCTTTAGTCATTCACTCGACTTCCATGTCGTACACTGAGTACCATCTACAAAGATACTTCAAAGGACAAAATAGTGAAGACTTAGTTTCTGATGCAAGAGGATCTCGTATGATTTCCAACAGACGAATGTTCCGCAGTTGAAAAACGACCCCACAACACACGTTGAAAGCAACGGAGACCTTCCGAGCTTAGATGATAGCTTGCTTTTAAGTATTCGGGCGTCCCTGTGATGTGTCTTACCAAAGCTGTTAAGTAATAATTACTAATCATAATAATTAGTAATTAGATTTTTTTTTTTGAAAGCTGAAGTAATGATTATACTACGATTATTTTCAGAATTGCACAATTACCAATTGATTACGTTTACAGTTAATCGAAAAATAATCAATATTATAAAAATTACCAAAAAAATAATCAAAAGTAATCAAATAATAATTTGACTACTTTCGAAGATTACTTTTGATTGTTTTTTGTCTATTTTCTCGTAATCCTAACTAATCTTAATTATTTGTTGATTATTTGTAATCATAATTAATTTATAATCGGGAATTGTTAAAAAGTGAATTATGTAATCAATAGCATTCCTTTTCAAATTTAATCTAATTGATTACTAATTGTAATCCAAATTTAACAGCTCTGGTTCTTACCGACCATAATCACAGCTTTCCAAAACTGCTAGGGATACCCACGAGCAGGTCCGTGTTAACAGCTACTTTGATATCTATCTTAGCCAACCTAAAAAAAATTCGTTGCAATGAGCTTCAAGCCAATCCAACAGCTCAATCACAGAACCAAGTCGCCTCGCCCATTGTACATCATAGTCCAACAGCACCAACACAGCTCCTCCAATTAGTACCAAAAATGCCATTGACTGGCTCGTGCATTTCCTACTTCGTCCTTGCGTTCAACCGCTTCATCGTTGCATTCGACTTTTCAGTGTTTTTTTTTCCTCTCTTTTTTCTTCTTTTGTTTTGCAAAACGAATTTTCGACAATTTTTCCACTTTCGCGCTTTTTCAACTCGATCTCATCGACAAGTGTGGGAAATTTGAAAATTTCCATCCAAACCTTCTGATGGCGGCATTCACAGCGTTTTTGCACACTTCACAGACGTTTTTCTAATTAACTCTTGAAATCGCTTTTATAACGCTCAACAATTGCAGCACCTAACCCTTTTCCCCGCACTGCTCTGCTCTGCTTCTTTGCTGCTGTTTCTTACATTTCATTTACGAGTGCTCGGATTTCTTTTTGGTTTGAGCTTTGTGTCACACAGCCAGGACGACGACGATGTTGATGATGATGACGTTTGCATGGCATGCCACAAGGATTTTGCCAATCAATCATTTTGATTTTATGTTTGAATGCGAGAAAATAGAAAAAAAGAGGAAGAAAAGTGAAGTAAGTGAAAATTAGGCAACTGGGAATTTGTGTGTGATTTTTAAGCTAAATTACCCAATCGACGACTATAATTACTGCCGAGCGACTCGAGTAGGCACCGTTTTGTGTAGCTACGAGGTAGTGATGCGCTGAAGCGAGAGAGCGGATGCGAGGAACCGGGATTCTTATTAAATCACGTAAAATTAGGCTCAAAGTAGGAATGGAAAGGAGCTGAAGGTTCCTTAAGAAATAATTTAAATGAACAAGAAAGCTTACCAAAAACCGGTTCTCGGTCGGGAAATCGTCTACTAAAAACCGGGGTTTTCAATGACTCGATACACGATGAGACTAAAAAGACGAAGAGAAGGTATTAAAAGGTCTAGCTGAGGAGAGTAAGCACCATCTCTTCAGTACTAAGTTCCAAAGGAGTGAAAAGCAGAGTACGAATGAGTGTGAAAGAATGGAGTATGGATGAGTTCAAAATAGCCTAAAACTATCCTCAAAGGAAAAAGAGAACGGTGCCAAATATGTGCAGGAGCTTAGGTCAGATTCTTTTTACTGGACTCCCTTACAAACTCCAGCTGCTTAATCTGAAAGGAAAGGAAAAACGTATCTGAAGGAGCCGAGTCTCAATGAGACCGAAAATTCTTAACACGTTTGATTTGGAATTAGGGCTTTGGGAACCGAAACTCAATGGACAGAAAAAGGCTCTGAACTATTTTATGGGATTGGTGGATGGTTCCAAAATATATGGAGGATTGTGGAACTGGATGGTATGATTTTCTAATGAAACACTAGAACCTTGTGGTAAAGGAATCATTTAGTGGAACATTGGCAAAAAGGAGCCTAAGAGCTTATTAAATGGGACAAGCATAAGGTTCCAAAAGATCCTGTCCCGATTTTTCAAGAATCAAGGAATGATCAAAAGAGACTGCGAAAGGGTCTTAAACCAACAAAAAAATAAATTAGAAAATTGAAAAAAAATTTCAGCGAACTGAAAAACTATACATACCAAAAATCCGGTATTCCCACAAGAGCCTCTCTACTATAGTAACTGAATGACTCGGTTTTTTCCCGACCAAAAGCTGTTCTTTCGATGTCACCCTGTCTTACACGGCTTTGATGACGTCTCTTTGTGTGGTCTAGCTAATACGAGTACCTACCAGCACCGAAGTCATTTCCAACAAGCTTTTCTCCTCATAAATCAACTCACAAAACCCGATTACCCGAATATCCGCAAACGCACACCACTACCACAAAGTAGTAAGGGGAAGAAAACTAGTTTGATCTGAAAATGCCTTGTTGACAGTGCTACTTACCAGTGTAAAAGAGGAAGGGTTTGTGTATGTGTGTGTGTGTGGTTTACAGTGTGAAAGGACGATAAAAAAGTCATTGAGTATGACACGTCAATCGCCAGTCAGCCGTACTTACCACTCAGCAACGAGTTTGAGCCTTTGCTTTCATACGATGTAGCGGCAAAAAAAAAAATTATTAATAAAACATAATATTTCCTACTTAATGCGCACAAGCTCGAGGAGTACAGTGGTAGCGGCCAAAATAGAACAGGATTGACGTTTTTATATGAAAAATCCGAAGTCTCAAAACAGAGAGGTTTTTTTATTTTTTTATGGACCAAGGAAACAGTTTTGATTGGACGCCTCGTTGAGAGCGCGGATGAGTATTTTATTGTGGTGACGGAGAGGCAAGAATTTCGAAAGAGAGTACATTACAGAGAATTCCGTAAATTACCCCAAGGACGCCTAAAAGTATGCCACGTTTTTTAGGTACTAACAGTATTTGCGTCAGAACCAACAGATTTCCTTCTTTTATACGCCTACTTTTAGGCGCAAATGCTTTTCTCTTACGTTGGCTCTCTCTAACAAAGTGCTCACATGTTTTTACCCAACACTGCACTTTCAATGCCTTCAGCCTTTCATGTTTCCTTATTAGAATATCAAACTTCATTTGCTACTTCCACGATCACCCCTCATATGCGTTGTAATCAACTTGCCACATCGTGAAGTCGGCTCAAGCAAAAAACATTCATTTATGATTCACAGCTCCTCAGTTGAAAGGTAATAATTTCGTCGCTGTTGCATGCCACAACGCAATGCAAAACAAACAAATACCATATATCTTCATTACACAACATATATTTTAAGCGACATATGTACATACAAACATACACACTTATGTTTCTAGTACTTAAGCTAGCTGCCGTCTTACCCCTTTTCTTTGCTTTAACCAAATTTCAATGCTTTCCAACTGCGTATATGTGACGGAGTTATGTCTTAATTGACAACACGTTGAGTAGTGCGCACAGCATGGTGAATGGTTGTAATGTTGCAAGTTGCTGGAATTAGTCTGCAGATAGAAGCTGGAGGTGAAGAAGCAGAGTGAAAAAAATATACATACACACCTTAAAATTTACTAAGGAAATGAGTTGGTCCCATTTTCAAAAAATATTAAATTTATATATTTTATATCATGTGATATTACATCGCGTGATATCACATCGTACTGTATGTATCACGTGATATAATTTAACACTAATGCTTTTGTAATAAAAAAAATAAAATTGTATATTTTATATCATGTGATATTACAACGCGTGATATCACATCGTACTGTATGTATCACGTGATATAATTTAACACTAATGCTTTTGTAATAAAAAAAATAAAATTATATATTTTATATCATGTGATATTACATCGCGTGATATCACGTCGTATACATCACATGATATAATTTAACACTATCGTTTTTGTATTTGCGCAATTTATTAGCACAATTTAAGTTCATATATAACTCAATATAAATTAAGTCCTTTGGAAAGTCATGTGATCAATTCCAATATCATATCATATTAAAGCAGCCATCATTGTAACAACACATCGCTGTTAAATATCATATTTGAATGTAAGTTAGTATGTGCCATAAACTGACAATAAGTACCTACATTGTTTGCCCATCAAATCATTTCTACTATCATTTTGTCATATTAGTCACATCATGTCCACATCACATCACACTTACACTGCAAACATCACATCATTGCAATGGCTCAATCTAAATTCATCTATCAATCGAAACATATAGCTCGTTATCAATTTATATCATGTAGATAAATCAGATTTAAGTTCTGCCTCAACATTCGTATCACATCACATGAGCATAAGTGCGCTAAATATTTAAATAATATCACTCGAATATACATATTTACCGGATGATATCGCATCAGTATCGCACGATTAATCGCATATGAGCTAGCTTTTCCCAAAACAATGGACTGGATATTGAATGCATTATGTCAAAATCAAGTGTAGATCAGATCATGCTAGTGATCAACTTATTTGTCACATCACATATACTAGATATGATTTAAATATCATATCACATACACTTTTTTCCTTTCTCATTGTTAACTATTTTAATTAAGTTAAATAAGTATCTGCATGAAATGATATGATACGTTTGCATCGCTTATGCACCCAAATCACATCACATCACATGACAGAAATGTGATTGATATCGCATCACATCATTACATGGCATTTTTGCGTACAGTTCATGCAGCTCGTTGTTAAATTCTGCGATACTCAACTTTGGCATTGCGGCTGAGAACATAAATCTTGAAGCGAGCTTCTCTTTTGGGCTGTCAAGAGACACTTCCTTTCGTGGCGCCAACCCTGCTTTGAGAGCGACGGAGACTCGGTGTGTCTCAATTCGTTTAATGCAAGCCTTCTTGGGAGCATCAGTAAGATCTGATTTTGCATTTGCATTCCCTTTTCAGCTGCGTCCAAGTCGATAACTCAACGGCTAGAAGTGCTGATGATGATGTCACGTCAACGAATGTTGGGTGGGTGAACTTTAATGATGCAGTTGCGGCATTGACGAACGTATAGGCTCGCCGTTTCAATTAAGTTTGTTGCAGTTGAGCAATGATTGCACAGCACACCAAACTTGGCGCAACAATCAATCCAGTACATTACCTTTCTTACATCACCTCCATACTCCGCACTCTACCTTCTTCTTTGAGCTACAAAGCTTTTCACCAAAAATTGCTCTCACCCTCGCACGGTCATCCTTCAGCCTTACACATTCACATTCCAGCTCCTTCATTGGCCATTCGCACATCGTTCAACCAACCGTCAGCCAACGTCATGTCATCTCTACATCCCAGCAACTCTTTGACCCCGACTAACGTGCTGACTCTTAGTCTTGTTTTACCTTTTTTTTTTGTTGTTGTCTGCGTTTGAGCGCGTTTGCTTTACCTTACTTCCTTCATTCCTACTGCACGTCACTACCTCGTCTCACACAACTCACACTTCTGCTCATTGCACTTCAACGCTGGTCGGTCGGTCGTTATGACGCCATTTTGTCTGGTTTTGAATGTTTCTTCGAGTTTTGCTGTGCTAAGGACTGGATGCCTGCTGTTTCTATCCAATTAAAATCGGAAAATTAAATGTCAGCAGAATGTCGAAAGAAACAGTTACAAGCTCTAACGACTTCGGAGTGTGTATGGATGGATGGTTTTTGTTGTTGTAAATGGTAGTTGTTTTTGGCATGCGGTGTTTTTTATTTGTTTGCTTTGTGGTCGATTGTTGTTGTTGTAATAGTAAGAAGAAGAAGAAAAAAGTAGCCACACGCAGTCAAATCAATTTCGTTAGTTAAATGGCAGTTTTCCCTAAAAGGCGCCTGATTTAATGTAGCTAAATACTCGGAAGCTGAGCTTTGAGGGTCTCGATCTAATTTCTTGGGCTGTGAACTGCTTCTAAAAAGCTCCTCAACGAGTTTGGAAACTTTAATGTGACTTTAGTGTTGATATTATGAGCTTTGTTGAGGTTCATCTAAACAATGGTCCTGTTCGGTGTGCCTGAATTCTTTTATCGCGCGCCTTTTTAAGGGATTTGGAGCATCGTGGATATCCGGTCCACTAAGGTATTGCGGACAGTTTGTCTACCATGGCCTACAGACTTTGGTCGTATAAAGGAGCCTAATTGGGAGTCATGAACGACGGACGGCTTAAGACCGAAGTAGTTACTTTGAACTCTGGAAAGGTTTATAGCTCGGTTGATTGTCAAGAAATCCCTCCCCCCCACTACAATAACGCAAAATCTTTGCACACTTCTCAAGATAAATTGAAGGTACCTATTGGACTATTGTGCCCCAACTGCCACCTTCCGGGGTCGTAGGCGCGCTGACTACGTAGAATGAAATTTCAGGGAAAGTCCTGCTTGCCGGAACCTCTCGCGAGACAAAAGTCACACTAGCCCAATTTTCACTTGGATACTATAAAAAATTAGAATCTGACCTATTTAAACTGAACTTCGAAAGACTGTGCTGTGTCTCCTCAAAACAACAACCATCTGTTCGCCTGCCCGACGGAGTAGAGATTTCTAACAACTATTTCCCGAGGTTCCTGCGGCCTGCCTTAGAAGATGTGTATGACAATAACTGGTAAGGCGTATGACGATAAGGTGGGTCGGGCCATTGTTACAACAACAACAAGAAGAAGAACAACAACAATAGCAACTTCTTCTATGGAATCTTCAAGACTCTCCACCATTTTCAAAATTTCTAAAATCGAACTGCGTCAGCACAATTTTCCGGCATCCCTCGTCTGTTGCGGTTTTGGATTTAAAAAAATTGTTCCTTCATTATGCCATCTTCAGTGTCAATTTTCCATGTTCTCGCTTTTTCACTAAACATTTAATTTTCAATTCTCCGTCACTTAATTGAGTAATCCCCCCACCGTCGTGTCATTTCTAAAACCCTTCAAACTCTATTTAGAGGTTATAACCTCACACTCCCGGATCAACCATAGTTTTTGTATTGAATTGTGGGCAATTAAATCACTGAATAGCGACGCTCAAAAGCCCAAACGAAAATGCCAAAAATTGTAGTTTTACGATTTGCTGGATCCATTCTTTTCTTTGGCTATCTTTCGGCTGAAGTGGCGAATGAATTGGAGCGCGCATAGAACTCTGTTTGCCTTTTGTAACCGGTAAACAAAGTTTAGAAACTCCGAAAAGCAAATATTTACCAATTCTGTGGTTAGAGAGCTTTTACAAATCAAACCAACAACAAATGCAACAAATGTGTGGAGCGGTAGTAAGGGCGTATGAGTATGCGAGTGTGATAGTTTGACTTTACTTTGTTAATTGAAAAAATCTTTATGGGATCCTCTACCGCTCTAACGGTACATACAATGCGCGTCACACACAAAAGGCCTTGGCGTTGCTCACTTTATGCTACAACAACTTGCCAACCGTTGGTAGTTGGTGTGTGTGCACAATCAAAAAGCGGCACCACTTCCAGTGCGCTCCACAATCAAAGCAGTCAAACCTATCAGCCATCATCATCCAGTCAGTCAGTCGGCGTGTTGTAACAAAAACTTCTCTGAGCAATTCAATAAAAATTTTACGAAAAAATCTACAAAAAAAAATTAGCAAATTCCTTTCATCAACACCGAGTCGCGCTGCACCGCACCACACTGCACGCCAACTGAAACGCTATTCAAATTCGAATACAAATACAAAATGTAAACTCAATCACGTCGTTAGTCAAAACTAAGCGCTCCATCACCAAGACCACCTCATCCACCACTACCACCATCACATCCATCAGCTGAAACACGGCGCACTGCACATCGCGCTTGAAGTTCGTACTCCAGCAGGGGTGACAGCAGCTTGGACACAAAAGCTATTGGACCACCATCGGTCATTTGCCACACTAATTGGGCGCTAAGCGTGACGTTACAAACTATAGAAGCGCGGGTCGTCTGCTTTACACAATCTTGGCCTTTTTTTCTTTTTGGTTTCATTGTGTAACTCAATTGCAGCCATTTTGTTGTAGAGTTTGCAGCGTAACGAAAGCTTGCCCCACCTGGTTTGGAGCAATTTGCAAGCCCATAATGAGACAAGAGGGGAAAAAAAGAAGCGAAAATGTCGAAGAGTCCTAATCGGATAGCAGATTGCTGGTTAAGGTAAGGGTCCAGCAAGTCTCGGAAGTAGTGTCGACGATTTTTCAAATCTTTCATGACTCTTATTCGAATCCTTTTCTTTGAGTTAATGCATAGGAGAAGAACAGGAGCACGGAGTTCGCATCAGAAAGGTTCGATAGAGTGAAAGAAATCGCTTCTGCGGCAATCGCCAGGTAGCGCTTGCAGCGGAGCATACTGGATCAGTCCTACTAATCGAAACCTGCTGAGCTTCGAAAGACAGTAACAGATGATTATCGATACCCCAAAAGGGACTCCGAACGAAAAATATGTGATCCTTCTTTGAGACTATCCTCATCTAACGAGCAAGTCCCCCTAAACTTCTAAGTGGACGATATTCGGCCCATAAATGTTCTAACAAGTTCAATTTGCCACACCTTTTATCTAAACATACGCCATACAAGAGTTCATTGGGACATATTGTGGATTGAGTTGTCGATGTAACTAACTAAGTTTAGGTAAATTTTAACAGCCATCACTTTGTTTGACGTGCTTTGATAACCGAAATAAAGCCAAAGCAAAGCCAATTCAAATGAAAAAAAAAAATTTATTTCTATGCCTTCAAATACAAACCGGTCCCGGAGCGTTAGGGAATCGAAGCAGAGCACACATGACATCCAACTCATGAACTTGTAGGTATGTATGTATGAAAGTGTGTGTGTGTGTGTGTTCAGTGGCACCATCCAACGGTCTCATAAGTGCAACATAATGGATAATGGGCAAACAAAGCGTCAACCTGGGATTGCAAAGTGAACTAGTTTGAAGGGATTGAGTCACAGGAGATTCCACTAAAATAGCGCAGTGAGGTTCAGTTAAAGTGTGGCAACTCATACTACAAACAGTAGTCTTATGCAAAACACTCAGCCCTCAACGACAAGAGCTTTTGCATCCAACGAATTTGGCTTTGATTGGCTGTGCTGCACTTGTGTGGTGCTCAAAAGTGCTTATGAAGGTGAATCAGATTTTGACAACCAAATACCAAAAGTCTGCGAAAGCTCTCCCTGAAAGCTGTTTTTGAGAATTGGCTCTATACAAATTTTTGAGTATGGGAGGAAAGCTTAACATTGGACTAGATCAAGACAAAGAGCTTTTTCGTAGTAATAGGTAAAGCTTTTTCATAGTAATAAAGCTTAATAAGCCAAGCTTTTAATGATTTTGAGTACTACAGATAAATATCAACACAAAACAAATTTCTTGAAAGCTTTAGATAGATCGAAAAAGCTGATAATGCAAAGTGGAAAGCTTTCAGAGCTTTTTAAATATTTTATCACTTCTAGAGATCGATTTTGAAGATAAGAGAAATTTGTGTCTTAAAATTTTAATGAACACTCTCAATCAAATCAAATTTTCGATTCTTAAAAAAATATTTAAAAGCTACCAGAGCTAATGCTGTCCTCATTGAATTAAATCAAAAGCTTGAATTCGGGGAGGTGCATATTATAGAGGGAGGAGCTTTTATGAGAGAAAAACTGAATACCAAACAGCTTTTAAAAGCTTTTTGCAAGTATCTTTTTCGTGTATCATATTGTTTTCCAAGCTTAGAGAAATTATTTGTGATCAAAAATGTACAAGAGCTCCTTTTGCTAGATATCGAACCAGAAATCGTAGATTGCGATCAAAGCTTTTGTTCTAAAAGAAACAGATACTGATGGTGAAGGAGCTTTTTACTTATAGCAACTTTTGTCGCCGTATTTGAGAAGCAAGAAAATATTACTTATCTTGGGAGCTTTTATAAAAAAAATGCCACAACTAAAAACCAATGCCTTTGACTAACCTGAAGCTTTATAAATATATTAAAGCTTAGAGAGCTTTTGGTAAAAAAAAAAAAAATATTCTGCAATCCGAACAATAACGTCAAGCTTTTTCCATATTACTAATGGACTGAAAACTTCTTACTCGGTAAATTGTCATTGCATGGATCAAAGTTGTAATACTTCGAAAGCCTTTCACAATAATAAAAAAAAGCTTCCCCCTCAGCAGCTAGACACCTATGTATGCTAAAATTGTGCTTTTTCTCAAGCATTCGCAGACATTCTTTAATATTAGTTTGTAGGTACAAATAATGAATAAAATATGAACCAGTTAAGTGAACTGAGAAATTCGTGTCTGATTATGGTTAGCTGCGGAGGGACGAAGACGAAACTAGCAAGATTTACAAACACGCTGAGGAAATTTCACATTTGTAGTAACGATGATATACAACTTTCGTCAAGCAACAACAGTGGCGATAACACTGTGTAACATGTTTAAACATTTTCAAAGTGACAAACTGAATCCGGTACATTTCGGACTAATTTCGTGGACTCTGGAACCAGAAGTGAGTAATTGACAAATGGACTAAGGCTGTGGATATCGAAAACAGACTCGACCTCAAAATAAATAAGATTATTAGAAGCTTACTACCTTGGTCCGACCTAGCATCGCTATGACTCCAGCTCCAGAAACCGTGATGCACAGTGTTCCATGTACGTCTTGCGACAGGTACAAGAGACTCACCTACTCGCACCACACCCAAGCTACCATATTGAATAACCGATGTCAATCAAAATTCTGTTATATGCCGCAAGAATTCCAATATAAATAGCAATATGTAATCACATATGTATGCGCGTGTGTGTGTGAGTGAGTTTGTACTCATAATTGTATACGTGTGAGTGACGCTCGCCTTGAAGGTGTGAAAGGCTTCGTGTGGGTGTACGTGCCTTCACCTCATGCGTGTGTGTGAAAAGCATGAAAAATTGAAGCGTACTTGCCTTGAATGGAATTCAGCCAACAAGAACTCAGAACAACCGACCAAAAAAAAACAAAATACAAAAATCTCATTCCGAGCTCTATACACCAAGCAAGTGGCTGTGTAGGGGCAGCAGCGCGGTAGGAGCAAATATCCTTCTGCGAGCATGCAACGAATCAACAAACTCAGGAATAAAAGGATTTTCTTCTGCAATATTAAATTGCCAAAAAATCAATTAGGAACATGTCAAGCGCGTTTCGTCCCACGTTCGTTTACTCTTGGTTGGCAATTGCTTCATGCCCGGTCCTCGTCTTGTTTCTGCTGCTCCTTCAACGTGCGTTTATTTGTTCATTCGCTGGTTGTTTAACTTCACTTTGTTGGCGACGTAAAGACGCATGCAAGCGGAGTCCTGTTTTTTTTTTGGTGCTGCGAAATTGTGTCGCAACTTTGGGTTGATGGTCGGAGGCAACTAAAAGAGGACGCGTGTTTGCGCTTATGGAGGAGCTGGTCTTTTGGGGGAGGTTCTTTTGCTGTGAACGCTGCCTGACGCAAAAATTCAATTTTGTCGTCGTCGTCGTCTTAGTTGACGCCAAATAAGCAACAGCCAGCAGCGTTTGGCGCTGAGTAATAACAAAAGAAAAGAAAGGAATTTGATGAATGCTAGCACAAAAGAACGGTATGAGGACCGTAGATGGCAGTCGATGAATTAAAATTTAATGTAATTCGACCGAGAAAAGCTAATTTGTATTCAAAATTTATTTAAGTCTGTACTCTGCTTAGAGGGCAAGTGGAATTCGAAGTAAAATAAAATAAAATAAAATAAAATAAAATAAAATAAAATAAAATAAAATAAAATAAAATAAAATAAAATAAAATAAAATAAAATAAAATAAAATAAAATAAAATAAAAAAAAATAAAATAAAATAAAATAAAATAAAAAAAAATAAAGTAAAATAAAATAAAATAAAATAAAATAAAATAAAATAAAATAAAATAAAATAAAATAAAATAAAATAAAATAAAATAAATTAAAATAAAATAAAATAAAATAAAATAAAATAAAATAAAATAAAATAAAATAAAATAAAATAAAATAAAATAAAATAAAATAAAATAAAATAAAATAAAATAAAATAAAATGAAATAAAATAAAATAAAATAAAATAAAATAAAATAAAATAAAATAAAATAAAATAAAATAAAATAAAATAAAATAAAATAAAATAAAATAAAATAAAATAAAATAAAATAAAATAAAATAAAATAAAATAAAATAAAATAAAATAAAATAAAATAAAATAAAATAAAATAAAATAAAATAAATTAAAATTAAATAAAATAAAATAAAATAAAATAAAATAAAATAAAATAAATTAAAATTAAATAAAATAAACGTACCCTAATGTAAAAACCTCCATATTAAATTTCCTATGTATAGTTAAGCACATAGGAGCGGTGCAGCTTTGCCAAATCTATAAATTATTTAGGCAATTTGTGTTCAGCGTAACTGCAGCGACCAAGCACCCAACACGCGAGATATGCAGCACCATCACGAACGTCTCTCAGCTGCCTGCAGCCAACGGGCTAAGCAAACAAATTTCCAAGTAAAAGACGAAATTGCGCGTGTGATTTTATGATTTTCTTCATTTTGGGGAATTTATGCCAAAGCTCAAACTTAGCCACGTCTCAGCGACAGGCAGCCATTTTAGCTAGCAAGCGGACAAACAACTTTGCAACAAATTGACGGGTGAACTGTCGTCCTTTTCGTTCTTTTAGAATAAATTTTTTTTTTGTTGCGGCCACTCGATTTCTTTATTTATTTGTTTACTTTGCTACTGGTCGCCTGTTGGCAATTTAAACGCGCTCGCTCCCACCTCTACAGCCCTGTTGGCCAACTCGTGTGTTTGTTTGTTTTGTTTTGTTTTGTTTATTTGTTTGTTTATACATTCACTTGCATTTTTGTACAAGTGTTGTTGTTGTATCAAAAATCGAGTACGCCCACACGCCCTCTTGATCCCTTGTTTGTTTATTTACCTACAAACGCTTGTGTTGTTGTTTACCTTCGGTCAAGCCAATTAAGTTTTTGCGGCTTCAGGCCATCCTCGAATATGAGCGCCACAATACAATCCAGGCTGCTTATCAAAAAATAATCTATTTTCCTTGCCATACGCAATATTAATTTTTAATGTGAAAATTATTAATAACGACAAAATATGCAAAATCGTTCAAGGCGCATTAGGGTGGTGCGTGTTTTTCGATATTTTTTATTTTTTTTTGTTATTTTTTATTTCTTTTGGGGATGCCAAAAAAGTCTTAGATAATATAAATATTTCATCCCGTTTTTCAGTAAAAATTTATATGGGATTTAGTTCAGGGAGAACTGATCCATTGCTTCCGAATTTGCGATTCCTTTTCTCTAATTTACTTCAAAATTATGAAATTCTGAGTGAAGTTTTGAAAACTTTTGAAAACTATCTAATCTCAGCAGAGAATTGAAGAACTTTAAACCACATCTAACTGCATAAAATCTCTAGAACTACCGCCACCCTAATAAGTCTATATGCAGCGTTGCATTTATTTATTTTTTATGCATTTTTAAGCACTTTTCATTTCTCTTATTTTGTTTTTGATATTGCTTGCATTCGAGGAAAGTAAATATTTGTAGAGCTTAATAATAGATTAAATTTGTTGTGACGGAATTAATTTTGTTTTTGTTGATTGTGATAAAAAAGGTTTTTTTGGGGTTTTTTAAAAGTGTTTACGGTTCTTTATATAGTCAAAGCAAACTATGAGCCCATTATGATACTTCAAATACATCCAATCTTGTCTAACAAAGCTTTTTTGTTGGGCTCTGACCTAAGATTGTTTGAACAGTTGTTCCAAGTTTTCCACACCCCATAGGCGCATTCCAGAGCTCTCTAATATTTTCAAAAAATTTGGTTCCTTATCTCCCAGCTGTTGCAGTCAATAAACAAGACCATGACATCTTTGACATTATTTTAGATAGTTTCGAAGTAGGACTATTTCATTCGCTCCACCTTCATCCAAACCATCAATTAACCTACTTGGATACTCTTATTGATTTAAGCTAAGCTCAACATTGAATATGCTAATAAATCATGCGACAGTGACATCTTCTTTTTTCTTGAGTTCAAAAATGTTCCGTTGAGCTTCGTTGCATGAATGGCCAGCCAGCCGTCTGTATGATATTCAAGAAACGCGCAAAAGATGACAAATGTAAGGAAGAAGGAGGCGTTGCTCTACCACTCAGCAATTGACCATTGAATGTAGATGCGAGTTGCTTTCTTTTGTTTATCCCACATGATCGATGTGACTAGACGAACGCTGAACGATGTGCCAAGTAAGAGTTCGAGGACAATGATGTTAATGGAGGAGTTGATTATGTTTTTTTTTTTTGTTTTTTTTTTTTTCAGTGGAAAATCTTCGTTGACAATGAAGCAGCAGCCAAACGCTTACTGCTTGAAAGACCCAAAAAATATGCTACTTTTCTTTTGGATTTCACGCTAGCGGCTGAATACAGTCAAATGCTTATGTAGTTAATGTTATGCTTTTAAAAATGTTATGCAACACGCGTGCCGTATCAGATTAGTTGTTGTTGGGGATTCATTTTTTTTTAATATTTGGCTGCGTGCGACTGAAGCAGCTGCACTCAGAGTTTTCTTAATTCTTTTTTGTATACCACACACGCATGGAAAATACCTTTAATGAAAATTATGTTATGTTTTGTTATGCTATGTTAGGTCTCTTATGCCCTGTTACGCTATTCACACGCGTAGGAAAATAACTTCATAAAAATTACTTTAAGTTTTTTATGCCGTGTTATGTTATGTTATTTTATGTTATGTTATGTTATGTTATGTTATGTTATGTTATGTTATGTTATGTTATGTTATGTTATGTTATGTTATGTTATGTTATGTTATGTTATGTTATGTTATGTTATGTTATGTTATGTTATGTTATGTTATGTTATGTTATGTTATGTTATATGTTATGATATGTTATGTTATGTTATGTTATGTTATGTTATGTTATGTTATGTTATGTTATGTTATGTTATTTTATGTTATGTTATGTTATGTTATGTTATGTTATGTTATGTTATGTTATGTTATGTTATGTTATGTTATGTGAATCAAATTATGTTGGGCTTCTAGACGCTAGGAAACATTTTCTTGTAACCGAAGTCAATCTTGCCTTACACATTGTTTTTGAAAAAATGTCCAATAACATTTCGGACATAGCTAGCACACACCTGAAAACCATTTTATAAGCGAATCATAAATTTGGTTAAAAAAAAAATAACAAATCCAATACATTTCCACGAATGCCACCAGCTCGATCATGCCACCAACTGCAGCACAACAACCCAACAAAAACAGTTACAATAATAACAACAAACAGCCAGCCGGTGTTTGAAAAACTCATAACTCATTACCAAAAGAATGGCGAAAAACAAAACCATCATCAAAAAAAAAAAAAAAAAACGACATTACCAACTACAACAACAACACATCATTTCTAAATAAAACAAAAGCAAGTTAGAATGACGCGCAAACTCCAAATCGTTCAGCAATGGCCAGGTGTTTCTAACATTTCAGCAAACACACATCCTTCTCAGCAATTTAACAATTTCATCTCTTGACAGTTATCATCCTTTTTTTTCCATTTCTATGATCCTTCTTCCATTTCGGCTCGTAAGCGCGCTCATCCTGCTTTGTAGGTGATTTTAGGGGGGGATTAGCTCGAACTGAAAATTGTGTTTCCGCCGACAGCTACCTGCATGCATAGAAAAAAAAGCAACAACAACAACAACACCATATCTCATTTCGTAGGTGTATCTATGTAGGCGGATCAATTGCTGCTAAGTACACTACTCCGCAACCCCGCTGTGCTGCTGTAATTTGGCTTTCCTTTCCCAATTTTTCACTTCACTGCAAAGATTTTCAAGATAGCAAGCAAGCAACAACAACAAAATACCTGGCGCACTAAATTTAAAAATTGAAAATGTGTGTTTTTGTGTGAATTTTATGCTTCTCGGTAATTATGTATTTAGGTGAGTGCTATGCTGCAGCCTGGCTGTCTGATTTTGTCCTGCCCGATTGTCTGCCCGCTGCTGGCTGCTGAAATGTCCATCCGTAGCCGGTTTGTCTAACTATCGGTATGCGCATCAGTGCACAGTGGGATGAAGTGGAAGAAATTGCGGTTTTAAAAATTTCTTTTTATTGCTTGTCTTTGGCGATCCTGCTTGGGGTCTATGAATTCTGACCTCTACTGCCTTTAGAGCCATTATTCTCAAAGTGAGAGAACCCTGACTTAATCTTCGTACAGCTTCACTTTGGGATTTTATGTGGCCATAGCACTTCGGGCAATAAATAGCTAAATCAGAGGCGTATCCACGTGGTCGGTTTTCGGGCCAACCACCGTCCCCGCTTCGGGCTCCTAAAATTCATAATTGGATAAGAGATGTCCTCGAAATTTCATTACACAAAATTTGGACCTCCCATCTCAAAATCATCGATCCGTCACTGGGCTAAATAAAGCTTCTGAATATAGATTTTAAAGATCTCCACTTTATGCAGTTTAAGTCTAACTGAAGGCCATTTTAATTTGTCAAACAAAAAAATGGCGTTCATCGTAAGTCGACTCAGCACCATCTCTTCCTTATCTCATACTTACAAACATCGGATCAAAGTTATAATATCATTTCTTGAAAATTCTCACAACTCTCACCCACTGTGCGCTGGACCATTGGTTTCGCATTTTGTGCCTAATTCCCCTGCGGTGTTTGCTATGAGCTCCGCATGCAGATCTGTTCTATTGTTATCTTGCCAAGCTTCTTCTTTGTTATTGCTAATTTATTTTATTTTTATCTTTTTGTTTTTTTTTTTTTTGCTTAAAATATTTTATTTCATTTACAAATACACAAACATGCAGGCCGTGCAGTCAGCTCACATTCGCAATGGGCAAGTAACAACTTGTTTTGCCAGGTGGTCCCAACAAACTACCAGCCAGTTAATCGGCTAGTTCAACATGAAAATCGAAATATGCACCAATTGTTATGGAATTTATTTATGGCAAAAATACCCTCACACACATACAAACACACCTCAGCCGATCAGCCATACCGCCATGGGGTTGGTTTTCTTGATCTGCTACAGTTTGCATACAACAATTTCGGCTTAAGGATATTTAATCACCATGCCGCATATTTTGTGCTCAACAAGGACCTCGTGCAGGATTGGCAAATACGCAAAAACTACAAGTTTGCTCTGAATTTAATCACCCCTATGGGTGTGTGTGTGTGTGTGTTCAATGGAGAAATGTGTCTACAAGTCGTCGCTCTACCTGCCTTCACGATCTCACTTGCAACATTTGCGCTGAATAATACGCTACTCAAAGAGATCTTTGGATAATTTTGGCTTCTTTTATTACGCAGTTTATTATTTCGTTGCTAAAATCTTGGCTTCCTTTGTTCTTTAGCGCCTGCGCATATTGTTCCATCTGCTGGTGATTTATTCTGTCGTTTTTTTTCCTTTTTTTGTTGGTGGTTTCAAATCTGCGTGGCGCTTCAAATACTAGAAAGGGTGACATTCTCCATGCAGTGAAGGTAAGTGAAATCTACTCCAGCAGATGTTAGCTTTTGTTAGCTTCGCAGTGGGGTCGAGTAAAAATTTAATGTTCCATTAGCGAGTTCTTTTTGTGGGGCAGGTAGTTGTTTGAAAACGATATCCAATATTTTTTCGATAATTGAGAAAGGTCTACACTTTCAAAGTGATTTCCAACAAGTTTCTCTGCTTGAAGTTGTATATATTTTTCCACAGTTTTATTGCAGTTTGGAAACCATTGGAGTACATTTGAAAACCATTGGAGTACACTTGAAAGCGCGACTTGGCAGCACTTGTATTTTATGCCAAATCTGACAGCATCAATCATCAAAACACGTGGTTGAACGAAAAGTTGCTGAGATATCAAAAAAAGGAAAGAAATAAAAAGATATATATTTGTGTGACATAATTCAGTATTTATAATATTATATTATATTGCGCAGTGTGTTTTAATAATTAGCAGAATGCTCAACAAAAAAAGGAAAATATAATTTCAACTGCAAAATATTGATGGAGTTCAAGTCGGATTTAAATACTTTTTGAAGTAGAGAAATAAAAAACTTTTCATAAAAAAATATTGATGGAGTTCGGATTTAAATAATTTTTGAAGTGGTGAAATAAGAAAATGTTCATATCAAAATAATGATGGAGTTCAAGTCGGATTTAAATACTTTTTGAAGTAGAGAAATAAGAAAATTTTCATATCAAAATATTGAAGGAGGTCGTGTTGGATTTAAATACTTTTTAAAGTGGAGAAATAAGAAAATTTTCATATCAAAATATTGAAGGAGTTAAAGTTGGATTTAAATAATTTTTAAAGTGGAGAAATAAGAAAATTTTCATATCAAAATATTGAAGGAGGTCATGTTGGATTTAAATACTTTTTAAAGTGGAGAAATAAATATCAAAACATTGTTGTTGATCATAAAAATGATTTAAATTTATTTCCAACAAATAAACTCATTGGTAATTTAGAAAAATGGCTCCTAGTAAATGTGTAAGCAAAGTCATTCTCATGTTCATAATTTAAACTGACAAAGAGAATGCTTTGACTCTCTCACGTCAACTAAGAAATGGCTGTGAACAATTATTCAAGCCTTGGTACAAGAACATTCTTGTAATAAATTTGAATTGTCTCACATTTTATGCGACAACATAACTTACGATTATCCTTTCTTCTCTTCAAAATGAATAAATTTATAAAAATTAATACTAGTTTGTCAACCATTGATCGTTAGTTTACGATCATTAGCCAGGTGATCTGTAAGAGCTCGTCACAACAAAGTCTTTAAGTTATGCAGCGAAGGTTGTAAAGCGACATTTTCTAACGCCTTCGTTAGTTTGAGGATAATAAAATTTTGCTAGGACTTGTGTAATAAAATCTCGGAACACGTTTACTTACAAGGAACTTAGCTCAGAGAAATACATTAAAAATGTGTAACGAGGTTGAGAGTTTCACACCTTTTACATTTTTATTACCCAGAGCATATAAAAAGTGTGCATGATCATAAAAGTCCTTAAAGGATATGCGAATTGATGGCAGCAAACAAAAAAAATTTAAATGTTCTAATAAAATTAATAGAAATGGGTGATCCTTTCACTCGCCAATAAAACGTCACACGCAGCATTTTACAACTTTTTGAAGGACCATTGCTTAGAGACAAATAATTACAAGAATCCTTTATAGATTTTATAGTCTTTTTTCTCACAGAAAAATGAATGCATCCTTTTCTAATTCACCAATTTTTACGAGCGTCGCATTTTTTTATAGATAAGTATGTAGTTTGATGTGTAAGCATGACGCTTAACCTTTGACCTTTAACAATTTTTTCGATGTTTGTATTTTTCTCTGTTGATTTTGACAAGATCGGTTAATGCTTCCTTGGACTTTCGTATTTAATTTTTGACACATAAATACTTCATAGATTCAGAATATCGGTGCCAGATCTTCCAGCGCTATACGAGTGTAACAACAACAACGTATAGTGCAGCGAGGTGAACCTAAAAACTCAATTAGCTGGGTCGTGCCATTCGAATGTTCAAGAAGCTCCCGAGGAGAAGTTTTTTCAAGCGAAACCCGAACTCGGTTATGTCCGCTTTAAGGGCTTAGAACATGCCCGAGATGGATAAACCTATCGTAAGACTTGACTGAAAACCACAACGAATCCGGTTTCGTGGTCACATATATCACATCCAAGGCACTCGGGCTAGTACCAGAAGCTGCTGGTTTAGGAGCGACCGAATTCATAGCTGGAAAAGAGGGATTCCAATATCAGTAGATCACATCGCAATCCAAGAGCTGATGCAACGGTTGCACAGGACGAAGCACGGTTACTACAACAACAACCCAAATCGGAAGCAGAGAAAGGGAAAAAGTCGACTGAGTTGGAAAGCACAGATATAGCCTAACTCGGCCTACTTGAAAGAGAGGACCAATCATGCTTCTCTAACTTCAATGGAGGGTAGCCTTCCTAAGCTAAACTAACCCAAGACATTCCCATCACAATTTTGGTAGAAACTTTCAAACCCTGCTATGCTACAAACTAATGGCTTCCCCTTACGGACTTACACTGGACGTAGGATTTTCCTCCTTAAAATATTTAATTTTTCTGAAGCTACTTAAACAATTCTGTCCGCACTGCTGCAACCTTTCCGTGTCGTGGTGCATGCAAAATTAGCCGACATTAATGACTTGAATTTCAACGCCAATAAATCGATAGTAATGGTGGAATGATTTATGATAGCGTGCAACAAACTCATCGTCAGAGCCAGCGTACGATGCCACATTAGAAGCTCGTCAACGGATATGCTATACAACAACGGATGCAACATGCCGCAACGATAAGGTCACCAACACAACAACGTCGCCGTTACACAGCCTAATTGCAACAACAACGCTAACATGCAACCAAATTTAGATTCGACCAAGGGAAGACGTTGCACCTTCAAAGACATTCATGCATTCCCTCTCCACCTTTGCGCATAACTCATAAATTATCACACCTTTGGCTCGAACTAACGCTACGACTGGTGGTGCTGCTGCTCCAGCGCATTCCCATACCGCAATCGTACGAATGTTGAATGCCCTTCGCATTGTGGCGCTGAGGTGGCATGGTTGCAAGCACGGTAGGGTGGCAGTTTGGTCATAAATCTTCACATTTTACGAGCGTGCTGTGCCACATGCAACACGACAATCGAACAAGCGTGAGTGCGTGCGTTGAGATGGGACGGTGGCCAAATGAGGCGAGCAGAGATGAGTCACAGCGGCGACGCATTGTCTAAACAGCGACCTCCAAACGCAGTTTGAGGAAAGTTCAAAGTAGTTGGAACAGTAGCTGAGAGGGGTGGGGCGGTAGCAAGCATATGGGTTTGTGAGGAGTTCTTAGTTATTTGGTTAGACTAACTGCAGCTGACTTGTTTGAAAGCTTTGCTAATAATTAAGGACAAATACATGAAGGCTATTGGAATGATCTCGAGAAAAATAATAGACACAGAGCGAGCTCAGCAGAGAAACAAGCGATTTTGTTGGAGCATTTTGAGCTCGGGAAATGAAACGGAGACTCCTCCACCAGAGTGGGGGTGTACTAACAATAGCTAGACATTTCCATAGTAAGCGTAGGGCTTGCAAACTATATCGACTCGTAGCCAAGGCTTACCTAAGTACCGCATAACCTAGGAAAACGAACGACTCGGTGACTTCTTAACATCGGAACTAAATTGGATAGTTTCGGTTGAAGAAAGTATACTTTAAATTCGTTCGAAGTAGCTGGCTTTGCGAGAGAACGTGACCAAGTGCGACTCTTCATACACGAAGTCCCTCGAATAAGGGATCTAAATGCAGATATTACGAAGACGTCGGGTAAAAGCAAACTAATCAAATGACAAAGAGACCTGGAGCTATGCAACCTCTAATTCGGAGAGAGAAAAAATAAAGAAACAGAATCGTTAAACCCTAAGGATTGAAGTTGAGAAGCTTTAAGTGCCATCTGACTTCCAAAGGAGATCAGCCTTGCTACCAAATGGTTTTCTAGACTGCGTAGAAAATTGAGTAATAAAGTCGACTCTGGACGAGCAATGATAACGCGGTAAAAGTCTCCCTTAATATCCCATCTGATATGAGTCGAATCGGGAGAAACCAACTGGATTGCGGAAAATCTGGTGGAGAGAACTTGAGTGTTTCCAATTCCTATAAGTTATCGCAAAGCTGAGATGGCTGGGGTGCTTTTCTAAGTGACGATCAATATCGCCTGTGGCTTTAAGCGTCAATTAAAAAATTAATAAAAAAAGCCTTCAAAATAGATTTTAAGATCAATAAAGAGCCCACTACTCGCCAACAACCATCATGCAACAGGTAGACACTTGAAATTCATACAGGAAAAATTCCCACTCAATAGGAATGCATTGTTTGTGTTTTGCTTATGATCGCCGCATATCCTTTTTTACTCCTCGCAGCCGCTAATGATTTCAACAGTCGCTTATGATGACGAATTGTCTTCATTAAGCTGCCGTTCAACTGTAACAGCTATTGTTGTTGCTGCTGCCACTGCTGCTGTTACTGCTGCTGCATTCTTTGTTGTTTTGTTGCATACCTTGCATGCCCTAACAATTTTCTCATTAAAGATTTTTTTTATTTTTTGATTTCTTTCTTTACAACTATTTTTTTTTCTTTTTCCTTTTTTTGGAATTCTTGTGAAATTTCTTCATTAACCACATCATCTTTCAAGCTTAGTTTGCAGTTGTTTGGTCTCCCTGCTTCGCAATTGAACGGGTGTAATTTTCAATAAATCTTTTGATTTTATTTTTTTACTTGTTGTTTTTCATTTTTCACTGCGCAATTATAAATATTTCGCTGTGCGCAGGCGCGAACAATAGCACAAATAGAGTGCGTACGATTATTCAAACAAAAGCCAAACACAGTTGGTACACTCGTACAACAACAATAAAATAATGAGACTTCAGGTGTGCAACATAAGCTGAGATATGGAAACATACTTCTGGGTACTAGTGATGACTCAAACGTGATTGGGTAATCGGATGGGTATTCGGATGGGTACTCTCTACATTAACATCGATCTGCAAAGTTATGTAAATTTTTCGAAGTTCTCCCGAAATGGTCAATATATTTAGGTACCAATATCCACAACTTAAACTTTTTTCAATATTTGAGAAATGTCTAAATTTTCACAGCGATTTCCAATATGTTTCTTCACATTTATTTCCACAGTTTTATAACAGTTTGAAAACCATTGGAGTTCATTTTGAAGCGCAAATTTCACACTTGGCAGCACTCGCATTTGCTGTCAAATCTGTCATCAGCAATCATCAAAACACGTGGGCGAACGAAAAATTGCTAAAACATTAAAAAAAGGAAAGAAATAAAAAAATAGATATATTTGTGTGACGAAAGGTGGTATTTATAATATTAAATTATATTGGCCATTTTGTTTTAATAAAGTGCCCAACAACAAAGTAAAATATGAGCTTTTATTCCAGTTAGAAAAAATGATGGAGCACAAATCGGCGTATAATTGGTGCTATCATCAACTTCATGTGAACAAAACTTTCGCAGAAATTATGAAGCAAAAAAAAAACAAAGTGTGAAAATTGTTATTGTTTGCCTTTAAAAATTTTTGGGAATTTTTTTCACATGAAATTTATAAAAGGGTCAAACATAAGTATTTCAAAGTGAAGAAATAAAAATATTTTCATATCAAAAATGTACTCCTTTGCTGGAGATTGTACTATTTCTACAATTGATCTCAAGTTAAAAATTAATTTTGAAAGTTCCAGAACGTGTTCTAGCTCAAATGAGATCCAAATATATTTCCAACAAAAATTCATATTGGAATCATTTCATTTTTGCAAGCGTAGTAGGTAGTTACTTCAAATAACCCGATTCCTCGATTCTATGCAACACTAAGTCGTAGCCAAACACACATTCTATGGCGGTATGATTCATACATCTCCTTGTATGTACTCCTATGTATGTTTAGTATTTGTTTGGCAAATGATGGATGATTAAATGTAATGAATGATTTTACATGAATGACTTGAATTGGTAAATCGCTAAATAATGTTTTGATGGCAAATGGAGTCGACAGCGGTGAGAAAAAGAACTTTTAAGCAAGACTGCAAGTGATTTAAAAAAGTAAACGAAATGGATGCCAGTTCTATTGTTTGTATGGAAATGGATGGATGGATGGATGTGAAAATACCTTCAAGCAGTCGAAAAGAGTATGAAATGCGATGATCGGTTTGGCAAATGATCGGGGGAATCGTTTCGGTCATATGTTGGGACTGTTTTTGCCGCCAAGCTGTCTGCACAGAGGTTTGTAAGACGGCCGCTGTATGCTTGATAAGACCTTGTCTGGCTAAGAAGGATCGATTGAGAGTAGGCTAGTTTGAAACTTCGTTTGTTGCTTAAAGAGATTTTCCACGGTATACAGAGAACTCCAATTTGCAGAGATCCAAAGCAGACTCTCAAGGTTTGAAACCACTTAGGTGGTGTCTACTGTCTATGAAGATTTCAGGTTCAATTAGTCTGTTTGCATTAGAAGAACTTAACATGAAGTAGTGGCCAATGCAATCTTCAGCTCTTCCTCACTGAATCCAATCAACGGCTTGTCGCACATTGAGTTTTCTACTTTAAGCACCACCAAAAGCTTCTTCTCTCTGCCCATTTTATTGAGTATCGAAGTAAGGATGATAAACCAAAAAATGGCAAACGACTTGGTCATACAAATGTATGAAAGTATCCTACTCGCATATCCATGGCTATCAGCATATCTGCCATACCAAATAAAGTTGTCCGAATAGCACATATCATTCGATGGGTCGTTGGTTCAGGTCAAGTCATGCAGAGTACATTCACATGTTGGTAGTAACAGTAGCTGGCGAACAACAACAACGATAACAACTACACGAAACAAAAACAACACCATCGCCCTCACTGACGCCAAAGGAAGAGAAGTTGGATATTGGGAGCATTTTGTTTTTGTTTGGGACATCACAAGCCGAGCTGCTCTACATATTTTTTGGCCCAGCTTGAAGCGCATTGCAGAAAACGAAGCTCATTTTTCATTGCTCAAATATGAAAATTAAGGAAAACGCAAAACCAACAAACGGAGAGAGACCAAAACACAAATGTTTGCTTCAATAATTTTTCATTTCAATAGCAATGTAAGGGCTACAAAGGAGTTACTTTATGAGGGCCGTATGGAAAGAGAGTGGAGAGTGATTCCATGCAAAATTGGGAATTTTTGATTTTTCACAATTGTTTTTGATGAGCTGACAACCTAGAGCTCCGTAAGCCCAAGAGGTTGATACTTTTCTGAACACAATCTGAGTAATGGATAGTCGACGTGTTGGAACGCATTCCAATTATTGATAGTGTATGAAGCACTGAAATGCTACAGAGGTCTACAAGATGAAAGATCCAACCAACAACAAACACACTTAAGACTGTCCAGAAACTATCCAAAAAACGCCTTGCGAAGTTTCAAGTTTCCGCACAGAAGAAATTTTTGAAATTAAAAAACTTTAAGCTGAGCAATTTTAACATGGAATTCCCCTTTAAGAGTGAAACACTCCTTGATAGGTAGACTTAATATGGACCAAAATATTTTTGTTTATATTGGAGAAAATTGTGTATGCCGTAAGCTTTTGGTTTCCGAGTAGAAGATAGCCATACAAGTTTATATGTAAAACAGAGCAAGAAGGAAGGCTCCACAGCAACAACAACAAGAGCAACGACAAGCGCAAAGACTAATGATGAGAAATGTGTACCGCTATATCGAGGCTAGGGTGTGTGTCTTTGGAGGTTAGTTTCCATATACAATTGGACTTCAAGAAATTAAAAGAGCTGCTCAGATCAACGACTTTCGGAGCTTTTCTTCCTGGATTGGGTAATATTACTTTATGCCCAGCAACTTAAAAAATTATCTAAAATTCTCGCTAACAGCTTTCTTGTCCTTCTCATACATCTTAGAAAGTATCCCATCAAAACTAACTCCAATCCCGTAGTACCCACACAATCAGTATTGCCATCACTAACCGACTCATACGACTCCACTGCGCCAAATACAAATTTCATTTTAAATTACATGACTGCACGAGCTCAAGCATACATGCAAGTGGTACGAAAGCTGACCAGCCTACTACTTCATAGCCAGCCGGTATTTCGTAATATCAACCGTAGACGTTGTCGCAATCAAAAGGAGGATACGATGTAAGGACCTACAAGAAGAGAAATGAGCAGTGGAAGCAATTCACAGTCGCACTGGACACTGGCGGTAGAATGTAGTTGGGACAAGCAAGCTTATATGTACGTCTATGCATTTGCATGTCTGCTCTAGATTGGCCGAGCTCAGTATGACCAAATGACATAAGCATGCGATGAAGTAGCAAGAGTTCATGCAACTCGTTGGTAGAGCACAAAAATAAATGAAAATTTGATTGGATATGAGTTTGGAGCTCAGCATTCACGAGTATACATACATAAATTTATGTATCCACATTAGGGATGGTTAATTTGATGGAGGTCTCAGAAATGACATAGGAATAAGATTTTGAGCGACGACGTCTCCTATTTGGTTTATAACAGACCTGTTAAATCTGGATTAAAATGAAAAATCAATTATATTAATTAATTGATTAATTACGAAAATCTAACATTTTTAGAGTAATTAATCGATTAGGATTAAAGTTTGTGTTCGATTAATTAGAATTTATTTTGATTTCTAATTTAATCCTAGGATTAATCAAATTAAAATCAAAATTTCAATTTGATTAAGATTTTTCAATATTATTTAAATTAAATTTTTTTACAATTTTCTGTTTTTTTTTTTTATAAATTCATCCAAAAAAAAATTATATATTCCCAGCAAACCATAGGAGAGAGGAAAGGAGTCTTAAATGAGTCAGAAAGGAGTCCTAAATGGGAGCGCTTGTGATCTATATGAGCTCGTTTATGAGTCCGAAATGAGGGTATTTCCCTCTCTTACGATGGTCGTCCAGTGTGAGCCTAATTCCATATACCATGTGAGCTTGAATAAGAGTTAGATAGGACAGCTTTTTTCTCATAAACGGAATTGGACTAAACTTGTTTTTAATCCTGCTTAATCGCAATTAATCAAACGTTTTAACTAATTTGAAATTTTGATTAATCCTAGGACTAAATTTGAAAACGAAATAAATCTTGATTAATCGAACACAAAATTTCATCCTAATCGATTATATTAATTAACTAATTAAAATGTGTGATTATCATAGTTAATCATTTATTGCAAAAATAACAAAAAATTTAATTTGATTATCAAAGATTAAGATTAATAATCAACAGATCTGCTTCATAATAGGAGAAGAGCCCTAAACCCTGACGATTGAAGTCCTATAAACAAGGGAGAGTGCTCAAAGGAGATGCCTCTCACCTCGCATTAGCCATCTTCTCCCTCATTACCGAGGAAGGAGTGACATGATCTAGAAGGCTACGGAAAAAAGCTAGTTGTTATTGTTTTTAGGGAGAAAAAAAAATGTTAAGATTCAACACCCTAATGAAGATATATTTGATATTGTTGCTTCGTCCCATATCTTCCATACATTTACTGCTCCAACGGTCGGGCATAACTTAATTCCAATTTACCCAAAAGGGCTCAAGGTAATTTTATGGCACAACCGTATCATAATCAACGCAGGCAGCAGACACACATACACACACACACTCACACGTACATCTTCACATGCAACCAAATAGCATTCCTTTGACCAACAACTCACCTGTCTTGCTGCTTCACTTGGATCGAGTTCATTTTCCGTTGTTGTGCACACAAAACAAATTCTCTAAATTTTCAATTTTATTCCATACTAAGTACATGTGTCCTCAACTCCTACAGTTTTCCATCCCCCAAACTCTTCGACCGACTCCACTGACTTTCGTTATGTCCAAAGTTTTGCTAAACATTCACTTTCGTATTCGTGCTGAGGAAAGGAAAATGAAAAAAGAAAGGTAGCTTCTGGTAGAAGGTAGGTATTTTTGTTCCTGTTTGAGATTCTTCACTTAGTTGCCAGATCTTTTGTGTACCTTGCTTGGTTGTCTGGTCATTTTAGGGGCAGCTACTTAAA